>WAAB01000267.1:6750-43943 GCA_013389865.1 Piaya cayana
AAAAAAAAAAAAAAAAAAAATAAAATAAAAAAAAAAAAAAAAAAAAAAAAAAAAAAAAAAAGCTTTTAATTTCAATTGTGGTCAGTCACTTGGAGAAACCAGTCACAAACATTATCAGTCCCCCTGTGGCACTAATACACCCCCTCCCAGTGCACTCTACCAGACCTTCAGCTAAACATACAGCACAGGTACCGTTTTTATGGCTCAGACTTTATTGATTGAGATTTGAGGAGTATTTTTGTTTCTTTTTAAACCAGTGGGGCACACAGCACTTCGGGCTTTTTCACTACTCTCTGCACTTCGAATACTGACTTTATCCCTTCCAATCCCACGTATCACTAACTTAACTTAATGTGGAATTGAAGAATAAGAAAAATGCTTAAGGACTGGATAATTATTTGTTCCTGAAAGTACCTCTACTTGAAACCGATGCCTGCCATCTACTGGCACCTTTCTCAAAACGCAGTTTTAAGCCAAAAATGCACATCTCTGAGCAAACTCAGAGAGAAACATGAAATTGTATTGACAGAAAATAAACCCCATACAAGCCCTCAAGGACAAAAGCTCTGCGAGGCTGAGAACCAACCAGAAATTAGATATAAGGACAGTTTTCCCATATGCCACCTATATTCATCTTGCAACTTGGTTTTTTTTCAGGTCTCAGCAGATGAGCTTAAGTCTAAATGCTGAGTTGTGTTACTGACTTTCTTCACTAGTCACTGGTAGTATGGCAAATGATAGATAATAACACAAAATTATGAATTTACAGTAATAAAGAGTGGTTCCAAGTTGCCTTCAATGGAATTGCTCACAGTGATGAACAAGTCCAGTGACACTTACCAGAACGACAGGATGACTAGTTTCCAATGCACAATGATGCTCCCAAACAGGGATTCCAAGGACTAGTGGGAAAACCAACAGATACTGCTGATTTTCTTTGGTAAAAAAAGGCAGCTGAAACACAAGAAATTATTCTCATAACTACATTTCAGAACAGAACTGCCCTCCCAACCCGAAGATGGTGTGTAGTGTCCAGGTGGTTTTCACCTCCAGCATGGCAAGGTGAACGGCTGAGCCCAACCTTCTACAGCCTCCACAGCACGTTAGGCATGGTGCCCATGCTCCTGCACCCACAGCTGCCTGCCCCACAAACAAACAGGCTGCTCTTCAAGTCCAGGACTGCTGGTCAGGGGTTTTAGCACAAAACTAGGTCAAAGAGGCTCAGCTAATTAATTCCCAATCAGCTCCTGGAAATTTAGCTTCCCACCAGCCGAGCCAGCAACTCAGGAGCCACCTGCGTAGCAACAGAGGAGTAAATTAGTGAAGCACTGCCATGAGTCACCATGTGAAGAAACCCCGCACCTATTTTCACCTTCCCTGCAAACAATTCTCCGCTTCTTTGCTGTTTTCTCTCTCCCCTTCCCTATGCTCAAGGCTCCTAACAGAATCCAAGAAACCCAGCCCTCCCTTATAATCAGAAGCATCTTTGCAGAATACAGCTGGAATTATTGAAACACGTCTAGCATCTTGGAATCATAGAATCACTAGGTTGGAAAAGACCTTTGAGAGCAAGCCCAACTGTACCTGTCCACTACTAAACCATATCCATAGGTAATTTATCTACCTGTCTTTCAAACACCTCCAGGGATGGGGACACGACCACCAACTTGAGCAGTCAGTTCCAGTGCTTCATAACCCTTTCAGTAAAGAAGTTTTTCCTAATCATAGAATCACCAGGTTGGAAGATACCCACCAGATCATCGAGTCCAACCACAATGTCCAATCTGAACCTCCCCTGGTGCAGCTTGAGGCCATTCCCTCTCGTTCTATAACCCTTCTTGCAGAAATGCTGCTCCATGCTTTCCCCATGTTAGCATCCATTCTGTTCTGCCATTCACTAGAACAGGGCAATATTCTCTCTTTGCACCTGCCCAAAAGCCAGGAAAGATACAAGCCACCAGATCCACAATGAGTCACCCAGATGTCCTATTGTGCTAAATTTTCTTTTTTTTGTTTAAAGACGCATGTTACTTACCTTGCTGCTTTCCTCCATTGCCCATCCGAGTGTGCTTATCGGAACACACAAACTCTGCTTAAAAGTAAGTTACACTACATTACCTTGATGTACCTTTGGAGAACATTGCTGTGTGAATGGCTCAGTTATATCCCCTATTACACAGGCATTTTCATCATAAAGTGCTAAGCAGAAATGGCTGTTAGCTTTCCCTTATTTATTTACATTTTTAATTTTATTCTTTTTATTACTGGTCTCTTTCTTCAGACTAACCAGGAAGAGGTGGGGTTTTTTTCCATCAGTTTACCAGAATTATTTTTAATTTACAAGATGAGCAATATATTTCAGTTCAAGTCTTGGTTGAATTTTTATCTCAATTCAGCTTCATCTTACTCTATAACTGACAACACTGAAGTCATGAGTGGAAACACTGAGAGCACTTCCTGATGCACTTCAGGACANCTGCTGAATTTTCATTTTTTTGGTTTAAAGACACGTGTTACTTACCTTGCTGCTTTACTCCATTGCCCATCCAAGTGTGCTTATCGGAACACACAGACTAACTCTGCTTAAAAGTAAGTTACACTACATTACCTTGATGTACCTTTGGAGAACATTGCTGTGTGAATGGCTCAATTATCATTCCTATTAAAAAGGCATTTTCATCATAAAGTACTGGGCAGAAATGTCTGTTAGCTTTCCCTTATTTATTTACATTTTTAATTTTATTCTTTTTATTACTGGTCTCTTTCTTCAGACTAACCAGGAAGAGGTGGGGTTTTTTTCCATCAGTTTACCAGAATTATTTTTAATTTACAAGATGAGCAATATATTTCAGTTCAAGTCTTGGTTGAATTTTTATCTCAATTCAGCTTCATCTTACCCTGTAACTGACAATACTGAAGTCATGAGTGGAAACACTGAGAGCACTTCCTGATGCACTTCAGGAACACAGCTCTTTCTTTCTCACAGTAATTTGACATTAATTGATTATAAACTTACTTTAAAAAAAAAAATCTACATCCTTGCCAGCAGTGGCATGACTTCTATTTCAAGCAATGTTTTAATTCAAGAGTCTAATATTTTGACCTCGTTCTCTAAAAGACACATTTTAAATCCTTAAACTGTTTAATAAACTCCTTTACAAACATCTTCAAATGACTCAATCTCCCCAAAATAGCACACAGACTGTTTATACAGCAGAGTCAACAAAAAGGCACAGTTGCCCATCTCCTTAAATCAAAGCTATTTAAAGCATAACGCTACGTACAAACTGAGCAGAGAACTGCAGGCCAAAATTTAAGAAAGTAAAGAGCTTTTCAGGTCTTTCAAGTTTTGCATCTCTGTCTTCAAACGCCTTCAAAGGGGCCACATTTCTGATGAAAGCAGTGTTTTCTCTCTAAAGGTAACCTTAATCTGGAGACTAAAACCACTTATTCTTAGCCTGCATCTCTCATATAAAGCCTGCCCGGTCTGCACCTCTGGCAATACCCTCAGTAGTCTGCAAAATTACTAAAAGACAAATCTTTATTTGTTTACAAAGACCAATCGCACTCACCCTTACAAAAGCACAATTGCTTGCAGCATGCTACAAAGCTTTCACTTCCCTGGGGTTCTTCACTTAGCAGGAATCACAACCATTCCAAGAGAAAATTTTGCAGCTATACAGCCAGATGAAAGTTCATTTGGAGGAGCTCTCCAGAACCACCCAGTATTGTTAGAACTGGCTGCACACTGAAAGCCCATCAAAACACAGACCAGCAGAGTACAACCACCCAGTACACTGGGAAATCTCCCACCACTCATCTGAAGCGATGCATTCTCAAGTTTCCTTGGTTCAATGGTTTTATTTTTCTTAAGAATCTTTCCAGAGGACAGAGAGACACAGACATTTTACAAATCTTCATTTCTTTCTCCAATCCTTTAAGGAAAAAAACAACTGTCAACTGAATTTTTTTAAGTGCCAACACTACTTTCAGCTCTGGCTGGGAGACAGTCCCTGCCCCAAGGAGCTTCCACTCTAAAAGGGAGTAATACAAAGTTGAGGTTCACAGGGTAAACAGCAAGGAAGGTGACAAGGTTTGTCATGCTGCTGGTGCCATACATGAAGGCTTTTTGTGCTGGCAGTCAGGACACAGACACTGAATAGACCACACATTGCACATGACAGAACGCGTTCTCTCTGCAGGTGTTTGGAAGGGAGAAGTTAAAGAAGCTCTCAAGGAAGTTTTCAAGGCAGTCTTGTGACGAGGAAGGCATTTGTTCTAGAAATTTTTGCCTATTTACATACTTTAAAAAAAAAAAGTTATAATATGCCAAAACTACATTCATCAAATCAGTTGCCTTACAAAAATAAAATTTTCAAACAATGTGTTTCTAAAATAAATATCAATAGGGTTGAAAAAATAAATACATGTATCCGAGCTATCTTGTTAAAACACAAAAAGTCACATTTCCTCACTGAAATATATCCATGGAATCCCAATTAAAGCAGCAACTGTTCAGAGCATCCTCCTCTGACAGTAATACATGAAGAGTCCCAAGCAGCAAACAACAGAATCTTAATAAAAAAAATCCATAGGAATGTGTTCTTTATAGGAAAGTACAGAACTTTTTTATGTTTGCCGACTGGCAGATGCTAAAAAACAGTGTTCCATGGTAGACCACTGCTGAAATTCTCTGGTATTTCCAAGTAATGAGAGGCAAACATATTTAATTTTTTGTTGGGGAAAAAAAGAAATAAAGCTGCGTCTGTGAATTTGATTGTTTGTGAACATGTGTGTGTAGTCCCCTGATTGAGTAGAAAATTAATTCTTAAAAATACTGAGCGACTCTTCCTCCTCCTCCCCAAACAGCAACTCTCATGTACGGAAGCAAGACATTTCAGTACAGAAAGACTGTTACAGCACAGGGAGCCAGAGGCAGCTCGACCTCAGGCAGGAGACTTTTACTGCTTGGGAGAACAAGCTGCACCAGTTTGGGATGGTCCATCGTGAATCAATGTTTCCATGGCAGCCCCCTTGCTTTTCAAGGGGTAGTTCATTGCCCTGAGCTCCCGTTGTCGGGAGTCAGTCTCAGTTTGGCCGGTAATATTCACAGTGCTCTAGGCAATAGGAGGCAGGGTACCCTATTCCCCACTCTCATAAGGCAGCCGTACCACTCCAGGAAATCAATTTCCTCCTTGAAGATTTCAGTTGTGCGTTCGTGTATGTCCTCTGACTAATTAAATTGGTTTTCTACCTATTTAAAAGGAGCAACATGCCCAGATTAACAGTAGTGATGAGGTGGTCAAAGAATAAACTGTCCACAATGCAAGCTCTACCTAGGTTTACAATGTACTGGTCATGCATAAACCCCTACAGATCCTGGCAGGCATTTAAACATTTAAGTTGATGTAAGATCAAATTGCTAATGAGCTGACTGCCAGCTTGAAATCACTGGTAGGTTCTGCATCTGGTGTCACAAGACTTAAGTCACGCCAAATCAGTGGTCATCTACTTTAGCCCTTTTCGCTTTCAAGGAAAGATGCTGAAAGAAAAGACAAGACAAACTGATTAGCATATGCACCATCGTTAGAAAAAAGTTCAACAAGAACTCTTTCAGTTCTTAACCCCAAATTAAATACATTCTTACACAAATATCAAAGACCACCCTTCCTAAGCTCTGCTTGTTGCTGATACAGCTAAAATAAACTTAGGAAATCAAAAACCACATGTACATCAAAGCAATGTTCTGGTTTGGTATAAAATATCATCTTCTATCACTTCTGTACTAACTGCAAGCATAGCAACAATTTCCCACTGGAAGCAAGTTGCCAGTGTGTAAAAACACACAGAAAGGTACATGTACCCCAAACAATCCCGCTGCAAAAACACAAGGAGTACGTACATGAAGTACAAGATTTTAACTAACATATTAACATTGCAGCTGTAGCTACATTGGACCTCTGAAACTCTCTGCTTTTGAAGACCTACAAAAGTGTGGAATGAAAACATCATGCAAATCCTGCAAATTTTAGAATGAGACATAAATGAGACCATGTTCAAGCTGCAGATGAACCTCTTTTAACACAGAAACCTATTCAGTTATAATTTGTTTTTAACTTGATACAGGAATAAGACTTCTCATATTTCAGGAATTTCTTACTAGCAGAAAGATGTATCCTTCTCAGAAAAAGGGTCTGAACATCTATAAATCAGCAGAGATTTCTATGGTTTTCAATGGTTTTCTCAAGATTTGCACAAATGTTCAAAAAGCATGCGAAGACTCCTCTAAAACTATTGTGCAAACTAAGACCACTGTCTAGCTGTAGTGCTGCTCAGGTAAGTGCTACCAAGCACCTACATTAAAGTGTAAAATGGTTGAAAACTTCATTTACCAGAGTGATAAGCTATTTTGTAACTCTGAGATAATGCCTGTTGGTTGAACCATAGGAAAAAAGCTTTCATGCATCAGTTCATTATTCTCTCTCTTTACATTAAAACCACTGCAATGAACAAAATCTAATTCATTTTTGTACCATTAAATAGAAAACAATAAAACAAATTCTGAAAAAGTTCAGATACAAGAGCTGCTAATACAGCAATGGTACCGTTTGGGCTTTATGCCGATTCCGTACCGTTCCTTGCTGGTAAAAATGAGGTGCCAGTTCCAGGAGCCATGCTGATTCAACAGCAGTCACATCTCTCATATAGTATTTAGCAGTCTGTATGACTTCATTGTAGACTACCCTAAGAGAAGGAAAAAACAAAAGGTGTTTACTATGAAGCATTGAGGGGGAAGAGATGATCAACAGTGTATGTAGTTCCACATACAGGCTGCTAGAGGTGGTACTTTCTACATTACAAGAGAGTCCAGGTTATAGTACACCCTCTTACCTCTTTTCCTTTGGTTGTTCAGGGCACTCCACATTAAGACAACCTTTAGACTGCCATAAAAACATGGTCACATACCAACAGGACATATGGCTACAAGGTATGCAAGAAAGAGTGTTTCTTATTGTAATGGGGCCAAGAGACTCCTAAAAGATGCTTTGGAAAACAGAATATTAGTCACTCCGCAGTTACATGAGGAACAACGTCAAAACCACCAACACTGTGGACCCACAACAAGTAGGGCCCAAATCACAGCATGACTCTCTCTGGGCCTGCCTGCAGACAAGATAAGGACTACAGGAAGACATCAGCTTTAACTGCCACAACATCTTCTGGTACGGGATTTATGAAGAGACAGCATGGGGACTCAATCCCTGCTGCCAGCACCAACAGGTTGCCAGCACGGGCAACCTATTTCTGCAGTAACTCTTCAGTAGGGAAAGTCTTTTTTACCAAGGACACACAAACCCACGCAGCTGAAGGGTTAGTCACCAACACTATGTCATTATCTGTCTTCTGTACACATCAGAGCTACAAACCCACAAGGTCTGTGGTCTCTCATTAATTAGTATTTTGCTCATAGAAACAAAGAATGAAGAGTCCACAGTTCTCTTCTCTGCCAAATACAGTCCAAGACAGACTAACTAATACAACTGCAGAGATCAAAACAAACAAGAATGAGAACACATTATGTGCACCTGTATCAGACAGAATTGAAGCCCTCAACATACAATGGGTGCCCAAGCAGCACTGAAACTAGGGTTTGCTGAATAACCTGAATTCCTGTCTTATAAAAATGGAACTGTAATAAAATACAACCATTTCTTCCCTCAATCTGTTAGACACTTACGACACTTCACATAAGAAGTTTTACGTGCATTCCCACTCTTTGCAAGCCATATGCAATCACTGCAGCACCTATGTGACAGGACATTGCCTTAACAGGCTTAATAAATGTAAATTAACCCTAGTTCTATCTAGGTAGAGAGACTACTCAGAGTGCAATTTGCAGAGCAAGATATGGTCCCCACTGAAAAAGAGCCACCTGACTCTGCCTTCCAACCTCTGCAGGTTTTTTTGGCAATTAAGCATCACTTTTTTTCCTGAGTATTTGAAAACTGCCTACAAATGCTGCAAAGAAAACACCAATTGAAATCTGCGAGAACCATGACCTTCTACATCTATTTCTCCACCGATGGAAAAAAGTCAGTCACGAAAATGTCTGGATGCCAAGAATGCCTTATAAAGATCACAAAGCAAGTGAAAGCAGCTTTAACTCACCAGCGCGGAGGTTTCTCTGCATACAGCACTGAAGTGGGGTGGATATGAAGTTCATGGTCATCGCGGATAGTCCTTGAAGGCAAGACACTATTTCAGACTGTGCGCCTATTTATCCTTTAACATTTGGTTCCTTTCATCCCCAGTAAGAATGATAATAAAGGGCAACAACAAAAGAGCTGAGGCATATTAAAAACATTTGCATTTAATGAGCAGATGAAATCAGTCTTAAATTGCAGCCGAAGGAATAACTGACAATTTAATGCCTTAAAACAGTTAGTTCTCTCTACATTAAATGCAGTGTTTCAGGCTTATATTCACTGCACGGGGAGCACTACAATAGGGATACTGTACTTGCTTATATTAACACAGGTAATTACTACTACAAACAGCTTCCCACTATGAATAACCTTATTTATATTTTCCAAAGCGAGGGAATAAACATTGAAGCAGTTGGAAAATACAAAATATAAAATACTGAGTAAATCATGTGCCACATGTTTCTTATTGCAAATGTCTAAAGAAGCGTGTGTTGATTATATTTAGATTTATCCAGTCAAAGGAGCTTTTAAACTAAGCAACAGTTGTAGTGAAACTGTATATATTAACCTGTAAGCTCCAGTAGAGTGGAATTTAGCTGCGTTAGCAAAGAATCCTGAAACTATGCATCTCAAAACAGGATCGGGATCACCTGAAAAGAAAAACATTTCTGTAAGATGAGTCAATGGAATGTCAAAAATCATTAAAATACCACTTAATCATCTCAAACAACTTTTCACAATGCATCAGGCTCTGATAGCAAAAGCATGAAGGCAGACAAACCCTGCAATCTCTTTTGACTTTGATTTCAGAGCAAATCAAAACTACTACATAAAAAAACTACCACTGACAGGTAAGCATTGAAGTCTGGTTTTTCAAAGCAGTTACCAACAAGTACGGAGAACTAGTCCTGGCAGCCACACACACAACACAGCTGGAAATCAGATCCCAACAAATCTACATCATTTTGAACATACTAGAAAAATGGCTTTTAGAAAAGTCAAAAAGAGGGAATGGGGTGACCTATTTATGACTCAGTAAATCTGCCCATTAAGTTTCTAATCAGTGGTGATAATCTCTTGCCAGAAAACTTAACATTTGGTCCAGTCTTTATTAGTTAATTGTAAAAATGGGCTAAAATGTTCTTCTACAGTCATTAAAGAAAAAATAAATTCTGGCTTTAAATAACATTATTTTTAGGCCAGGAATAAAGATTAGAATAAAAGCAAGAAGTAAACTGAAAATTCAGAGACTACCTTCAATATGTATTAGACGACAAGGTAAAAAAAATTTCTCACCTTCACTGGACTTCTTTGGCACTTTAAAGCGGACAAGGAGCTTTTTCAGTTGCTCTCTTACAACAGAAGCTCTAACAAGCCCTTTGTAGTTCAGAAAGTGCTCCTGACACCACTGAGAGCTCTTGTTGTGCTGTACAGTGTTAAGAATAGGAAAAAAATGACAATAAAATACCATCAGAAAAAAACCCCAAAACCAAAAAACAATCTCTTTTGGATCACATAGCCTTGTTCTGTTTCCTACAAATTTATTGTAGTCTTCCCTGAAAATTACCTGTTTACAAAGCAACTAACAAGGGTGTGTAGCAGCAGTAACTATAAAGGATGTTTCAAACAACTTCTAAATAGCAGCAGAACAAATGCCATGCGGTATTTTCAAACAGATGTGCTTCACTTCTTATGTGATGAACGACAGCAGCATCAATCATTCCATTCTCACATACAAATGCATCATAAGTAGTCTGTTTTCAATCTCAAAAATCCCACTCACTCTCCCAGTTGAAAATAGATTTGTCTACCCTTAAGACTTCCATGCTGCACCCAAACCAAATTCTTTCTATTTTCAATTCCTCCTGTTCAGAGGAACTACAGAATGTCCATGGCAAAATATGACCAGAATATCTTTTAAAGCAGAATTATCACTTAATAGACTTTGTAAGTCCGCAGCTTTGAGGGAGCTATAACTAGAACTTCCATAATCAGAACTGAGGGTAACACCTTCCCATTCCCGCAAACTCACGTACACTTACACTGACTTACCTTGATAAAGGCTTCATAAACGTTAAGCATAGTGAGATGATCACCTTCTTCCACAGCAAACTTTCTGTGTTGCCTGGCCTGGAGAAGAAGGGATATATTTTTACACGTGGGCTGTTTTTTGCAAAAATCAGGTCCAATATCCTCAGTTCCCATCACCTCCACATTTCCCAGTGGCTATTAAGATGATTACCATACAAGGTAGCTCATCAAGGCAACGGCAATATTTTACTAGTCCACCTATACTCAGGAGCACTGCTAAAACTGACATTGGAAAAACAAATTGGAAAATGAACTCCAAAATCCAAGAGAGGGCCACACTGAAATCAGGTTCCTTATACCTGTTAAGAATTTGCTAATTTTCTAATGCTTTCTTTTTTGTTCCTCTTGAAAGGAAGTGGAATTTGGAGGTTTGGAATTTTTCAGTTTGGGTTGTTATTTTTCCTCCTATAAACCCTTACACTGACCAACACTGGTTTATAATCCTTCATGTTTCTTGTCCTTAGAAGGAGGTTTTTAACACCAGTAAAGTACTCCGAGGTTCCCACTGTTACTCAGTTTATTCTTTCACTTATAAGCAATAGCTACAGTTCAAGACCTTATTTTATTTTTATAAAAACTTTCAGTCTGTAAAGGGTGTCAATAAAATACTCGGCAGAAATCCAGAAATGTGGAACTAACAAAAAGAAAACGAGACATGACTGAACTTACAGCTTTAGCTTTTTGATTTGGAGGGATCACAAAGATGTTTTGAATCTGCATCATGGCAGCAATTGTCAAAATCTCCTGAGAGCAGCCAAAATTTCCTGAGGAGTAAATGGAGAAAATTCAGTAAAGGAAAACCTCTTCCATTCAACCTACCCCCACACAGATTAAAAAGGAGAAGCAGTAGAATATATATTTATAGTATATAAAAATGACCTAAACTCCTATATTTATTTAGTGTAACAGTGAATGTTCTAATGAAAAGCTTAAAAGATAAAGGTGTTAGATTTATTAGTGTGTTAAATCTGTTAGACTTAAAGAGGTCCATGAGTTTAATTCTTTTCACTGCACACCACACCAAGATGTAGCATGCAGTTTGCTTCAAGTTTAGTAAATGTCTAGTACTACACAGCATGGGGCAGTTTCCTCATCATAAAACTATGAAGAAAATCGATTTTTTTTTTCTTTTTCCTCCTACCTGATTCCAGAAGCATCTTAGCAAACATAGGATTCAAAGGAAATTCTGCTATTCTCATTCCAAGAGGCTCTGTTAAACGGCAATGCATATCCAAACCTGCAGCATATTAATAAATGTAGCTGTGATACAGGCAAAAGCAGCACAGAAAGTCTTCTTTAAGAATTTCACGTGCACTGAAGAGCAGAATTATGAGCTAAAATGTAACAAACGTGCCTAAGAGTTGCTGAATGTATTTTAAACTAAGCTACAAGGTGCTCTTTAATATCTCTCTACTTTCTTAAGGATCATCTATATTTTTTATTTCTTTTAAACACACTTGGACAAATAAGTTTCTTCCTTTTGGCCAAGTTCCACTGCTACAGCCAACACTTTAGAAAACCTGCAGTCAAAGTCAATGCAACGGCCAGAGTGCCTATTAGCTGTTAAGACTTGTGCATCTCCTTTTAAAGTACTTAGCAACATCTTTGTTCATGGAGATGGGAAGCAGAAATAGTCCCAATGAGAATTAAAAAGGGGTATAATTAAGGAACAGGCATAACTGTAGAAACTGGAAGTGCTACTGGGGGGACAGGGTGTCAGCCACATATTATATAGACATGGTATATATCAAAATGCATGGTGGCAAAACCCCACAGCTGTACTTCAGCTGTGTTCCACAGAAAAAAGCAAAATCACAGACTCAGCCAAGGAAAGATCTAGAACTCATGCCAGCATATAAAAACCCACAGATACCTCTATCAAGTGTTTACTCTCCTTTTATCATTTGACATGTTATCATCTCGCTTATTATGACAACGTTATATCATTCGCTCATCACATCCCTACACTGTTCAACACAACCTGACAGGCATTTCACCTATTGTCACATTATTTTCCTCAGAAACAGGTACAAAAGGCAGCTCACATGAAATGATGAAGTAACATTTTAAACATAAAGTCACAGAAATGGCAAAAATAAAGGTCTGAAAGCTATAATTTGACCAGTGCAATAGGAAAAGTAGAAAAGCTACTGCCATTAATATCCTTTGGCTTCTGCTAAATCTTACAAATCTCAGTGCAGTTTTGCAAGGATATATATAAATGGCTTGTGCACAGATGTCTTCACAGCAGTAAGCCTCGATATGCACAAGAGGCCTGCAATGGATACTAGTTTGGAACAGGCAAAAATCTTTGAAGCAACCACTGTACCCATATGTATATTATATATAGGAAATTGGAGATCTTGGAAAAAGATACTGGAAAGATTTTTATTGAACACACTCAGAAGAGGTTTTTCAAGCACTGTTGCACTAAAACATTTCAAGTAACAATCACCAGTATCTGACAGACACGCACTATTTTAAACTTAAGATTGCTAGTTTCTGACAAGCATCAACTTACAAAACCTTTGGACCTGAAATAAAGCTAAAAATAACAACAAACTGGAACTGACAACTGAGACTTTTAAAGGGCCATCAAAGGAGAAGGCTGAGAAGAAACAGTCCTGATGTAATCACTTTGCCTCACTATAAAAACAGTCTAAAACCAGTGATGTGTTTATCCAACAGAACTATCTTGGCCTCAGGAGCGGCTGCAGAAGTTTCTCTGTTGGCACCACACTGGCACAACAGGGTCCTGACCCTAAACTGCACATTTGCCTGCTGTTAAAATGCAAATGATGAAATACACGTTCATACTTGCACAACAGAAATTTAATCCTTCCTGCACCTGCAAATGCTTAGGCAGCTTCACCTCTGCAACGCATATAAAATTTCCATAACAAACCACCTAAAACCTTAAACTTCAGCAAAAACTGAAGAGCAAATCCACACGCTGCACACATGGACGCACATTTCTTCTCATCTTAAACACCAACATCAGCATTTCTCTGCTTTGCTACAAAAAGCTGGGCAGCCAAGAGTAACTGCTCTGTACTTTTCTGTGAAGCTACCATGAGCATAACATTTAGCCAAACATCAAACAGCTAATCAGCAAGTTGTTCAAACTTTCATCTCCTTTTCCCAAAGGTAGTTTTGGCTGCGAGTTCATGCTCACAACTCACTTCTGAGCCACTGCGGAGGTCCTCATTCCAGGCTTGAAAAGGCTGCCAAGAACCAAGTGCCTTAAGTACAAACGTCCTTTGCAAGATGGAACTGAATCAGCACGGAGCAAAATCATGGCCAAGCAGAGAGTTACAGTTCCATGAGAGTAAGGAGAGACCACACTGCCACAAGTTACAACACAGCATATGTAAGTGATGTAAAACCAGCCACAAACCTCTGGAAGTTTCCAAAGCTTACACAACCTCCTTCACACTACTCTTTTCCTCATGTTTACGTTACGGAGTAAATACTGTTAACTTTGAATTAACTACAAACACTGAGTTAAAGTCAAACACAGAATGCTTGTTCTTGTGTCAACTTTCCAATTTGCTTAAGTTTTCTTGCGTTCAAAAAGAGTAAACAGCTGTCAAAAAACCCAACAATAAAACAGTTCTTCCTATAAACAAAATCAGACAGTATACTTTCCACTCACCACAACAAAAATGAATTGAAAACTGTATACAAAAATATTACTACAGTGTGATCGGTATGTTATAGGTAACCAACACCAGCGTAACGAATAAAACCAAAACGAAAATATTTAGAAACAGGATATGTTGGGTTGGAATGGGACCCACATGGATCATCAAGTCCAACTCCCTGTTCCTTGCAGGGCAACCCAAAACTGAACCGTATGACTAAGAGCACTATTCAGAGTCTCTATTGAATTTGAGAACAATCTGTGAGTAGTAACTAAGAGAACATAATAAAAAAAATACTCTATTAAGAAGATAAATACTAGAAAAATACTTTGAATTCTATTATCAGGGTCTGTTAGACTAGCTGTTTCTTCTTTTCTTTACAAGTTTGCATATATCTGTTCATTTGTCCATAACCAGAAAGTTCAATACTAAAACTAGAGCAGACTCTCTTTACAAGCTGCAGGCAGAAGAGTTCCTATGAATGTAAAGCATGAAAGGCAAGCAGGCTGTGCACTGAAACACTGATACAATGTGAAAAACTTAATTCTGGTTCATCCAGAAGAAAATGTGCTGCCTTTAGGAATCATGGAGGGTGTTGTGGGTGCATCAGGTATTCACGGCTAATAGAATCAGAGTAGTTTGACTTGCTACAGGTTTGACCTTGGTCTCAGCAGCGCTGCACTGCATAAGACATAGTCTTTTAGCCATAAGCCATGCTACACTCAGAGCAAACACACAGACTAGTACTAATTTTTTATAGTATAGCTCTTCATAACTTTTGTCAACGATACCTTCGAAATTGTATCAATGAGAAGATCTGAAAACTAAGACGTGACACTTGCTTTCTTAAGCCATTGACAAGCACATGCTCTATTTCATTCCAGTGACCAGTGACCAGCCTCTCACAAATTCAAGCATCAGATCTCACAACATTTAGGCAGAGTTCCTGTACTCATATTAAGATCAGATAACGAATGTAACACGCTAACAGAAAAATCTAAAATAGATACACTATGTTTTTTAAAACCTGATCAAGGAATAAACAAAGTAGCAATTATATTAAGCTTGCTAAAGTCTAGGTTATTACAGGCAGTCTGATAAGTGAAAGAGATGTCAAACCTTTATTTAAACTTCTTTGTTTATACCTGGAAGCACCAAATGTTTCCAACACTAGCACAGTAACACAAAATGACCGATCACCACACTAACAGCTGGAGTATCTAACAATTTATCTAACTGCATGCAAGTAAATGCAGTGTTTAAGCTGTGTACTGGTCTATAATTAGTGTCTGAATTCTGTTTCTATCTTCATATCACTCTGTGCGGACTGAAAAAACACAAACAGAGGATCTGCCTGAGACAATGAAGCCAACACCCTCACCAGCTCAGAGCCCTGTTCCTAGCAAGGACAACTGCCTGGTTCCTCCTGTGAAGGTGCAAGGAAATAGACAGAAGATAGTTACAAAATACAGGTTTGCCAAATCTATTGCCCAGTTCAACAGCTGAATTCTAGTTTACTCTCTATGCAAGATTTCCAGTTCCTACCAAGAAGTTATTGCTGCCTTTTGCTTGCTTACTTGGTTGAAATTACCAGAGGAGACTGAGGTACACTTTAAAAACACATCCACAAAAAGCTTCCACTAGTCAAACCTGAGCTTTCTCTTTCCCAAAGCACAGTTCTCAAATGCAAATTTGACTAACATCCATCCAATCAGCAAATCCAAATTAACAGGTTTTTTTCATAGCTCCCATAACATAACTGTAAATAAAGCAGAATATTCTCACCTCCTAAAGCGTACAGCAATTCTAAAGCTTGCACCATTGACTGAGCAGGAGGTGGCTGTGAAGAAAAAAAGTGCATTGTTTAAAGTTATCATCATAGAACACACGAGTTTTCACACAAATTCCCAGATCTTCCTCTTTGCAGAGCTCTTCAGTTCTACTTACCTACCTTTCTACTTAAGCAAAATGAAGAAAGCACTCTCGAACTCTTCCTACCACCCTTCCACTGACCACCAGTGCTGTGAGTCAAAATTGTCTCAACAGGCTCAGCATCACTCACTATGGTATCACAGAGCTAGAAAAGGCACACTTGCTTTGTCCAGCAGTGATGCCAGTGATGATTAGAATCAACTTAACTTTCCCTTCTAGTGCTGTATATTGATATGAAAAATGAATAGGAAAGGTAGCTACAAACTTTACCGAGAGCGAATCTAAAAATTGGCACTGCTGTTTTCAACAAGACAGACAAGTGCAGGTTTAGCTTTGCTGGTATATTCTTTTTCCTTTTTCTTCATAAATTCAGTGCAAAGGGACTACTGGTACAATTTTGCAGTCTCAAGAGTTTGTCTTTCTAGGCCTTTCTCGTTTACTCACCACCGCTAACAGGAAGCTCTAGAACACAAATGGTTGTTGTTTTTAAGTCATCACACACATTATTCGATTCCCAAAACTAGAGTTTGCTGACCAGATGTGGACAGTGAGTTATGCTTTCCAAATTAACACGACAACGGTTTGCTCAGCAATGGTTATTGACAAGTCATCTAGTGATATTGCTTCACGCTAAAGAAAGATGACAGACTACAGCCTAGGACTCACCGAAAGAAAGGGGAACCTGAGCACATTGTCAATTCCTAAAGCCTTCAGCTGCAAGATGACAGGTGCCAGGTTACTGCGCTGCATCTCAGGAACCGTGGATTTGGGCAACTTCTCAAAGTCCTCCTCTGTCGGGGGAGAAAACAAAGCAATTTGGCACTGGGGTTCAACTCCCACTGTATGCAGTCAACATGACAGAACTGTACCCATTTCAAGCTAGAATCATCAAGTACAGATAGTTAGCAGGTGTTAAAAGAACTAACTCAGAGGTGATCTTTCTCTGATTACTGTATTTTAAAATACTTAAATAGAAAATTCGGTGGGTTTGGCTACTTTATCGACTCTGTAGGTGACCCACCCCTGTGTCAACTTGAAACGTTAAAAGTTCTTCACAAAAATCTGGATGTGCTTTACTTCTCTTCTGGTTTAAGACTTTTAAACAGAAAACAAAAGGCAGTGTGCAATACTTCAAAAAAAGCTTTTCCTTAAAGAAGGGACAAGGAAAAGTTCAAAACCAGCATTGGCTTTCAGTAGGAGAGCATTAATTTTAGGAACTATTCCGACAAAATTAGGTTTTAGGAGGTTTACAGCTCCCTGAACATTGCTAGGTGGCCAAAAGATTTATTTGTAACTAATTTTTGTACAGTAGCAGAATCTTTCATTCATTAAATGTATTTGGTGTTAGCACCTATGCCTATGAAAAAGACGTCTCGTAAATAAGCTTTCTCTCAGTTTCGCAAAGGATTTCTGGAGTCCTTTGTTAGAGACACAGCCTCCTAAACGAGACTTCAATCACAGAAAACAGCATCATAGATAGGTATTATAAACTGGAGCAACTGCTCAGAAACCAAAATTACTAAAAAATAAACTTCTTAGTAGACTTTCCAGTCTGAGAGCTGCACTAACATCACAAGTTTGCAATTGCTGACAATATCAATATCTACCCTGTTCAATCTGTGTTTCTGCCTCATACAATTACTCCGTTTTCTACACTTGACACATATGAACAATGTATTTCTAAATAACGCAGAGCAATAATGAAGGAAAAATCCTATTTCTTCATTGAAAGAAAAAAAAGCAAACCAGTGTGGTTTTTCTTAATCTAAGATTAAAAACACCGTAAAAATTAAAATGGAAGTCACACTAGCACGTTCACCTTCCCCCACAAATTACTGACCTGTATAAAGTCTGTAACATTTTCCAGAGCGGTTCCGGCCCGCACGCCCTGCTCTCTGATTTGCCGAAGCTTTAGATACCGGCACTNCTTCTTAATCTAAGACTAAAAACACTGTAAAAGAAAAAAATGGAAGTCACACTAGCACGTTCACCTTCCCCCACAAATTACTGACCTGTATAAAGTCTGTAACATTTTCCAGAGCGGTTCCGGCCCGCACGCCCTGCTCTCTGATTTGCCGAAGCTTTAGATACCGGCACTACCACAAGGCATTCGATGGCTGTTTTGGGGTTATAGGCCCGAAGCTTCACAAACCCACAATCAATCACAAAGGCAATTCCATGGATTGTGATGGAGGTCTCAGCGATGTTGGTGGCTACTATCACCTACAGGCACAGACACAATGAGGATCCCATAAAGTCTCCAACCTCACTTATGCTACCACCAGTGCTCAAATACAAGCCACGCAGACAATCTAGGATACGATAGCTGCAGTAAACACACTCTAGAGCACAAAAGGATACAGAAGATGCAGCAGAAAGAGCTGTCAGCCTGAAATAAGCCCAGTTTTTTATAGCCTCAATCAATTTCTTATTCAAATTTATTCTCCCTTCATAAAAGAAGAACTTGGCAGCGCTGGCAGAGAGAAACATTAACTGAGTGTAAATCAAGTGTTCTGTAGCAAACTAAAAATACTTTCTCTCTGCTTTTCAGTTACATTGAGCTGTTACTTGTAACGCTGGAGTGAGGCAGGGGACACGGCGGAACAGAATTAAGTGCTCCATATTCAGTATTCCTGCAGAGATATAGTTAAATACTCACGTATATGCCCTAAAATATTTAAAAATAATTGTTCCCAGGTGACAGAGAGACATTTAATCCTTATTTCACCTGAAATTAAAAAAGTAAATCGTGGAAGTTAATTGACTAATGTCATATCCTGGAGTTATACCTAATGTTCTCCAATACCAGATGAACAATTTTCCTTGTTAGACTCCAGCCAACGCAAGAATTCTAACAAGTCACCCCTGTGTAATTCCACCAGGTTATATAAGCCTCAACACAGGCTCTGCCTAAGCAAAAAGCGCTACTCATGACCAATTATATAATTCTGTGACATTATATATCCAGTAGAAGCCAAAACAAAAACTTTTCTTCTACTAAAACCAAGCAAGTTTAAACTTGTTTCTTAGGTGAAAATAAAGCACTTACCCACTCTATATCTAATTTTTCCATTACTGGTAGAAGACACTTAAAGACACTTGAACCACAAAAAGAAACAAAAATAGGCAAAAGTAGAGGGTTTCAGAGTGTAAGAATCTGCAGCCAGATGTAGATACATGAAAGGATATAAGAACACTTTTAAAAACTGAGAAGTTGACAAGATAGGCAGGAGAGTTAGAACTAACACGTCTAGGATAGATCAAAGATGAAAAGGGAAGATGGGGAATGAGTTCTTTGCTCACAGACTGAAAACTGACAGGCAGTGTTAGAAGATGCAAAGTCTCCCTCGGTAAGCATCAGCAATAGTCTCACTATGTGAACCTCATACCTACAACCTGTGTAATGCAGACACCCTCCTGGGTGGCAGAAATTGAGACACACACAATACCCTCACCTTTCTGACGCTGTGAGAAACTCTCTCAAACACTTTCAATTGATCAGAAGAAGGCAGCCCAGCATACATGGGGAGAACACGGAGGTGTTTTTTCATTCCAGTGCGAGAAAGAGCTCGAGCCTGTTCAATGAGCATAGAAACAACAGTCTCCACTTCCTCCTAAAGCCAGAATAAAGACAGGGGGCAGAATTGAGATATTTCATTTTAATATCACACCTATATACAAAATATGCACCAAAATAATCCCTATATAATTTTAATTGTTAGAACTCCAGGATCTTCTGAGTAGTTCCCTCAGCTTTGCTATATTTGTACATGCATTGCTACTCATGATAAATACATATTCATGTAAGTATTTATGTTCATTGTTATTTGAGACACTATCACAAATACATGAGGAAAAATCACAAGGGAAGGACTGCACAATGCTCAGGAGGAAGCAGGCATATTTTCCTGTGTATCTCAACCCATAACAGCAAAATGGGAGGCCAATCTAACAGCAGAATGCTGTGGGTCTTGATCAGGAAAGACAGCAACAGCATCAATACTTATTGTTCAACTTCACATTTAATCTCAGAGACCAGCTGTGGCGTCTCACTCTTAAAACACAGACAAAAAAATGTTCAGACATTGCCTTGTCAAATGATTCACTCTGGCAAAGTCAAATCAATAACAGGGATGAAGAACTTATTTTAAAAATATGCAGGATGCTATTGAAGCTCTTCAAGAGTTCTCCTCACTGGAAAAAAAAATATATAAGCTACCTTCCAAATACCCTTCTTGGCTGGAAAGTGAGCTGACAGGTAAAAATAGAGCAGCAGAGATTAGCAAATTTTTGTCTCACAGCGATTTGTTTTTCTGTCAAAGACTTCAGACATTAAGCCTAACAAATGTAAATTCCACTTGCCTTAACTATTAATGATGACTCACCGTCAACTTCATAGGTGTGACTAGCATGAAAAAACACTTACTGTTCTACTTATTAACATGGCCAAAAGCATACGGCATTGAAAGAGAAAAGCTATCATCCATCACTAGCTTTGATAAATCCAGACCATAATTACATTTTTTTTAAATCGTCTGGACTGGCTTAATTCTGCTCCCATCAATGCAGGAATATCCGTCACCTTTAATGAGATTAAAGTAAGCATATCTAAGGAAAGGAGGAGACAGTGTCAGCTTTACAAAGCCCACAATACAGCACTGTAAAGAAAAAAAAAATTGCTTATGTCTATACCTGACCAGTTAAAAACGCCAGTATATCACCATCACTCTCCATCTGGTGGATTTTCATTGCAGTTTCCACAGTTGATTTGAGATAGTCTGGAACAGGACTACAGGGAGAGAAAATGGGGACGTTTGCAGCAAAATAGATAACAGACTTGTCACTTCTAAAAGGAACAAACAGAGCACTAGCTCTTGGACACTATATCACACCACATTTAATTCATGATGCAACCTTGGGAATCAGCCTTCAGCAAGCCGTTTTGTTTCCTTTAGATAACACAGCAAGTCTAAAAACATGTCTTCTGCTATAAGCAATACTCAAATGTTTCCCAGATTGAATGTTACACCTCTGGGAATTTCTCAGCTCTAACCTAAACAAAATGACCCTACAGTTGCCCGGCCTCCTCATCACCTCTGACAAGATGGAACAGCAACACACCTCTGTAGGTAGAAGATGTCCACTGGAAATGTTCTCCCCTCAACAGTAAGGATCACACTGGTATCTTTGCTGGGGTCACCAGTGTCATTTTGATTAAAGAAATCCCTGAATTTCTGCATTAAAATAAAAAAAAAAATTAAAAAAAAACCACTTCCAGTTTTATATTTCAAAGAATTGAAGTGAAAAACCTAAAGACATGACAAAGCTAAATTATCAATACTTTGAAGTTCTCTTCAGAAATTTGACAGTATTTTGACAAAATTCCTAATTAAAAATTTTAAACTTTGATTTTATTGCCTCCTATTCTATCTGAGATACAGGCACTTAGCACAAACACATTGCCTCTCAAAGTAAGGAATGTGCAAGACAAAGATCGAAAAGCGGTAATAAAATTAATTAGATGAGCAAATACAGTTGGGAAAAGCAGATATACAAACTTTACTGGATCTATAACAGCAGCGAACTCAAAGCTAAAAAGAACATAGAAATCATTGGTGCTAAAAGTTTTAGGTAGGGGTTANCCCAGATTGAACATTACACCTCCTTACCACTGGGCCTGGGAATTTCTCAGCTCTAACCTAAACAAAATGACCCTACAGTTGCCCGGCCTCCTCATCACCTCTGACAAGATGGAACAGCAACACACCTCTGTAGGTAGAAGATGTCCACTGGAAATGTTCTCCCCTCAACAGTAAGGATCACACTGGTATCTTTGCTGGGGTCACCAGTGTCATTTTGATTAAAGAAATCCCTGAATTTCTGCATTAAAATAAATAAATAAATAAATAAAACCCCATACAAACACTTCCACTTTTATATTTCAAAGAATTGAAGGAAAAACCTAAAGACATGACAAAGCTAAATTACTGATACTTTGAAATTTTCTTCAGAAATTTGACAGTATTTTGACAAAATTCCTAATTAAAAATTTTAAACTTTGATTTTATTGCCTCCTATTCTATCTGAGATACAGGCACTTAGCACAAACACATTGCCTCTCAAAGTAAGGAATGTGCAAGACAAAGATCGAAAAGCGGTAATAAAATTAATTAGATGAGCAAATACAGTTGGGAAAAGCAGATATACAAACTTTACTGGATCTATAACAGCAGCGAACTCAAAGCTAAAAAGAACATAGAAATCATTGGTGCTAAAAGTTTTAGGTAGGGGTTACATATTCTTATCCATTTTTGGATGAGTAAGCAAATTTTACAGATCTTACTGAATTCCAAAATCTCACTTTGTGAAAAGAGGAGTTCGGACAGTACAGAGAAAAGCAATGAATATGACAAAGGAGATGGAACAGCTACTCTGTGAGGAGAGACTGAAAAAGCTGGGGCTCTGCTTGGGGAGCAGGAGACTGAGAAGACACGCAGCCAAGGTTTACAGAGTCAAAGGTGAAAGAAAGTAAATACAAAAACACGTTTGGTTTGGTTTCGTTGTTGTTTAAAAAAAAACAAAAAAACACAAAACAAAAACATCCCTCACTACTAGAATGAGGAAAACCTTGATGAAAAAAAGCAAGTTTAAAAGAAATTAAATGAAGTTCTTCATTATACAGCAGGTGGCAAACATCTGAAAAGTGCTCACACAATCTCCTGGAGACTTAAAGCTTTATCAAGCAGATTCAAAGGCAAATTAACAAACAGCAGGACTATAAATACATGCTAGAAGGAAGCAGCAGGAATGTCCTGTGCAATATCTCTATTACAAGCATTGCAGATGCTGAAGCAGCTCAAACAGAACGGACCCACAGCAGGTGAACAGGCTCATACACTCTCCCTAAAGAACATCTCCTATTATTGCTGCTACAGACAGAACACCAGGCTGGATGAAACACCGCTCTGACGTAGGAGAGCAATTCTTATGTTCCTACTCAAAATTAAACTAATAACATTTTTAGTAAGTTACACAAATTTTCACAGGTCAATCGGGGAACTAGTAAGACCTCACTGAATCTACTCATTTATCACTATGGTTGTCTCAAATTACTGCTATCAGCAAAACGGAGCTAAACCAATGTCTCCTACTACACTAGATTAAGCCAAAAGAACATTGTTTTATACAATAATACCAATAACAGGAAAAAGAGGTATAAATATATGACAAGCAGATTCATATTTAAATTCACTTGCAAAAAAAGTTCTTTTCTTCTCAACTCAGGTATCAGTAATGCTTGCCAAGAATCAAGTAGCACAGAGGAAAAGCTGTATACAAACACAAATGGAGCTGCCACTTAAGGTCACTTCACTTCAAACCAACTCTGTAAGCAATACCTCTGCATCCAACGTGGCTGAAGCCACAATCAGTCGAAGATCCCCTCGCTTCTTTTGAACCTAAGACAGAGACCAAGAACAACCAGAGTAAAAACTACTTTCTGAGATATAAGGCTAGAATCAAGTTTTAGACAAACCAGGTTACCAGTAGCTTCTCTTTAAAAATTTTTTTACACTACAAAACAGCTGATGAATGGAAGCACCCATATCAGCCCATAGATCCATCAGCCTGATGACTGGAGTTTTGTATATTAATTTTAAGGGAATTCAGCCTGGAATCATTATAGCTTACCCTTACTTTCTGGTGGGAGTCGGATCTTTAGCAGACTGAAAGTCAACAACCCCTTACCAGACCACTTCACATGATCAGCAGCAGCAGAATGAAGATTACCTTTTCACAACTATCATCTAAGGAGACATGTCAGCACTTGGGGGAGGGAATAAAGGATACCAAGTAACACTGAGGTAAATAGTTGGATGTGTACAATAGTCTTCAGGATTAATGAGGAACGAGAAATCACTCTGTCTTAAACAGGTTCACTAATCAGCCACCATGATCTGAAGTTTAATGAAAAGGATGAAAGTGAAAATGGTTACAGAGAACATGAAAAAAATAACCTTTTTTAGTAAGCCAATAGCAATATCTGTATAAAGAGTCCTTTCATGGGCTTCGTCTAGCATGAGGACACTGTGAATAAAGCAGAAATATAAGGTTTCAGAAATGGCTTGATTGACACTAGAATCAAGGTCTTTCTGTCTTAATAGAAAAATCATTGCTTGAAATCTGCTGCTGCACTTTTACTGTTTATATCCACTTCAAAAACTGTGGAAGTTAAAAAGAGCTTCAGCAAAGGAGGGAGAAAATTGTAGATAACACCATGTGGTACATGCACACTATTCTTTAGTCAGGCTAACTTCTGGAAAGGGGTAGAAGAAAAAAGGTCTATCTTTACTGTACTGCACAGGTTTCCTGCAGTTGATTAGCAATAGAACAAAAAATAAATATAAAACTAGTACATGAATTCAGACTCCATGAGGCCCATTTGGCTTTTGTTCCAAAACCACAGTACCAAATCCTGTTGGGTTTGGTGTTGCAATGATCAACTGGGTTTCTAATAGTTTTTACAATATAAAAAAGTCAAACTCATGAAATAATTTTTGCATCTGTGGTATTTAATTTATAATAAACACACCTCAGTCTGAAAGAATGCAAAGGTTTACTGAACTACACCTCAGCAAGCATTCATTCCATGTTTCCTTACCTGTATCTTGTTAATAAAGGATCAGACATCATCTCCCTCACCAGCATACCATCAGTGAGGAACTAAAAGTGAATGCAAAGAAAAATGTAAAAAACCCACCCTATCAGGTAATCTCGATAACCCACCTGCTTTTTAAAGATTGTTTTCTAGGCTTTTGCCCGATTTTTTCTTTGCCTTTCATTTTCTAATGACCTCTTAAATTGATCAATTTTCGACCATGGAAGCCAAGTGCGTATTTCTGAGTGCTAACCCAGAGACAGGCAGAGTGATTGCTTTTTAATCAGCATTGAATTTCTTAAAATTAGGTATTTTTGTATAGAATAGAAAATAACAGATTGACAGCACTGGAACGTGGCAATAGAAGTTCCTTTGCTCATGCCTGAAACATGGCAAAATCAGTTCTACCAGTAACATCCAATGTGTCAATCCAGCCTTGACCTTTTCAAAGTGGGTTGCTTAATATCTATCACACTTCTGATCAGAACACAAACCTTAACATTTCAATAAAATGCAATAGTTCAATTTAATACTTTCTTCCTACTACCCAGTGGGAAGCCACCAGCTTTGTGTAGCCATCAAACAGCAGGTTGACCTGTGACTCCAACCGTGGTCTTAAACTGGGAAAGAACTGAAGTGCAAGGTAAAAACCTCCACATTTCCAACCCTAAATGATTAATCATCAACTTGTATAAAAAGATTTCAGCTGCATTCAATGAACAAACATCTGCAGTTCTTTCACTTTAAAAGGGCTTCTAGCCTCAGAAAATCATCTCATTTATCATCACTGCTATTCCAGCATGACTAAAGCAAACTCTCATCTGTACACAAGCAACATTAGAACTGCTCACTGCACTAAAGAACAGCTGCAAAGCTTGCTATTTAATTCACACCAAATTACTCTCAGTTAGCCTACTCATCTTATGTTTTATCAGCGCTTTTAATCAAAATCTATTTTTAGGTTGGTGAGGATACTTTATCTGTGATTCGCCACAGCCTTTCACTTATGACCGAGTGACATACCCGGTCAGACTAGCACTGAACTAATATCTGGTCACAACTACCTTGAAAATCTCCCTCAGCTTTAAAAAGGTGCCTGCCAGACTAGCACAATAGAACACGTACTCATTTTATTAAGGTTTGGATAGCCACAGACATTTCAAGCACACTTTCAGGCTACCCACCCGGAAAATTAAAATGTTTTCTATTCTCTTTTCTGGGCAACACAAGTTTTCGTTAATTTTGCATAAGTACCTCAAAAGTTTCAACTAACCATTTCAGAGTAACCACACACTGTTTGTGTTTCACCTTAATTCTTGTAGCCTGTGGATCCGTGCAGTCATCAAACCGAATGCAATATCCGACTTCATGACCTAACACTGCACCTCTTTCATCAGCAACTCGACCTGCAACCTGAGAAGAGAGACTCTCATAAACAAGGGACAGCTCGCAGCACACTGCTTTGTTATGCCATAGGGAATTGGCAGCTAAAGACACTCCACAATACATACATTAATCCTAGTAGAATTCCAAAAGCAAGCTACTTTTAGTCATTTGAACAGCATTCTAAATCATACCAGCAAGCCGTGAATCCATGCTTTCACTTGGACTCTCACCACTCCAACATTTTCAGCCCAAGCATTCAGGATAATTGTCAGTCTGGGTAATGCAAGCAGAAGTTCAGGAATTTCTGAACTATAACTTATGCCTATGCAATTACCTCCCTTTCCTTCTGAAAACCCTCACAGTCTAGACTGGAAAGCAGATAAGCACACAGATTAAAATAAAAGACTTTCAGTTCAAGACAAAGCAATAAATCATCAACTGCATCTCTCATTTCCCTGTGACTGCCACACAGTCAGGCAGTTTGCAACAACATCCTCAAAGAAAAATCCTCCTGTTTCTATATACTAAGCCCTAGTTGAGTATTCTTTTATTTTAGGCTTAAAAATCATATGTTAAGATATCAAAGGGAAAAGAGAAGTCTGTCACGAGAAATCACTGCAGTATACAGAACATCTCCTGTAGAACTGCGCGCTGTCAGCTGGATGTCCTATGAAGGGGAAAAGGGAAGATACTGCAGGCAAACTGCCCAAAGCACAAGATGCAGATCGCTGCTAGAGACTGTTTCCTTCACCATGCTGGATCTGGTCAAAGAACGATGAGGTGAAACAGTAAATTGCACAGCAGCTGAGGCTACTACATTTCTACCAGAGGCATAAGGGGATTTGTTGCAGGTATAGTTTAATACGTTATAAAGAACAAGCAAAACAAGGGTTACAAAATGGCAGCTCAGTTTTCTGTACAAAAAAAAATAAAAATGCTGCAGCAGAAACTTCAGCCCATCAAGTCAGTGTTCGGCAGCAGTTATGAAGACAAGAAGTGCTAGACACTTTCTGTACAGACCATTAACAGAGTGTACAAGTTGCTGCCCCCAGCATCCCCTCTTCTTCCTCTCATAGTACACTGAACTAACATTATGCTCTCCTACACATACTATCTACATGAAAAGATTTCTCACAATAAAATTGTTTCTTCTTTTCCCTGACACTCTTACAAAGGAAGAAAAAAAATAAAAAAACCCTTAGCTCAAACCAACAAAAAATCCACAGAAAAAAGATTCAAGAAAACTAGATATGAATTGCTAGAAAGAGGTACTCAACCTCCTCTTTCTTCCACTGGCTATGTTACTATCCACAGATTTACATCCCTGCTTTACCTTGTGAAAGAAGTTAAGGGTCACCCAAGCACAGTTCTAGTCCACAGTCAGTCACAGCTGAGCCCTGCACGGCCCTAACTTCCCAACACAGTTCTGCTGACACCACTCAATTTTATTTCAGAGCTTCTACATCTGCAATTCTGGACTCTGAATCTTTGGCAAGGCCTACTAATCGGGCTGAATTCAGCACAGAGCACCAGCAATTCTATAAGGAAGATAAGCAGAAAAGTCAATTCAGTCAGGAGCTCATGCAGTTGTGATTCCTGCTATTCAGTAAAACCTGCTAATACATGGGAGGCTTATAAGACAACAAACCAGGAAAATCTGGACACTTAGAAACTCACTGTAACAGCAGCAACCCGACGAGGCTGTGTCACTCCAACAACTCTTCCTTCAGCTGTCCAGCCAGCCTCTGCTAGGTACTGCAAACAAATATTGAGCATATTGGTCACACTGGGACTGAAGCAAGGTGTTAGTTCCCTATAACTACATGTTTTTTCCTGGCTCTGACACTAACTGATGCATGATCTCAAGCAAATCAGTTACTTAGAGATTTTGTGCATTAGTAATTCCACCATTAAAGATAATATAGCACAATACCTACTTCCTAAGCACATAAGCTTTCAGAGAGCATCCAGAGCAGTTCTTTGGGTCTCGAGTATTTCTGAACTACTTCACTTTTTTCCTCCCTCTTTTATTTGATAACACCTTTAAGAAAAAAGGCCAAGCAGCACAAGTCTTTCACTCACAGAAAAGATGTCATTCATCATTAGTCTGTAGTTCTTAAGATAAAATCAAGAACTAGCTTTGAAACATTCTCAGACGTGTTTTTTTTTATTCCTGTCACAAAAGGGAAATTTTTACAAAACCACAAAAAAACACAACGTTCAAAAATTTCCAAGAGGAAAGCTCATAAGAAAAAGGGTACCTTCCTTCCTTCCTAAAAACATATTCTCAATAAAATTTTAAAGATTATTCTGACAGAGCATTAAAGACTTACTATAGGACAACGACTACTATTTGTACCAGCATAAATTTAATAGTTGTGCATGGTCCTTTCCTGTACTGGAAGGTTTTATATTACACGTTCAGCACCTCCTGCTCTCTAATACAAAGCCTTATATGTCTCTCCTTTTGGATACACATGTGTGCAGATGAACTCCATTCTCACAGCTCACTTCTAGGTTGCTGGTTTAACATTTCATGTAAAATCCCCTAAGGGAATACCTGATTTTTCTCAGTTACAGGCACTTACTTGTGGAATCTGCGTTGATTTCCCACAACCTGTTTCACCAACAATCACCAAAGTTTGATAGTTCTCCACTAGATAAAGTATGTGATTTCTTAGCTGAAAGAGAAAATGACACGTAAGTATAAAACTAGATGCGTACAAAGATAAAAAGATAATTAATGGCAATATTTACATATCTAAGAGACGTAGTAAATTCATGTTATAATCAAGTATACTGCCAAAAACTAGACAGTTCTTTAAAATCTACAAATGACATGTACAACATATATTAGCTAGAATAAACCCACAAGGTTTATGAAAATGTCAGTACAAGTGGTCAAACAGGCCAATCCCAACAAATAAAGAGAGTGAAGTCATAAATTTTTTTGGTTATGCTGTAAAATGTTTCTATACTGCTCTTTCAAAAAGACATGAGAGCCAGCCATCACCCAACAGATTTAATATACCAAAAAGAACTTCAGTACCTTAAAAACAGGCAGTTTTTGTCTTTGTTGTTCAATAGAAAGGGAAGCATAAGGGTTATAGATGACGGTTATGCCGCTGCTCTCAGCAGGACTCTGTCTCTCCTCTGAGACGCTGACACCAGGACCTTCCGTGCCTAGATGACATAAGTTAGTTTTAACTGGAAGAATCCACTTCTGCCTAGTGTACCACAATACTACCAACATTAATAACTAAGGAGGAATCACAGGTAGCAACATATATAAAAGAACTAACTTTTCTGTGAAATAATCAAAATACTAACAAACAGTAAGCACAGAGAAATTCTTGCAAAAGAAATATATGTCTTCTACTGATTAAAAAAATAATCTAATGGGAGTGACTATTCTATTTTTTAAAAGAAGATAAAAGAGAGGGAAAAAAGCACACAGGAAAATTATAAAGCAAGATCTTGGAAACTTTCTTCTTTGGTGCATCAGTTCATCTATGCCTTCCACAACCTTCCCAGAAATACATCTATGGATCTTAAACCATAGTCAGACATGTAACAGAACTTCCCTTGCCTAACATCAGCGGTAGCAACTTTGCCCAGTCACGGCATATGCCACTCACTTCAGATCTGAATTTAACTCAGGAAACGAAACTCGATTTATTCCCACTGCAGGTTACCATGAAACATGGACAACGCTGAATCATGCAAATGAACTAGAAACAATAACTCAATAACGGAATGTATCATCTCCACCTAAAGATTCAATTGGAATACTCTGAAACCAGAGAGGAGGAATTCCCTGTTCTGTAAGACTTGCTTGTTTAGGCTTTTCCCACTTTTCCCACTGTTTAAAAATAGTTAGTCCCTTTTCAAAGTTGCCAAGCAAGTTTTATAGAAAACTGATCCAATTTTATGAGTGATTAGTAATGATTCCAATAACTATTCACTTCCCAGGGCAGATGGGAAAGTTGAGAACCAGGGTCTTGAATATCTGGGTCTTGACAAATAAACTAAACTAAGACATTGCTTCTCACCACCCACTGATTTTCTTTCACAGTATTTTCTGAGTGTTTTTTTTAACACACTACTGTCAACGTTCTACGATATATATACACACATACATATTGTATATACACACATATTAATATAATATTCAAGCAATTAAGAAGCTGTTTGCTAAACTACTCCTGACTCCGCAATAGCTTTGCAAATGGAGTCACAGGAACATTTAGGTTTGAAAAGACCTTTAAAATCATAGAGTCCAGTCCAACTGTAAACTTCACACTGCCAGCTACACCACTAAACCCTGTCCTTAAGTGCCACATCTACCTGCCTTTTACACATCTTCAGGGATGGTGACTCCACCACTTTCCTGGGAAGACTGTCTTATCACTTCACACCCCTTTCTGTGAAGTACTATTTTCTAATCTTAAATCTAAACCTCCTCTAGTGCAACCTAAGGCCACCTCCTCTCATCCCATCCCTTGCTACTTGGGAGAAGAAACCAACATCCACCTCTCTACAACTTCCTTTCAGGTAGTTGTAAGCACAATAAGGTCTCCCTCCCCTCTGCCTCCTCCTCTCAAGAGTGAGCAGCCCCAGTTGCCTCAGCTGATCCTCCTAAGACTTGTATTCCAAACCATTTCCCAGCTTCATTGCCACAAGACTCCACAGCACAATGACCAATTTGAAATACAAAATACCAAACTCAGACCCTACAGGTTCCCCTTTGGAATAAGCAAATGGGAGGTACAAGCTCCCCTAAGCCTTAGGGACAATCACAGGGTCACAGCACATCCAAAGCTGGCAGGGATCTCTAGAGACCTTCAAGTCCAACATCAAGCTTAATGCAGGTCACTGGCAGAGGACTGCTGAGGATCTCTTTCCAACAGACTGGAAACCTCACAACCTGGCTGACTGCTTGATCCAGAACCTGATCACCCCAACAGCGGAAAAGCCTTTTCTCATCTTTAAGGTGACTTTTTCATATTTCAGCTTGTTCCCACCACCTCTCATGCTGTCAGTAGGCACTACCAAAACCAGTCTGGCTCCACCTTCTTCCTAACCCCCTAATCAGAAATTTATATACGCTGAAAAGATCCTCACGAGGCTCTTCTCACGGTTGTGTAGTCCCGGTTCTCTCAGGCTCCCCTTGCACATCGCATGCTCCAGACTCTCAAGCACTTTGGTGGACCTGCTTCAATGAGCCTAATCCTCTGGCACTGGGAGCACCCTGCCATGGATTTCCCAGTGCTGAAGGGAAAGATGCCCTCCCTCTGCCTAGCAGTCGAGGGGAAGATGCCCTTCCTCTGCCTAGAAGTCGAGGGGAAGGATGCCCTCCGTCTCCCTAGCATCCACGCTCTTCTCTGTACAGCAGGGGGTGCAGGTCCCTACCCTGCAGCCAAGGCTCCCCCATTCAACCCCTGCCCCCCGGGGCTGCTCTCCCCGGTGCACGGCACTGTTACCCCCCTCAGACACAGGATTTCGCACCTCCCTTGGTTAAACTCCTCGGGGTCGCCCCTAGAGGAGCAGCCCATCCCTGTAACCCCCCCCCCCACCCAGCGGGCTGAGGGCGGTCTCCGTCCTCTCCCCGGTACTCGGCAGCGCCCGGCCGCAGCCCCCAAGCCCTCGCGGGGCAGAGGGTAGCACGTCTCTCTCCGCTGAGCCCCGTGAAGCCACTCGCGCCCCTCACCCGGCTTCCAAAACTTCACCGGCCCCGCGGGCGCCGCCATCTTGGGGTGAGAGGGCGGGCGGAAACGGCGCGAGGGGTCACGTGACGCGGCGCCCGTTGCCATGGGCAACCCTGAGGGGGGGCAGCACTCCCTGCGCCCAACACATACATCCAGCACCCTCTGCACCCCAACACCCACTGCACCCAAAAACCTCTGTATCCAGCACCTCGACATCCACAGCCCTCAGTCCAACACCCACGGCACCTCAACATCTACCCAGCGCTCCCACATCCTGCACCCCAACAGCCCCATCACACCCAGCATCCCTGCTTCCAGCAACGCCCAGCACCCCCTGCACCCCAAAAACCCACCGCACTCTTGCATCCAGCACCCAACACCCCCTGCACAACCACATCCAGCACCCAAATACCCATTGCATCCTTACATGCAGCACCCAGTACCCTAAAACCCATGTTCTGTCTGGTTGGTTCTGTGTGTGTACGAAGCATAGAACCTGATCGAAAGCCTAGAAGGACGGGATGTCATCCAGAGCGACCTGGACAGGCCAGAGAAGGAGCTGTGCGAATCTCATGATGTTCAACAAGGCCAAGAGCAATGTCCTACAGCCAGGTCAGGGCCATCCGTGGTTTCAGTACAGAGTGGGGGATGATGTGATTGAGAGTGACTTTGCAGAGAAGGACTTGGGGTGCTGGTTGATGAGAAGCTCAGTATGAGCGGGCAATGTGTGCTCACAGCCCAGAAGGCCAAACGTGTCCTGGTCTGCATCAAAAGAAGCATGGCCAGCAGGTCGATGGAGGTGATTCTGCCCCTGTATTCCTCTCTTGTGAGATCTCACCTGCAGTATTGTGTCCAGTTCTGGAATCGCCAACATAAGAAGGATATGGAGCTGTTGGAACAGGTTCAGAGGAGGCTACAAAGATGATCAGAGGGCTGGAGAACCTCCCACACGAGGACAGGCTGAGAGAGTTGGGGTTGTTCAGCCTGGAGAACAGAAGGCTCTGAGAAGACCTTCGAGCAACCTTCCACTACCTGAAGGGGCCACAAGAAAGTTGGGGAGGGACTGTTCACAAAGGCTTGTGGTGATAAGACTAGGGGCAGTGGGCATAAACTGGAGAGGGGCAGATTTAGACTAGACATAAGGAAGAATTTCTTCACTATGAGGGTGGTGAAGCACTGGAACAAGTTGCCCAGGGAAGTTGTGGCTGTCTGATCTCTGGAAGCATTCAGGGCCAGGCTGGATGGGCCTTGGGGAGCCTGATCTAGTGGGATGTCCCTGCCCATGGCAGAGGGGTTAGAACTGGATGGGCTTTAAGGTCCCCTCCAACCCAAACTATTCTGTGATTCTGTTATTGCCTCCATGAAGCCCTTGTTTCATTAATTAAGTAGCACTGAATACTTTGCCGCTCCACGGTAGGGATGCTCAGCACCAGGAGGCTGCACATACACCATGGCTGAGAAGGTGATTCAAGGAGTTACTATCACAAAAAGTGGAATATTTTTTATTTAAGCTAAAGCAGAGTTAAGTTTTATCTAAGCAACTGTGTTTTTTTTAAAGTTGGAATGTCCCTCTGACAGATGTTTTATCATAGACTCATGAAAAATACTCGGCTCTTTTCACAGTATTTTGTACCATTGATATATTAACAACTGTTGGGAAAAATTCCCACTCGCAGCACATGGAAAGAGTCATCTATATAAATAACGAGATTATAACAAAGTTAAAAGTTTTATATTTAATAAAACATATAAAGATAATTATTGTAAAAGTAAGATTGCACAGTATTTTGCATAGAGTACAAAATTAATGTTTCTCAAAGTATAGTTCAAAATAAAAAACAATATTTCAAACTTCTTTACACCTCGATGAAAGTTAAAGATTATTAAATGATAAACTGTTGAGCACTTACTGATAAGGAGAGTCAGAACTATTACATTTCCATGATTGTAAGGGCAGAAGAAAACGGGTGCAGGTCAGTGTACCCTGATTGGTACCTTATACTGTCTATAAACACCATCTTTGAAAGCTCCACATCTCCGATTTAGTGTTGCCCTGCTGATGTTGAACACAGCCCTTTATGGAAGTCCCCAGCTAAGTTTTCACCTACCCTTCGAAGCCCAGAATCCACAGAACACTTATGCAAGTATCTACCTGAGTTTTCTGCAGTAGCAGGAGCCTTAAGAACACCCTGAGAAATGGTGTCTGTACCTTTGCTTTGCCACAGCTGCTATGGCTGCACCAAAAAGTTTCCACACTATCAGGCTGCTGAATTTCAGTGCCTCAACATACAACTGTTTGGGAGGATAGTTCATTCATTTTGGGAGTTTGTTTTCTCCAGAAATTGATGGATTTAAAAAAATAAAATTAAGCTTGCATGAAACCTTAAAAGCAAATGCTCCTATTTCTGACTTCCATGTTACAGCAGCAGCTTCACAGATTTCAGATCTACTCAACTTTCCCCGTAACATCAGACAGCGTATCAAATGTAAAGAAACAAAAAGTAGATGCAGTTGTGCCAAGGAAACATCTCATTTGGCTCTATAACAGGATACTATAGCCTTGAAGAGAAGGACTTGGGGGGTTTGGTGGATGAGAAGCTCAACCTGAGCCAGCAATGTATGCTCGCAGCCCAGAAAGCCAACAGTATCCTGGGCTACATCAAAAGAATTGTGGCCAGCAGGCTGCGGGAGGTGATTCTGCCCTTCTGCTATCGTGAGAGCTCACTGGAAGTACAGCATTCAGTTCTGGAGTCCTCANGATGCTCCATCCCTGGAGGTGTTCGAAGTCAGGTTGGATGAGGCTTTGAGCAACCTGATCCAGTAGAAGGTGTCCGTGCCCATGGCAGGGAGACTGGAACTGAATGGGCTTTAATGTCCTTTCCAACCCAAACCATTCTATGATCCTATTAATATTATTGCCATAGGTATGAGCTACTGAGCTAAGATATTACCTTAACACATCTAAGAAGAGGTTGGAAAAGGAACATCTGAGAAAGTACTAGAAGTCAATAACGGCTTTAACAGTTTTTTTAAAAAACATGTTTGAGCCTAAACCAAAGCCATAATTGTATCCATCGATTTGCACTATAGTGGTCTTCAAACAAAACCGCAATTCCAGTGTTACTTAATGTCAGTTTAAGGTTTGTCTCTCAGCTGGTCTCACAAACATAGTGTAAGACAGTACTGGGCACAGCTGGCTGGACGTGGCTCCCGAGGTTCTGCTTCTTGCTCTGAGTGAGCATGCAGTTCATCTCTCTATGATCCAGTGTGGCCTCATAACTAGAGAGCTATTCCTCTTAGTCAGTGGAGGAGAGGTATGCATTGCGTTATTTGACAGGCAGACTACCTCCCTTGAGCCATGCAGCCAGTTCCGCTTCCTTTTTAGATTTCCTACAAATGCTCTAAGATAGAAAAACTCCATCCTCATGAAGCTCTCCCTGGCCAAGTCTCTGGAAGCCACTGTTACCCTGACCAGCTGGTCCAACACCTTGTTCTTTTCGCAGCTGGATAACTCTTTGAGGTTGATAGGCTTTGACCGTGCATAAAGAACCTGAAATTCCAGGTCAAAGTGTTCAACTTCGGGGCCTGACAGGATCAAAATGTTACTGCTATTCAGGTTCCCATCCGTCCATGTAAAACTGGTAAAGGAAGAATGAGAATATTCTGAGTTAATTCCAGATAAATAGTAAAGAAAGAATTAACTGAAAATTCTCTTTCATCACCTGTACTTTAATTGTTCTTATAACCCAGATGATGAGCAGAGTGCTTTTTTTAGGACAAACATTACAAGTACACTGTGATAAGGAAAGTAGTTTCGCAATGTGGCTTCACCTTTCCTTTCCGTGTGAAGAAATCATATAAAGCAGCAGAAAGTAATTGTCACTTGCCTGTAGGAGCCTGTTGTCACTGTAATGCCATCAATTAACATGAACTTCTCATGGACTTTTCCAACAATCTTGGCACCCGACCTCAAGCAGTATGTGTTCCCTGTGAGAGTTCGGACTCTAATGGACTGTTAAAGATATGGTAGATGTTATGTGGATTTCAAAGTTAGGTAACTGCATTTAAAGGAGCAATACAAAATTATGACCACTGAGTAGCCAACTAAGATTGCTGCACAGTGGCACAGGATTCACCCCCTAGGAACCAAACGATAATTTTGTCTTGTTAAAGAAGGCAAAGAGGCGGCATTAAGGGGTAAACCCATACACTGATTACGCAGAACGTGATTGCAAAAACTCCTGTCACCAAATCTTGGAGGGACCTGAGCTCCACAGATTCCCAAGAAGCTGCTTCTGTCAGCCATCAAAGTCTCAAGCCTGAGCAACTCTAGTCATGCTTTAGGAACTGGACAACCCTCCTGCAATCCCTGAATATTCAATTAGTATTTGTGCTCAGAGAGCAACTCTAACACCCGCTTATAAAGAAGTCATTTTTACTGTTACCTTCCTCAAAAATGGTTTAAATCTTCCCAGGAAAGAGCTAAAGCTACATAAACCCCATTTTAAATTGTGGCAGAAGGTGTAATAGTTACTCCTTTTGATAGATCAAAGTTCATGGCCATAAAAGGATCAACTCTCAGTCCCCATAAATATGATAAGGCTCACCTTTTCCTGTTCCAGGTCAACTCCCAGATCCTCACACATCTTCACAAAGTGGGAAGATGAAGACTGATCTAAAAGGATGTATGCTTTAACTTGCCGTTGATTACAAGCTTCCAAGAGGTCTTTGAAGATATCGGTATCTGTGAAGGAATCCATAACCAGGGCAATCATCTGCAACAAGTTTCATAAGAAATCATTAGGAATCACAGCATCCCAAGGGAGATGGCATATGAGGAACCTGACTTTCAAATTAAATATGACCCTCATCATGAAGAATTTCTTCCTAATGTCTAATAAATCTTCCCCCTCCAGTTCAAAGTTATTCACTCTCATCCTATGACTCCACACGCTTGTGAAAAGTCCCTTCCAGCTTTCCTATAGCCCCTTGAGGTACTGGAACCTGCCCTAAGGCCTCCCTGAAGCCTCCTCTTTTCCTGGCTGAACAACCCCAACTCTCTCAGCCTGTCCTCATAGCTGAGGTGCTTCAGCCTTTTGATTATCTTCATACCCCTCCTCTGGACCTGTTCCAATGGTTCCATATAGAATCATAGAACCACCAGGTTGGAAAAGACCCAAAGGATAATTGAGTCCAACCATTCCCATCAATCACTAAACCATGTCCCTCAGCACCTCATCCACCCATCTCTTAAACACCTNCTTCTAGGAGTGGTCTCAGAGGCGCCGAGTACAGACGGAGAATAACCTCCCTGGACCTGCTGGTCACGCTGTTTCTGATAAAGCCCAGATGCCATGGGCATCATCCTTATGCTTGAGACGCTCAGCACCGCACGGGGCAGGCGATGCCCGGCACCTGCTGGCGGCCGGAGCCGAGCCGGGTCCCGGGCGCAACCCCCAGGAGGGACCGTTTAAAGGGTCAGGATGGGAGGACAACGGCTACAGCCTCCTCCAGGCTGGCCAACCCCACCTGTCGCAGCGCCAGCCCCCGGATCACCCCCTCCGACCCG
>WAAB01000270.1:0-14299 GCA_013389865.1 Piaya cayana
TCCTTCCCTCTTACCTCCTTCAACCCTTTCTACTCCCTTCTCTGTTACTGCCTTCAATCCCTTGTACCCCGTTCCGTCTTACCCCCTTCAACCCCTTCTATCCCCTTCTCTCTTACCCCTTTCTTCCCCCTTCAAACCTTTCTATTCCCTTCTCCCATACCCCCTTTTACCCCCCCCAAGTCCTTCTAACCCCTTCCCTCTTCCCCCCTCTACCCCCCTCCGCCCGCACCATCTCCTTACCTTCCCCCCCTCGGCTTCTACCCCACCTTTTCCACCCCCTCTTTCCACCTCTTCCCCCTCCTTCCTTCCCGTTTTCCACCCCCTCTTCCTCTCACCCCCCTTTCCCCCCCCTTTCCATCCCTTCCAAACACTTCAGCCTTTTGTCTGGCGCGGTTGTGGTTTGACAGGAAAATCCTGCCCCGGGGGCAGGGACCGCTTTGTGCTCCACTGGGAAGATGCTGGGTTTGGGGAGGTTGGGAGGGTTGGGGGTGACCCCCTCCTCTCCATCCTGGTGAGATGTGTCACTGGCCATTGGGGACTCCATCCATCCCCTTGCGAGTGGAAGAATCACACACACACACACACACACACACACACACACAGAGCTACCCCACCAAAAGCCTCCACCAGGAATTTGTATGGAGAACATGCAGCCCTGCCAGCTTCCCCAACCCTGCTCCGGGGGTCCCTCTTCCCCCTGAGCATCCCCGCTCCCACGGGGGTCCGAGCCCTCCCATCGAGACATCGATTTATAAACATGAAACATCTCTCCAGCAGCTCCGAGCGGTTGCCTTTGTCTTCTCCACCAGGGGCTTTGGTCCCTTGGAAAATCTCTCAAGGGGGACATTCTTCCCCCAGCTTCTCCCATCCTGGGGACCCTTGAGCGAGACCAGCTGGTGGGAAACTGAGGGACCGGTGTGGGTGACAAGTTGGGTGAACTGGTGGGTACCGCCACTGGTGTCACGCGGGGTTTGGAGATGGTTGTGCTTGGCCTCGTTCAGTGGCAAAGGGGCCGTGGGAATGATGGTGAGAATAATGGCATCGTGTTTTCTCTCCATGGGCAGGTGGCTTTTGTGTGCGCTGGTGGAGGGGGAATGTCCCTCTTTCCCCAGCCTTCCACCCTCTTGTCCTCACCATCCACCTTATGCCCGTATATATTTAAAGAGAAACAAATTGTGATGCTTTACATAAAATAATCCGCTCCTGGTTGGTATTGGAAGTGATTGAATGCGCCTTCCCATTCAAATGACATTAGGCTAGAATTTGTTTTGCAAATGTGAGATGTAAATTCATTTTGTGCCAGGGCAGGGCGTGAATGAGCGGAGGGAGGGTGGTTTTTGTTGTAAGGAAGGGTTAGTTTGGCCGTGTTTATTTAAAGAGCCCTCCTTCCTTTTTTGGGGAAAAGAACTGCTTTAAAAAAAAAAATTCCCATTTGGTACAGTTTACATTCAGAAGAGCGTTATCAAAACATTTTCCATTTGAGACATGAAAATAGGAGACAGCAGAAGAATTCTCCTGCCTCTAAGGATATGCAGTGAACACTCCTGTAGCACAAAAGGTTCTTCTCTGAGGATATGATTATACCCCCTTTTTTTTTTTGAGTGAACTAATATTTTGTAAGGGCTGCGTTAAGGCAGTTATTCTCTTTAAAATGCTTTGAAACTCAAACCCAAATAATTTTGTTAGAAGGGGAGGAGTAGCCCTTCAAGAAGGGAAAATAGCATCTTGCTGTGGGTGATTTTTTTTTTATTGACCTGCCCACCAAGGTGTGGACGCGGTGAGCAGCTGGCATGGGAGTGAGAGATGGAGGTAACAGTTACCTAAAACCTGCACTGCTTCCCTACAAAGGAATTTTCCTTTTCCTCATGAGTTTTTAATGTGTTTCTCTTTGAAATACGGCTCTGACAAGATTTTGGCTAATGCTGTGAAGGACCTGGGTGAGCGCTGGGATCAGGTGCGTGTGGGACATGCGGAGCAGTCCTGTCCCAAAGCTGCATCCAAGCGCTGGCAAAGCTGCTGCTCTGGGCGAGCCAGAGGATGGTCCCAGCTCTGGTGCTTCGTATCCCCTGACAGGTCTGAGCCATCTCTTCAGATTTCAGATCAGAGCTCGCATCCGTTGTCCTCCGAGCCATCGGCTTTTCAGATGAAGCAGCATGTTCTGGAAGCACTCGCTGCAAAGACGGCGGCGGGTGATTTATCTCTTGTTTTCACAGCGTGGAGGGGGCATGCAGGATACTTGCCATGGGAGTTTGTCTTCGGAGCAGATGTGGTTCAGGTCTTGGTGGCTGTGTGGCAACTCTTGGATGGCAGCGGGTGGGTGGGTGATGCAGGGTCAGACACCTCTGTCCCCTCAGCAGCCCTGTTGGGGCAGTCCCTGTGCCAGAGGAGGAAGATTTACTTCAAACAAAAGGGCTGCGTGTTTATCCAGGGGATGGGAGCCATAGCTAAGATGTTCTCCGCCAACTTTCCACATCCATCTTGCAGATGCTGCTGGAAGGTGAGGTGGAAGAGCTCCAGCCACTGGAGACACAAACACTTTGTGGCTCTGTATGTGTGTGTTTGCAATTAAGATAGGAACTTAGTTGTCAGCTTATATGGGAACCATTATATCTTGGAAAAAAATAAAACCCCAGTCCTGGCTTATTTGATGCTCACCAGCGCTAAATCAAAACTACTGTTCCCCTCCAAGGATCTCTTTAATGGGCACCGCCAGCTCCCGGCGTCACAACCTGAGGTTTGCACAGTTGAGATTTGCCGTTAATAAAGATCAGATGTTTGTACAGTTGTGTTTCTGACTCAGACCTGTGAAAAAAATAAGGATAGTACGGATGTGAAATTCCTTCTCCCTGTGGTTGGAAAAATCTCTTTTCAAAACTCAAAGCCAAGCTCCAAGGGGAATGACCTGGAGATAGAAGATGGTGTGGAGGGATGAGGGTTGTACTCGTGGGGACAAACTGCCTTTGGGCTCCAGCTCCCTCGTGCTTGGAAAGCTGGCAAGTCTGGAAAAAACCCCCATATATGCCACATTATCAACCAATAATTCCTTCATGCTTAGTAAAACTTAAATGAGGCTTAAACCCTGATCTCACTGGAGTCATTAAATTGATTTTTTTTTTTCCCCTTGCTCAAAGAAAGATCTTGGATGTTGAACACAGGCATCTTTGTCTTCTTAAAAACTGCTTTATTATTATGTGTACAGATCCCGTCTTTGTGTGTGTGTGGTGTGTGGGTTTTTTTTTCTTTTAATTTTTAGACAAATGACAAAAGCATGCAGGAAAGGAATGCAGAAATGCCAGGCTTAATATAAAGCATGCAACTGCACTGCATGCCGGGAATCCTAAAGGATACAAAACCTTTAACGACGGCGGTTAATTTTTAACAAGTTCACTTGCATAAATATTTATGAACAAAAGTTTTTACACCATTATCTCTTGGGTTTTGGGAGAGAGAAAAGAACCTTTGGTGGGTTTTGACAGCAGGCTGTGAGGCGGCACGATGAATTCATGTTTCTCGCCTGCGCTCCCGGGGATGGTGTAACACAGTTTGTCCTCCAGTTGTTGTGGCTGCTGATGGGTGGGCGAGGGTCTGTGGCAATTTTAGGTGAGAATACTCCTTTTTCATTGCTTTTTATGATTGTGGAGCTCGGTGTTGTGCTCTGCATTGTAACCAGCTGCTTAGGAACCTGCGTGGTGCGTGCTCCTTACCCACAGATAAGCCTTTGTGCCCTGGTGGGGAGGTATGCGGTCCAGCCATGAGTACATAGGCTGGATTTACTTTTGCAGCTAGAGTCACAATGAAGCAGGGCTTTAAAATGCACTGGCTTGGTAAACACTTGGAGGCAGCCTGTTTTTTTGTTTTTCAAACCTGCGAGTCTGAATATTTTGTCTGATACTGTGCAGGTCAGTCCTCGGTACCTTCGCATGGTTCCTAGTCTAGTGGTTATGCTGGACATCCAGGCACAAGGGATTTTCTGACCCTGTTCAACTGCCTTCTTGATACCTGTAAATAACACCTATAAAGGCATTTTAATGGGAGGGGGTTTGATTTGGAAGCTTTTTGTTACACTGCAGTTTTCAGCTCTGCCTTTGTCCATTTGCAATGGTGCCTGTTGAAATGCAGCTTCAGAGGTAAAAATACCAACGAGTTCCTGTGCTCTTAACGTGGATGAGACTTCTTGTAGGGTTTTTATTTCCTTCCAGAACTACTTTTTTAAACTTTTTTTTTTTCCCTTCCTAAAAATGCTGGCTTTTAGGCAAGCACTTGGTTTCCCTTGCCTGTGGCGTGGAACGGGGCAGAATCTAAATTTGTATCCAGCTTTTTTTTTTAAAGTCTAGGTGGTGTGCGGCTTTATAGAGCTGTTTATTTTTGGAAAAACACTTTGATGAGGCTCCTACGGCCAGTTGTGGTTGCTTTTGTTTTGTGTAAAGCTCAGTCTCCTCCTGGGTTTAGGTTTAAGGCTGTATCCAGTGGGAGCAGGCTTGGAAGAAACACGATGGGTCATGAAAGGTGTTTTTTTTTTTATGTTGAAACCCAGTGTCCCATGTCAGGTTTTTGCTAAGGGAGTTTAGTTTCTCTGTATCCTCTTAGTTTCTTGGGTGGGGCTGTTGTACAACATGTTTGCAATTTGCTAATTAATTTTGACTTTATTTTTCTTTAGGAGTAGGTTACTTTATCCTGCCATGTATATTACAATGTTTCAAACCACATAAAAGAGGCCAGCAGAGGTTCATTTGCCCTATCATGATGGAAATTGTTGAACATTTTAAATATACATTAAGCCATTTACGTGTCTAATTATTCTTTTCTTAACATATGTAATTGAAAGGAAGGATTATTAGGCATTAAAACTTACGATCTGTTTATTACTGCTCCCTCATAGGTGAGATATTTCTGGAGCGTGTTCTGGACTGTGTTATAGAAACTGGAATTGGAGATGATGAAAACCACCAGAGTTACTGGCTGGTTGTGTGGGGAGAGCTAGAAAAATTTTGACAGCTGCAATTTTAACTTGTTTTTTTTTTAGCAGATTTATTTATTGGCTTTTGAGTATTTTTTTCTCTTTTTTTAAGAGTATAAACAGACCTTCTGAATCTGGGTTGCCTTTTTAACTGGATGGTTAATTATTCCAGGCAAAAAAAAGAGACAGTTTAAAGAGGCTGGAGTCATGAAAAATAGAGCACTAGAAATTCAGTATTTAGTTTTTGGCTTTAAGAATAGGTTTGAAGCATTTTTCAGAGTGTGTGACAAGTGCTGGTTTCTGGCTTAAGCAGGCAGTAGGAGTTTGTCCTCAGCTTACCTAGGCTTTTATAAAGCTTAGCCCAGGTGAGACACTGCCTTTCTGCACTTCCAGCACACAAATCATTTACAGCAGATTTTCATTTTGCTCACATCTAGGGGGAATCTTTTAGGAAATTTAACAGTGATAAAATGGCAGTAACATAAACCACATGTGCCTGCGTGCTTTGTTTCTGCAGCTTTATGCAAGGGAATGTGCTTCGCTGTTATTTGACGCTCGCTTTGATGTTAGATGTTTTATGATGAGTGCCTCTAACCTCAGATAGGACTTTTGGAAAACTTAAATGAGCTCGTCTCTCTGATTGCTCTGTAAAGTCACATTCAGCTGTGAATCATCCTTTGTGGTGTGTCAGCTTTAAATTTTCTTTGGAAACATATATATTAAAAAAAAAATTGTCTTGATAGCATTAGGGTGGAAGAGAGAGGCCATGGACTTGTGCTTCCTTGGTGTGTACGTGAACCCAACCCTGGAGGAGGACCTGGTCCATGGAGGAGGCGTCTAGTCTTTGATGTTTTGAGGTTACGTCCGGCTCCCTTTTCCCAGTGGGAGACCCACTCCCATCTGGGATTAGCTCAAACAGATGTCATGGCCAACCTTGTGCTTGCATTTGACTTCTAGGTTTTTGCATTTAGGTTACAGGGAGAGCTCTGCGTTTAGCGGTGGTGCAAGTCTTTCATCACGCTCCGTGCCCTTGAGGCTGCAGTAGCTCATGTGGGTGAGGACCTGAGGAGGTATTTCAGGAGCATCTTCTCCTCACCCTGTGAGGCAGCTGAACCCAGGAGTTTTCAGTGAGAGGCCAATGCTTGTTGCTCATGATGCCGATACTTAAAGCAGGTGACTCTTCTGGAGAGGTAGAAGTGTTGCTTTTTCTCCTGGAGTTGCGAGGCACTGATTCCTGTTCCTCTGATCATGCTCTGAGGAGCAGACCTTGCATAAGGTCCCAGGCAAGGTGGTGGTGAAGGAGTCTTCTCTTGCTCCCCTGTCTCTTCGCACTGTGTGTTTCTTCTGGAGGGGCCGTGGGTGAGACTTGCTGGGAACCTGGGAATGTGGGTGCCAGGATCTTTGCTCAGTAGGAGGCAGGTGATGGTTTAAGCTGTATTTCCCCATTGATCTCCCCATATGTGCCTGATGTGAATGGTTTGATGAGCTGGAGGTGTGGAATAGCTAAGTTGAGGGTAATAAGATGAAATGATATGTCCTACCTTACATTTGATGATGTCTTGAAGAGGTTATGTCATGGCCTTTTGGTGTTCCTGGTCTTCTGGTGATAAGGAGGGGAAGAAAGAGGCTCCTCTGAGTAACTGCATCCTGCCTCTGCTGAGCCTTGGCTTTATTTGGCATCAGCATCAAGAGAAATTGATTGTTTTTCCAATGAAAACAAAATCTCAAAGGCACCAAAGCTTGGCTATGTTAATAGGTGCTGTAAGACAGTTCTACCATTGGGATGGAGACAGTTTTGGAGCCAGGAGGTTTGATGGTGGTGATGAGTTCTCCCTGCCCCTTGACAGAGCTGCTGAGGCTCTGAAAATGCTCTTCTGCATGCTTAGAGGAGCAGGACTGAGACCCATGTCTTTTTTGACATAGCTGTCACAAGGTTAAGGTCTGATATACAGGCTTGAGCCCTCACTTCTTGTGCCTTTGCAGTAGGAGCTGAGAAAGAGCTTGATAGCATCTCACAGGCACGCAGGACCTATAAAACCACTTCTTCAGGAATGTCTTGGGAAACATGTCTTCCTGGCTTTACAATGGAACATCCCAGGAGCAAAAATTCAATTTTTCAAAGGCTTTTTTTTTAATCCCAATGTTTAAACATGAATAGATTCCACTTGGTGTGGTGGGTGTGTTTTATTAAATGTCGAGAGTTCACCTGTGCTCGACACCACTGTGTTTCTCCCCAAATGGATTTTCTAGCGTAGTGTTTTAAGAGCATTTGCTTTTTTGTCTCAAGCTTATAGCTTAGGATTTTGTGCAGGATTGGGGTTAGTCCTTGTGAAGCGGTGCATTTGAAGCAATGCTCAAATTAATAAAATCCAGGGCTTTTACTTGTCGCATCCTAGGTGCGTGTTGCCAGGGATTTTTTTTTAATTATTATTCCATTAAAACCAAAACCACAAATGTGCTTAGGAGGCAGATCTACTGGGATATCAACTCAGAAGGGTTACATGCTGATATACACAGCTTGTCATCCATGAATGTCCTGCTGCTGTCACCCCTGGGTTAAAATTGGAGAAGGGATCCCTTGTGATGCCCCGCTTCTTGCTGTCTTGCACCTATACCACCCAGTACGTTTGGATAATCATTATTGAGGTTCTCTCGGCGGGATGCAGCATAGCATCTGCCTGGCTGCTGTCTTTGCACCTGGAGACGGTGCCTGTGTCCTGCAGCTGCTGGCCAGGAGCGCTTCCCCATGGGAATGCGGGGAGAGACTTGGTGTCTGGGACCTTGGCAAGGTCAGAACAGACTGTGCCTCTGCTCTGGATGCCATCTAGTAGCCCTGGCCTGCATCCTTCAGCTGATGCTGGTGTGTGGGTGACTGCTCGGAACGCCAATAATAGCCGTGACTCGTTATTGGTGTTAGGTGGTTTTTTAAAGGCAGGGATCGCAGGAGGTGCTGCGCCCTGGCAGTGGCAGTGCGGCTGCCTTGATGAAGATGAGTGCCCTGTCAAAGGGGTGGCAGAGCAACAAATGGGCTTCTGAGATAAATAAAATTTGCATTAATGAACTACAATGGCTTTGGATGCCAGATAAAAAGAAGTGTGTCTGAAGGATGAAAAATAAATGTATTTTCTGTCTCATTCGCTGGTTCTCGTCTCTTTTGATTTTCTTTATCATCAGAAAGATTTTTTTCTAATTTTTTTAAAGCCAGTTGTGTTTATTTTGGTAACAGTTCATTGGCTGCTCTGTATACAGAAGCTTTCTCTTGAAAGTACTGAAACTATATTAAAAGTGCTTTTGGCTGTCATCTTTTATTTTGCTTCTCCTTCTTTCTTTTCCCAAAGCTGGGTCATTGCTGTATCAAATGCTCTGAAACTGTCTGGTAGTGTTTTCCCTGTGGTGCTCCATATAAACTGGAAATAAAAAGGGAAGAAATTGCAAGATTTGGATTGCTGCATCTTTTTTTTTCCCCCCCCTCTCTGTATGTGTGTGTCCCATTGAAGTCTGAGCAGCTGTCTCCATCCGCACAGCCCGCCGATGGCATGCATGGATCTGTTTCTTGTGATTAAAAGGAGAAATAATACCCCAGTGTTCAGAGAAGGGCTGAGGGGGGTGAGCGAGCGCCTGGGGAGCTGTGCTGCTCTACTCCTGCCTGCTTAGCCTAGGGACCAAGGGAGCTGACAGCCTGGCTGCTCTTCCCTGCATCCTTGTGGCTTTCAATCCTTGGAAGGAAGCATCCTGTGCTCTTTGCCCAGAGCTGCTGCAGCACCTCCACCCCCGGGTGGGCTTCTCCATCCCGCACTAGTGACCTGCAGAGGCCCCAGGGGTTTTAATCTATTCTAAGGATGTGGAAACATTTCGGTGGCGCTGCAACCACTCACTACCGGCGCACTTTGAAAAATACCCAGCAAGTGTCGAGCATCTGTCTGTGAAGGGGGAGGAAATCCCCCCTGGTTATTATTTTCCCCCGATTGTCCTTGCTTGGTGTGGCTTTGGCTATTATGAGTTTGTAAAATAGAACTATATATGACCTTTTATCTTACAAGAAATAGGTTAAGCCATTTTTAAAGAAAGTGGTGGAGTCAGCAGTGCTGCTGAAGGAGCTGCTTTCGCATGGTTGATAGGCTGTGAAGCCGTTCAATGGACTTTGGTTTCGGAGACAATATCTGTTTAAATTAATCTTTGTCAGATACATGCCACTGCAGACAATTCAAATTCCATTTGCTTTCTGATCTCATAACAAAAAAGCACCTTACACTGGTTCTTTTATCATAAAATTAACTTTTGTCTGTGTGTCCTGGAAACAGGGGTGGCATAAAATCTAGTTAAAAGGCTCTGTTATAGGAGGATTCTGTTTCTTTGTACAAGGCAGACTTTTTTTTCCCCTTCTTTTCCCTTCGTGCATTTAAAAAGACGACGAGTGTTTGAGATGGATTAGGGAGAATGCCAGCAGATGGACTGATTCTGTTGTTGCTGCTGGCAACCATCTAAGCAGCCATTTTGAACAATGCTGATACCAGGGTACTGATAACACAAAGATGAGGATGGGATAAATATCCAGCTAGTCCCTTTCTCCCCGCCTGCTCCTCCTCCCTCCCTTTCACGCTGCCGCTGCAGTCCTGTTATTAGAGAACCCCATTGTTTCCAGAGAAATGCTTCATCCTCTTAGCTCAGTTGGTGGATGTCTAGAGTTGCTTATTGCCTTGTTTTTCCTCATGGTGGCTGGAGACACTGGCAGATTGGCTTCTTCCATGGGTCCTAAGGCGAATGGGATATTTAGGTGCTTTGCAGAGGTGATGCTCTTTCCTAGTAAAGCACGGGGTGTTTGGTCCTTCCTGCATGAGTGGAGACAATTTCCTTCCCTCTTTGTGCACATTTTAAGTGCTTAATTGCAAAGGGTGATGGCATTTGGTGGGTGAATTCCCAGGTTTCAAGGTGTGTGTTGTTACCTAAATAAGTCTGATATCTGTTTTATGCTAAGATGATTAATATGGGGCTGTAACTGCAAACTGAGGGTATCCCCTTCCCCTCCTCGCAATCAAATCTGCTGGCTCTTGGATACCTGGGCTGTGTTCGTGTCCTGGACCTACCACTCTTGGAGCTTTTTAGTGGCTGTACTGATATCTGTTTGAACTGTTGGATTTCCAGTGGTGGTCTTGCGTCTGTTTTGTTTCCCATCTCTAGGGAAACAACCTGTTTATGGATCAAGAAACCCCAAGCCAGCTTAATCTTTTCCTATCAAACGCAGAATCATAGAATCATTAAGGTTGGAAAAGATCTGTAAGATCATCAAGTCCAACTGTCAACCCAAGACCACGGTGCCTATTAAACCATGTCCAAAGTGCCATATCTACATGTTTTTTGAACACTGCAGGCATGATGTCTCCAACTACTTGACCGCTCTTCCAGTGGAATGCCACACAGCGTTTGTCCTGCTGCCTCTGGTTCCTGGTGAACTGCTTTGGATTAGGGATTTGCAACAGATTTCCCCATCGCAAGCCTTTAAAATATTCCTGGAGCTGCAGGGCCTTGTGTGGGGAGCTGGAGGGAAGCAGCAATAAGCTGGTGTGTTCTTGCTGCCTTCCTTGCGCACGTGTGCAGACCACGGCCTGAAACCTTTGCCTGTTTGCGGAGCAGCATCTCTGAGACCTTATGCCTGAGGTGATGCAGTTCCTTCTCTGGTAGTTGCTCTTTTATCAGTTAAAATTTCTTTAAGGTTAAAAACCGTACAGATAAAGTTCAAGTAAATCTCTACGCACATATGTAGATCTGTCTAATTATACACACCAGATGAAACTTTACTGTAAAATAGCAGATGTAAGAATTAAAAAGGGAATAGTGGGACAAACATTTTATGGTTTCCTTTTTTAATTTGTCCCCTGGGTTTGTTGCGTTTTTAGGTAAGCCTTAATGTTGTATTTCTTTTTTTCTGGTTGGGAAGTATCTTCCCCTTCTTGAGTCTCTCCTCTTTAAGCCTGTGGACTTGCATACTTGATGTACTTGCTGAAACAAGGGACATCTGGCCTGAGAGTTGAAAAATCAGACTGTAAAGTCCACTTTGGAAATGTTGTATTGTATTGGGAAGTTGTCAAGGTCAACCGAGCTCTATGAAGACTTGGAATGACAGACTAGGGGATCTCAGCAGCTTTGCTGTCATCTCTAAGGTGTTGAGAGATGCTTTTAGCATATGCTGAGGGCTCCAGTGCCTGGCATGGTCCTCAGCCACCTCCCCTCTTGATGGCTCCTGCTGTGTTGCTTGACCTATTGTGTTGGGAGATAACTGCTGGAGACTGGAGGATGAGTGAGACAGGAATGAGGAGATGCCTTCTGCTTTGAAAGGTGATGAGTGGGACAATGAAGTGTGCTCTTCTGCTTTGGCTCATGATGAGATTGTACCTTAAAAGCTCTTGCAAATTTTGATGAAGAGGAACCGCAACCAGTGTGTGACCAACTGTGATGGTGAACTCTGCCTCTGGTGTGCTGCTTCTGTTCACTTGCTTCCTCCCACTGCGGAAAATATTACTCACCGGCAGGTGTGAAGTAGGTGCTTGTGAGGATGACCGAGACCAAGCAGTGGCGTTTGGAATGCTCTCAAGCTATGCCCTCTGAAATGTTGCAAAGAGGAGCGTAGTCCCTTTGCTCTTTTCCAGAATCTCCTAAATGGCATGGAAATGTGCATTGCTTCTCCTTCCTGAAGCCCTCTCCATCTGACTTCTCTTGAGCTTGACTCGATCTGCTTTAGCTTTGTGGACCCTGTGCCACTACATTAATTCAGGTTCTTTGTCTACCCCCCCCTGGGGTGTGCTTGACAGCAGCCAGTTTATTTTGAGATTGAGGAGTGTGTTCAGATACTGGTTTATGAGACTGCTGATTTCAAAGCCAGGACACAGCACGATGCTCTTAAAACCTGCCCACAGCCCTCTCCAGTGCAAGGATAACAGCTTGTAAAACCATCTCACTAACCAATAGTGAAGAGTAGCACGCATCCTTTCTTTCTGCTGCTTCAGGTTTGGGCTGGATGAGGTAGTTGTTGACGAAGATGAGCTGTTCTGGGAGCAAATATTTGCTTCCCAATTTAGAAGTTACTAGTTATTTGGGAAAAGATGATTTCGGGTCACCTCCCAACCATGTTGCTGGGAGGATGTGGAAAGAGTGGCTGTCTTCGAGTGCATCACTCTGTCCACTTTGATTAACAGCCCTTATACAGTGCAAACGCCCATTATCTCTAAAATTCAGCATGGTGACTTGGTTTGAAAGATTCCCATGCCTTGTGCTTTGCTTAAGCTGGAGGTTGTCTGCTGGTGGCTCATGGTGGGCTATCTTCCCTGTGGAGTATCTGAGGGGAAGTGTGTTGTAACTGTTGCTGTGCTTTCTAGGAGAGAAGAGGGAGGGAAACTTTGCTCTGTTTCCTTTTTTCCTGTCTTCTGATAAAAATCTGCTGTCACCCTGGCTCTGGAAAATCATAAAGACTGAGCTGGATAAAGATGAGTGATCGGATGTTCTTAGCCATGGCTCAGCTCCTTGACTTCCATTGTAGAAAAGAGGGGAGGTGGTGGAACGGCTTCATTGGAATTGTCCAAAATTGGGGTTTTTTGCTTGAAAGCGCTAGTTTTTCAAGAAAGGTGAGCTGTGGGATACCAAGGGCTCTTCCTGAAATGACCGATGCTTTGTTATTACTTCGCGCTTGAGTAATGCATGTGAAATGAGTCTTGGTCAAAAAGGACAGAGCTGAATGAAGTCAGCTTGAGGAAATCAGAGTTGTGTGAGACTGGAGACCAGCTCCTGGGCAGATGAGGAGCTCAGGCATCGTATGTTCTGTCAGCCCATGGGATTTGCAGAGGGGCTTGGCAGGTACAGCTGCTCCTCATGTGGAGATGCCGAGTTTTGGAGAGCATCCTGAATAGGGGATTGATGCTTTCCATGAGCGATTGCGCACTCTCTGCATTCCCAATATCTGAAAGAGGCACAGAGCAGTGGTGAGGTTTTCCCTTGCCTGCCTGGTTTCTGGCTTGCTTCTGGTGGCTCCCAGCTCAGCCTGTGGTTCAAGTGCTGTGGGAAGAACAGATGCCCGAGAGGGTGTTTTTATCCCCACCCATTCCCACACCCACACACTGGTCAGCCACACGACGGTTTCCTGGACTGTGAGGTCTGATGAACCATTAACCTAAAATTGCCCCGAGTAGGAAGAAATGTTTCCAAGGTCTAAACAATCTTCCAAAGCTTCTGAAGTGGGAATGGGAGCTGTGGCTTGCCTGAGCAGTTTTTTGTGCTCCTGGCTCTGCTGTGAACTGGCTTCACTTTGTGGGTGCAACGGTATGTTTGGGATCTCGCAGAGACAGAAAGGCAGCCCTCCAGGGCTTGGTCAGCTGGAGGGGCTGCCTTCCAAGCAGATGTCCTCTTGGCATGATGCTCGGCAGGTTTAAGACAGGATGTCCCTGTACTCTGGAGAGCTGAAAGCACTGAAATAAGTAACAGGCTGGGAATGTCTGAATCCAGCTATGAATTCTTGAGGAAGATTTTGGCAATGGCAGGTTCTATCATCAGGCAGGCTCCACATTGCTGGTGGAGGAGAGCACCTCGCTGTCCCACAGGCTCCACCGAGTGTGGAACCAAGTGTTAACAGGGCAGCGTTGCTGCATGAGCCCCTTCCAGGGCAGTGCTGAGTCCTTCTCCAGTGCTGGAGATTACTACCCCCCTTGTCCGTTGCTTCTCTTGCCTCTCCCCTTGTTCAATAACAAGTGACTGTAAAGTGTAGGGACTCATTGTGGTGTCATCTGGATGCAGCTGTGGGTGCTAACACAGGGGTGTGATGTGGTGGTTGCAAAGCAGGAGGCTGGTGGCCACGGGGATGGTCTAGAGGGGACCTGGTGGATGTGGCTGTATATGAAATGGGGAGGCGAGTGCAGGGGCACCCGGGTGGCAGGAGGTTGGTTTTACTCCAGAGTCACGTTACCATGTGTAACTTGGAGCCTGTCCATCACTGAGTCCCGGCAGTCCCGTTCCCGAGGGCTTTCCTATAGCTGCTTCTGCGGCACGGGTGACTCTGCAGCTCAGGAAGGAGCTGACAGCAGGATCCTGACCCTATTTTCATAAATAGTAACAGCATCTCTAAAGGCTTTGAAAGCTTGGTTGGGAACAAAACGGCTGGATTCCACTGTGTCTGGCAGTGGTCAGCAGCAGATGCTTGGGGAGGAGATTAAGAAATGGGGCTGGTGCAGAGGGGTGCTTGCATGGTTGTGAGGGCAGCCCCAGTCCCACATCTGCAGCACCATGATCTAGTGGAAGATGTCCCTGCCCATGGCATGGAGGTTTGGAATTCGATGGAATTAGTCCCTTCCGACTCAAACT
>WAAB01000270.1:14470-87130 GCA_013389865.1 Piaya cayana
CAGGAGGAAATATTTATTATTTAAAAGGGTAACTTGAGGTGAGAGAGAAAGGAAAAGAGAAGCAACCTAATCTCACAATTTAAATATAGTTAAAGATACCCTCTGTTCAAGTTTGCTTCCTAGCCTTGATCAGAAGGAAATGCTGTTAGCTACAGAGTGGAATAAATCGAGGGCACCCTTATCTGTGCAAGATAAATTACTATTGTTTAGGAAAGACACTCTAGGGATTGAAGAATTTAATTAAATACACAGGGATTATGAATATGCATGTAAATTAGACAATCTAGATATGACATGGCTACAACTGCAGGGAATTGCTCGAACTTAAAAGTGTAATCATTCTTTTTATCGGTATGCGGGGATGGGTAACGAATGAGGAGATTCCCTTTCCCGTTTTCCTCCGCCTTGGCTGGTCTCAGGTCATTAAGCAGTGGGAATTACCCGTCTCGGATCAGCCCGCGACAAGACTGGTGAGATGATGCATTGGAGCCTTTCTCCACCCTAATGAGCCGCCACAACAGCCGATGGGGAAATGGGGGTTGCAGCGAGGGGCTGCCACTGTCTTGACCCAGATAAGGGGGTTTGGAAGGTGGGGGGATACTGAGAATGGAGAGGAGGGTGCTGCTTGTCCTGGTACCCCCATGAGAAAGGAGGATCCTCTCCAAAACACTTGGGAAGAGATTTCCTGGGGCTTCAGAGCATCTCTCTAAGAATCGGGGGGTTGGGGAGTGCAAATATTGATTGATCAGCTCTCCTGCCTTCCTGAGATTTGATTGCTGTGGTTTGGAAATCACAAAATGCTTTTTAGAGGCGAAGTTCTAGATCAGCACAAACGAGGGAAGGCAAAATTGAAATGCTTTAAGTCAAGACTGCCAAGAAATTAGGATGAAACGTGGGAACACACGTATGCTGCCCTCCCAGTCAGGTCTGGGCTCCGGGTAGCAACCTGGTGTCTGTGTGAGCCAAGTCAGGCTCTTCAGAGAACATGAACTGCAATGTATGGTGCTGCCTTGAACGTGTTTAATTTGCAACTCTTAGAGGTGGCATCTACTGACAATGCAGAGAAATATTTTTTTTAAAACATGTTTCCTTTGTTTGACTTCACCTCCATCTGCTTGGTTTCATTGTTCTGCTGAAATCAGATTTCTCTATGGTTTGAGTCGACAACCTGCAAGTGAAGAAATAAATTGCTACAAGCCCCCCACTCTGTGAATTATTTTTAATTCTTAAAATAGGCAGTGAAACATGGACGAGATCTGACTTTGAACTTGACTAGTCATTAAAAAAATAATTAAGCGAGAGGCTGGATCTTGACTAGGTGGGTTTGGTTTTTTTTGTTGTTTTCCCGTCTTTCTATTTTTTGCTTTTCAGTCAGCTGGAGCTGTGTGAAATGGACCTGTTCTGATTGGGGAGGGTCCCCATCAGGACCCTCCTGGACCAGGAGCAGGAATGGAGCTGAGCCTCTGGCTGGTTCCTCATGGAAGGGGATGGTTTGCAGGGCCAGGAGGTGGTGCTGCCCTGGCTCACCCCTCTGCAGGGCATCAGCTTCTCATACCTCCTCCACCCCCTCGAAATGAGTGCTTATGGTAACTGGGAGCTCAGTCCTGCCTATTCAAGCCATGTGGGAACAATTCCTATTTATCATTCTGAAAAGTGGATGATTTTCCAGCCCCCGGCTTGTGGGTTCTGATTAAAACACAAGGAAAAAAAACCCCTGCATCTGAAAATGTGAAATATCTGAAGTCTCCGTAATGCACGTATTTTCCAAAAACCTTGGAAGCCTTGCTCTTTTTTTTGTCAAGGGAAAATATAATAGTGGGTGAGAGTATTTGTATGGGTGCACAAGTGCATGGAGACAGGTTTGAACATTTGTAATAAAGTATTTCTAATAAAAATTTAATGTCCTCAAGACAGTGTTATGGCAGCTCATTACTATTAAAGGTCATTTGAAGAGTATTGATCCTAAATGTTACAGCTGAATGTAAACCTTGACTGTTACAGTTATTAATATATATTTATGATCTATGGGATAAATATAAAAGGAAAATGAGAATATAAATGGTATGGTGAGCTCATTTGTTTCAGGATTGCCAAAGGCTGAGTTCACACAATTCAGTTTTAAGCATGTCTGTAGTCTACGTGTTACATAGATTGAACCTTATTTATTTTTATTTTTTTAACTGGCAAAATCCTTTAGTCCAGCCCTAGAGAAGGAACGGGTACGTGCATTTCTTGTCATGCCCAGGACACAGCCTGAAGTCTGTATCTGCTCCTAAATGTAAACTGGGGAGCAATAATTTGCATTCAGCTTTGATGCTGACACAGAAGTACCAAGGGCTGAACTTCATGTGTGACCAAATCGGTAGCAGGAGTAGGACCTCTGAGAAGAATGCGTTCAGTCTGACTGTAATTAGAAGATTATACAAGTGAAAAGCAGTTGCGTTTTTTTTTTAAATTGAATTAATTAAAAATATTAAAGTTGTATAGTGAGAGAGCAGGTGGTGCTATATTTATATTTTTGCTGTACCGTAGTGCACCTATGTTTGCACATGTGAGGCAGGAGGGTTGTATTCACAGCGAATTTTAAAGCTCTTTGTATTTAAAGAAAAAAAAAAGACGAGAAACCTGCTGTGGCAGGAGGAAGATAAACGTTGCTTGTGATATTTCAAAGTCGCATTAATCTTTTCTCTTCCCCCCCCCCTTTTTTCTTTTTTCCTTTTAATGTATGACTTTCTCCAGGGAAATTGTCTCCTCATTGACTGCAGTGGATTAATGCGCACAGATCAGCTCCTGCATTATTTTTCTGTTTTGACAGAGTGGTGATTTTTATACGTGTGTCCCTTTCTGCCAAGATTACAGCTCGTGTTCTTCGAGTTTGGAAGAGCTCCCTGCCAAGAAGTGGCAAGAAATGGGAAGCTGCCTTTCTGATGCACAATGCTAGGAAGAAACTCTCCATGGGTGCAGACCTGTGGTTTTGGTGATGGGAGCCTACTGGAGGTTGGTGAGGATGAGTGCCCAGGGCCAGATCCTGAAGTTAATGCTGGGACTCCTGCCTCAGGACACTCTGCACAGTGCTATGAAGATGGTGATGTGGTGGTTAGCCTCCCGGCAAGGGTCTGTGCTGAAGTGGGCACCCAGTAGCACAGAGGAGTGGCTTTGGATGGGTTTGTGACTGCATTGAGATCCTTCTGTCTTCCAGGCTTTTTGATGTCGTCTTATTTATTTTAAACTGCAGTTAAATATATGCTTTTCTGGTGAGCTTTTGTAACATTCTACTACAGCTGAGCCAGCTCTGGCCAACCTATGTGAATGGGACAGATTTGGCTTTTTCTTGTCTCCCTGTGGCTTCCACAGTATCTCTGGGCACGGACTTGATGTTGCATTTCTGATGATCATTGCATCCTGTTTTTAATGGTTTGTCTAGACAGTGCTGACATAACTATGAAAATAGTTTGGTGACCTAGTCTAGAATTAGTGTGCATAAAGAAATCAACCCTCGCTTCTGATGTTTGCAATCAGTTTGAATGACTATATTGTAACACAACTTAAGAGGGAGGCAGATTTGGAGTTGCTCCAAAGAGCAAGTCGTGAGCAAAACACATCCAAACAAACCCATGTGGTAAATATGCAGTGGGTAGGGAAAAAGCCTAAATGCAGGTTAGCCAAGGCTTGCTTTGGAGCTGTGTGACACGTTTATGGAGTCTGTTGCAAGGCTGGAGTTCCCCCTTGATTGGCCCGAAGTTTTTCTGGGAAGCTTATATCCCAGACTCTAAACTTGGTCTGTGTGATGTTGTGCCCTGTATTTGGAGAAGCTTTGTCAGCAGAAAAATAATGTGTTCCTTGCAAACAGGAATTGGATTGTTGACAGTGGCTTGAATTAGAAGTTTGTAAACTTTGGGATTGGTGGTGTCCTGTCAGTTAGCTCAGAAATACCCAATGTGTCCATGCTGGTAGCTCTCAGCAATGTTATTGTTCCGGACTTCTATGCTGGTCTTGGATTTGAGGCCAATTCCTACAGCACTTGACAACTGCCCTAAGGAAGGTGTGACCTGCCTGCTTTGATTACTGATCCCAGGTATTTTAAGATATTATAGATATATATCCTGGGCTGCATCAAAAGAAGCGTGGCCAGCAGGTCTAGAGAGGGGATTCTACCTCTCTAGTCTGCTCTCGTGAGACCTCCCCTGCAGTCCTGTGTTCAGCTCTGGAGTGCTCAGCTCAAGAAGGACACAGAGCTATTGGAACAGGTCCAGAGGAGACCATGGAGATGGTCAGGGCTGGAGCACCTCCCATACGAGGACAGACTGAGAGAGTTGGACTTCTTCAGCTCAGAGAAGGCTCTGGGGAGACCTTAGAGCAGCTTCCTGTACTGAAAGGAGCTGCAGGAAAGCTGGAGACAGAATTTTCACCAAGGCCTGTTGTGACAGGACAGGTAGTACTGGTTTTAAACTAAGGAAGGGCATCAGTGAGGGTGGTGAAACACTGGCCCAAGTTGACCAGGGAGGCAGCGGAGACCCAATCCCTGGAAACACTGAAGGCCAGGTTGGATGAGGATCTGNACCTCCCCTGCAGTCCTGTGTTCAGCTCTGGAGTGCTCAGCTCAAGAAGGACACAGAGCTATTGGAACAGGTCCAGAGGAGACCATGGAGATGGTCAGGGCTGGAGCACCTCCCATACGAGGACAGACTGAGAGAGTTGGACTTCTTCAGCTCAGAGAAGGCTCTGGGGAGACCTTAGAGCAGCTTCCTGTACTGAAAGGAGCTGCAGGAAAGCTGGAGACGGAATTTTCACCAAGGCCTGTTGTGACAGGACAGGTAGTACTGGTTTTAAACTAAGGAAGGGCATCAGTGAGGGTGGTGAAACACTGGCCCAAGTTGACCAGGGAGGCAGCGGAGACCCAATCCCTGGAAACACTGAAGGCCAGGTTGGATGAGGATCTGAGCAACCTGGTCCAGTTAAAGATATTCCTGCTTCTGCAGGGGGATTGGACTGGATGACCTGTGAAGGTCCCTTCTAACCTGAAGCATTCTATGATTCTAAGATAACGTAAGTCTCCTGAGCTGTAGGGACTTCAGGAAAGTCTCTGCGGACCACCTCCTTCCCATTACAGGGTTCGATGTTGCGGTAAGGACTTGGGCACCCTGGAAGAAGGATGCAACTTGATATGAGGTCCTTGGTTGTAACATAGCAATGAAGCTTTAGGACAGCTTTTGTTTTAGCTAGGGATGCGGAATGCAGTATTCATTGTTTGGTAGCCTTTGAGAGCTGGGTTGCTGCCCTTAGAAGGGATGCCAGCACATTCCCCCCTCCCCTGTAGAGTAAATGGTTAAAAAATGGCAAAATATGAAATGTTGAGTTTATTTGTAGGGAAATAAATGGCATGTGAAAGGGATCTGTCTGACAGAGCAATTCAGTGATTGTGTTTCATGCGTAGTGAGGCGGCATGTGGAGACACTTCCCAGGTGTGTGAAAACTGGCCTCTGCCCTCAAGATCTTCCTGTCTGTGTGGGGATGAGAAGAAGTTTCCAGGTGGTATAAGTAGAGGAAGAGGACAGGCAGGATGTGCACAGGGGTTTTGCTTGCTTTAGTGTGGAGGGAGAGGGATCTGGCATTGCAGATGGAACAAGGAGCAGCTTTGGGGTCTTGCAGGTTTGTAGGCATTTAGGGTGGAAAAATCCCCATGGGTGACAATGCAGCTGTCCATCTTGTCAGCCGGAGGCTTTGCTTTTTTTGTCCAGCAGTAGCTTTTATTCTTGGATTGCAGTCCGGGAAACACTGGAGCTGTGAGTGTCTTGGTGGAGAGGGTTGAGAGCAGGAATCCATGAACAAGGTTGCTCTGGACATTAGGTGTAGGGTGAGGACTGGGGACAGGTACCTACCTGCTGTGAGGTGAAAGGTCTCCGTTCTGGTGTGCTGTAGGATTTATTGGTGCAAATGCCTTAAAATGCTTCTCTTGCTCTTTCCCATGGAGAAACCTGAGAGTAAGCAAGAGCAAAGAAAGATGGCTAGTGAAACCTGTGACCTCAATCTGGTGCTGTGGAGACCTGGGAAGGTCTCTCAGGTTGACATCTGCAGGAAAGAGACAGCTGTGGGCTTTATTGGGATGGACAATTAGCAATTTGAACAGTTTTCTGGAAGTGGGAGATGTCTCCTTCCACAGGTAAATGGGGATTGCACCAATCCCATATTGCGCAGGGGGATGTAGTTGGTCCAGGACCCTCAACCTGCTGCCCTCCATGCCTGCCCTGGCTGCTCCCCATGCTGGGAAGAGGGCAGGGGGATGGAGGTAGCGTGTGGCTGCTTACAAGACCAGGTGTGCAAGTGCTTGCTTGCCTGATGATGGCATGGTGACTTTCCATGCCCTTGAGGCTTTGGAGAAACGCCATAGCAGTAACCAAAGGGAACCGGTGGTGACATTTCCAGGCCAGCGGGGAGCCTGGCCAGCCTGCCTGCTGCCATTGGAGGAGGTGTTTCATGACTACCATTAGTTACGTACTTGAAGAAGGAGGAAACGAATTTTTACTGAATTGGAAATGTTGTGAAAAGGTCACACTTCTGAAAAGCTCTGCATTTTAAGACTGCTCAGCTCTGCAAAGCTGCCTTTGAACTGAAAGAGTGGGAGTTTAACACCCTTGCGACAGCTCTAGGCTTTATTAAACCCACAAAGCAGGAGCTGGACCCAGCCATGGAGTTAACTCTTGCCGGGTGTGTGGCATCGGGGAGGGAGAAGAGCCCGTCCCTGGTAAGTCTGCAAGGGAAGGCAGCACCAATATGGACCCAGCTCTTCTACCAGAGCATCCATCCACCTGGGAAGGAGATGGTGCAACTGGGGGAAGCTCCTGTCGTCACTCAGATTTTGTGGACATCAAAGTGAAAGAGAGGTGTTCCAATGGTTCCTCAGTGCCTGCTCCTTCCCTGTCCGTCTAAATTGCTGACTCCCTAGGGTGCCAGCATCATCTCTACCTACGTTTTCTTTCCTCTGCCGTGGTAAGATGAAGGTTCACCCACCCCAGTGAACATTGATAGGGGAATTGCTGTTTATCATCTGCCCTGCTATTAGCATAGGTAAAATCCCTTCATTACAGGCTATTAGTTGGAGATTGTAGGTGCTAATGGCCACATCCAGAGGAGCACCAGGCACTTGCAAAATCCTGCTGATGTGAAGAAATTGATTGCTATTGATCGTCCCTGAGCAGCAGCGGATGTTTTGAAGAAGCTTTAATGTTTCTCACAGAGCAGCCTGTCTCTCGTTTTCATTTGGACCTTTTTGAAGGCCAAACCCTGTCCATCTGTGAAGTCAGGACCTGGACATGAATAGCCTTACTCTCTCAGCTGGAAGTTGCTCTCTGTGTTGGCATTGGGAAGCACAAGAGGTAGCTTAGCTCACCACTCAGGATCTTCTCACCTCACACAGTGCTGTGGACATGTCAGCAGACACATCCTACATCCCAGTCAAAGGGCTGAGACCATCCTCAGCCGCACAAATTTGCTGTGTTGCTATTCTTTATAGGTATAATGGAAAGCAAGCTGGAGAAGTTCAGGGAGATCATTTGCTGCAGTGGATCTTGGCTATGGTGGCATCTGAAGAGCTTAGTCTTTTGTGGTCTTGCTGAAGGTAGTCACCCACCCCTCATCGCTCCAGGTAGATGCTTTGGGAATGTGATATGGATTCTCCTGACCGGTATTTTTGTGCAGTCCCCAGACTATGACTGAGCTGGAATAGACATTGGGCCTGCAGATGGTTTGGGTTTTAGTAGCAGTAACTGGGCAGTGGGAGAACCTGCAACTGCTTAATTGATTATCTGAAAACCCAAAGAGCATCTTGTTGTCTCTGGTCTACTCAGGCACAAAGGCTGAGTGCTCTTTTGCAAGTACAGAGTCCTATCTCTGTCATGTGCCTTTAACCTCCACAGGTTCCATGAGAGATTTTGTGGGGATACCTAGAGTGTGTAAAACACCCCCTGCAGCATGGGGGCAATGCGCTATGGCTCTATGTAGCTGCTGAACCCTCGCTGTTACTGCTTAACCTCAGGACCCTGGAGGAATGGGTCAAGATTGAGAGGGACAGGAGACAACGCAAAAAGGAATTGATGCTCCTGATGGCTTGTGGTGTTGGTGAGAGCTCAGGCCATTGGGGAGAGTGCCTGAAGTGAAGACCTGCTTCAAACCAAGAGGGGTGAAAAGCAGGAGCGTGGATGGAGTCCAAGCAAGTTTGACCTCTGCTGGTCTGCCTAATGTATTAGCCACTGGGCAATGTGTCCAGGGGGACCTCTGACTCCTGCGTTATGAGCTGATGTCATTTTAATTAAATTGTGTCTACCTGGCTGGGTTCTTGCTAGCGTAAGGGAATATTCTGAAGAGTCAGCTGGGCTGCAGAGGCACGGATCTCACTGCTTCACATACCCAGCACAGGTTTTCCCATGACACATTTTCATTCCCCTGTCATTGACAGTAGCTCTATCTTTTTCCTACATCCCAGTGAGTGAGGTGGGAAGCCGATCTGGGGAAAGGATGAGTGAAATGCTGGGCTCTTGACACCGTGGTAAACACCCAGACTTGTGTGTATGAGGCTGTGACTGCTGCATGAGGACCAACCCATGGAGGATAGAAACCTCTAGCAAGTTCATGAATCAATTGGATACCTTTCTAGGCTGCATTGTAAGAGTTGGGGAGGAATTCTTCATGTCAATGAGTCACCTGTTAGTGGCCCATTGACAGCCGGACCTCCACGCTGCCTCCGATCCGCAGTCCTCTTCTGTTCAGACAGCATCGGCTGGAGAAACTGCTGATGTAGCCTGCAGTGTCTGAAACGCGCCGTTGCCATCTGCCTCCCTGACGGAGTTGGAGCAGCTTCTTTTTTTAACCTGAGTTTGCTGAGTCTTGGCTAATTAGCCGCCTTTGGAATTTTGTAATGTAGAAAAACGCCTGCTAAGTTAGGGATGGAGTGGGGGTGCTGGGGCACTGTGCAGTCACAGGTTTTTTCTCTTTGTTTTTTTTAAAAGAAAGCCTAATTTGAGGAAAACAGATATGCAGTAGTCTGATTTGCTTCATCTCTAAATTTAAACTCTGATGGCTTTGCTCTTTCCAAATGCAGTGACAGCAAGCGTTTCTCTTGGTTGCGACCTTACCCAGTGCAACAGTTCAGTATGTTTTTCTAAGGGAAGGAGCTGTAGGTCATCGTCCGTTTGCTGATTTGTGGGGTGGCAGTGAACTGGGGAAGTCCCACAATGTGCTAGTTTGGAGGAAGTCGGCAGTGTGATGGGAATGGGTAGGAGGTGTGTGGGGATGCTCGTGGTGGTTTCATGGTGTGTCCCAGGTGAGACCTGGCTGGAGGCTGACTCTGTTTTGATTCACTTTGCTGAGGAAGGAGATGGCCATTTTGGGTGTGCTCTGACTGGGGAGAGAAGGATGAGGAACTACAACAGAGGGGTTTGTTGCCTGAGTCCAGAGCAGGACAAGATGAATCCCTACTGAGGTGGCTCAAGGTGATTGATCTTGGAAGACTTTTATCTGATGAACCCATGAGGCTTCAGAAACCCATATTATCTCCATTTTGTGACTTTCAGAAGGGGTTAGTGATTTGGAATGTGGTACGAATGTTTCTTGGTAGGTGAAGATGTCTGCTTTCTGTCTGATCCTGGGATCAACACCATTCACTGTGGTGTTGACCCCAGGATCAGGTGAACAGTATGCTCAAGTAGCCTTTTGAAGGAGTTCAGCATGTAAAGTCCATATGGCACTTTAAACAAGTACATTTATTTCAAAGTTAGCAGACTTTCTGATCCTCACAGTTGAATCACCCCTATGTTCCTTGATGCTCTATCCCATTTCTCAAGACCTGCTGCTGCCAGTGGGCAGGAGGAATGTGGGGAGGCGATTGAATTAGTTTTCGTTAGATCTGCCTGCTCTAGACATGCTGCCAAGAATTCATCCAGTCTTATCTTAATGCAAACCTTCATCTCATAAACTGCAGTGACAATTGGGTGATGCCTGGGCAGGAAACCTAACAAGAGGCCAAGCAGAGCTGATGTTTCACCCGTGCTAACTGAGTAACAGACTGGCTAGCTGAGACACATCTCTAATTGATGCTGGCATCCAGACATTTCACAGCGGCTAAAGTAAAATAGCCCTTCTCCATTTTGTCCATCAGGAGAGGTCCCTACTGTACCAGGGGAGTTATCCTGGGGCTTGCTTCCTTGGTTGAACTGGCTCTGATGCAGATCCCTTCTGCTTTTCTTGCTCCTACAGCATGTAGGTGGAGGGAAGGCTCAAGACGAGGAGAGAGGGACACTCAGTCTTCAGAGAACTGTCCTTCTCTGCCTTTGCTGACCACCTTTCCTAAGGCTTCTCTTTCTGTTTGAAAAAAATACCATAAAATCTGGATGTCTTTGAATAACTTGTTCCATTTGGGAATGGTCTTTGAATGTTTGTCCTTCTGTCTGTCTGCCTTTTGGCATTGGTTTTTGGCTTCCCTGCTGAGCCTCCGTCATGCAGTCATGGCCCTGTGTTGCAAGAGGATCTGTTTTGATGTCCCTGCTTGCCTGGAATCTCAGAAGACTCAGAATGCGAGAACCCAGCCATTTGCTTTTCTTAGGACTTGCCTATTTGCTGTGAATCTCCTGCAAGCAGCGTGATGAAGGGTGAATTGGTGGGATTCGTGGAGCTATGTGCCTCGCTGCTGTGGGAGGTTTCCCTGCCAAAATTCATGGAGGTCCTCAGGGCTTGGGGTGCTGTAGAAACTGGGTTCATTTCTGATTTAATGCTTATTTGATGTTCAGATGTGTATTTATTAATTGCAGTCACTGAAGAGTTGGAGGGAGTGTGGGGGATGGACTATGCCCTCAGGGGTTGGGATGTTTGTGCTGTCGGGGCTGGTTTCTTTGGACAGAGCATTATCCTGTGTCCAAGCTGCTGTCTTCCGTGTCAGGTGAGTAAATGGGATGAGAGACAGCCCATTCCCCACAATCTAATTGATGGTATTTGCTCTGGAGTTGCATTCTGTGCCATTGGACAAAGAAAGGAAACCTGTACTATTGCTGAGTGAAAATCTTTTTCCTGCTATTTTTGAGAACTTGCCTATAATTGTGTACCCCTGCTGTGGCACGTTAATTTAAACAAAACCTGCACCTGGCAGGAGTATTATAAGGCAAGAAGTTGCAAATGCTTCCAACATCAACGTTCTGCAGTACCTTTTAGCTTGGCTTGTCAGGTGTTGAGTGGCAGGAGGTATCAGAGGAATGCAAACGTGTTTTGCTGATGCTCTTGTGGCAGGGATTTAGTATCCTTCCTGCCTTCATTTGTGTTTTTAGTTTATCTTCCTTTCCAAATTCATACTCCTTTCTCCCTTCTGCCTTCCTTTTCTATCTCTGCCTCTCTTTTCCTGTCCCACTGGCTGTGGTCTGAGGGCCTGGGGATTAGAGGATTACCTTAAAGGATCTGCAGAAGTAGTCAGGCTAAGAAAATAGAGCCTGTTTTCGGGAAGCTGATGTTCATGCTGTAGGGTTGCATCTCCACTGGGAAAACGCGTGGAGATCTGCAAGTAGAAAAGGATTGAAGACATTGTGCTCTTGTTTCTTTAGCTTCCCATGGTGTCAGATGAAGCTGGGTAGTGCAGAGAATAGCTCTGTCTTAAAACTGGAAGGACATGGACAGTGTAGCCAGAAGGAGCACAGAGGATGAGGGTGCTCAGTCCGTGAGATGCAGCAAGGCTTTTTTTCCCTGAAATCATTGTGCTTTAACTGAGTAGTGACTCTGTGGGCTAATATATTCCTCAATACGGAGAAGCTCAGAAGATGAAAGTCTCCAGTTTTAGGGAATATCTATCTGTAGGATCTCAGGACTACAGAGAACCTCAGCCCTCTTTTAGCTACAGACTATGCACCTGGTTTCATCCTGTGATGACTAGAAGTGATCTGGGACGTTGCTTCCCCAGGTCTGTAGCAGAGACCAAGGACTATTGTATTGGAACGTGCTGAGTTCTACCGGAGAGCCTCTGTGGGTCAGGATGGGGCTCGTGGTGGCCACGTTAGCAGGGCTGCTGGCAAAGCCTGAGGCACTAATGAAGTGGAAGATACCAGGTCCTCCTTACCAGACATGCTGGTATCAGGTTGTTCCAATTTTCAGGATGCCAGGAGCTTGGCTTTCTGCTTGTAATGGTTCATTCTGCTGTAAAAATCATATTTTTTGGCCGCTTGTGAATTGAGCTGCAGAAGTGTCTCCAAAATAATAAATGGCTTTCAAACTCAGAAAGAACAAGTGTTATAGATTACACTTCTCCCACACTTTCTTCTTTTTGTCTAAACCAAATTCATATTGCAGAACTTAAAAAATATATGGTCCAATCTCCCTGAAACCTAAAACCATTGATCTTCCCTGTGGGGCTTCGTGAGTGTGTTTCATTTTTTGCAGTGTAGCTGTCATCTTGAAGATCTGTGATTAAAGTAAGGCTTTTCTCCCTAAAAAACCCATTTTCATCTGCTGGTGAAGAGTTGAATTGGTGCAAAACTCGTAGCAACCTTTGTATTGGGGAACATTAGTGCTTGTTTGCCACCAAGTACCTACCACGCCATCAGTGCCCTTGGTAATGCTTAGATTATGTGACCATATGTTCTGGGGTTGGGGGAAAGATTCACTTTTTGGGATGAAAAAAGTCTTAGTTGCAAATAAATAATTTTTTTTCTAAGGCACATCCAAACAAAATAATTTTTTGGGCTATGAGAAAGTGTGCTTTTCTGCAGAGATGTAGATTGTGTTGTAATACTCAGTCTTCTTTCCCAGTGATTTGGTCCCTGTGAGAAGTCATCAAACCAATTAGACACTGGAATGAAAAACCCCTGGAGGGAGAAGCTTTGCCTGCATATTATGCTAAAACTTCTGTCAAATATGTATATTGGCAAAAGGGGAAGGATCCCACTTGAGGGTAGAGGAGTGGGTCCATGCCATGGATGTCATCACGCATGTGCAGGTCAGCTCATAATGTCTTAAATTGGCTGTTAGATCCTTTTTCTTTCTAGGAAGCTTAATAAAACTATCCTAACTGGGAGCAAGGGAAATGTGTTTTTGCAGAGTTCTCTTTTCAAGCAGTGGTTCCTTGGGAGGTGCTGGTCTCTAGCCACTCAATGGGTTGTTTCAGGATAGGAGCATCAGGAGCTGGCTCATGGATGGCGGCGTCAACAGGGCTGCGCACCATGAAGAGGTACAGTACCGTGTCTTCATAGCATTGTCAGCTGAGGAATCTTCTCCCACGTTAATTTGTTGCTTTGAGATCTCCTTTATGCCTTGGAGGCTGCCTTCTTTTGAAGGAAGGAGGTGGCACCAGTGTGCTCTGTGTCACAAGCATCTCCGGAGGCTGAGACCAGAGTTTGATGTGGGATCTCTCTGAATTCTTTTTTTCAAGCATTTCATATGTACTTTAGATTTGACCTTAAGTTTACATATTTAACAACATAGCATCTGTCTAGCATACAGCTTGGCTGTGTAAGGTGTCCTGGTTGATAAACAGTGGGGAAAATACACAGTGGTAAACTCATGCTTCCAGTCTCTTGGGAAAGAGGTGGGACATTTTATCCCAGTAACAGACATGCTCATACTTGGTGGCTTCAGGGGCTTTCTTCTTGTCAGAGCAGGGCAGAAATTTGTGAAACTACAGATTGACTGAAGAAAAATTTTGCTTTTATTGTACCTTCTACTTGATCTTCAAGCATATACCCAAATTGTATAGGTGTAGGAGGATTTATACAATCCAGAGAAGCGTGAGGCATGGTAGGTAGGACAGTGGTTACATTGATCATGGTGATCTGTAAATGTCACCTGGCCTTCCAGGTATTTACTAAGTAGAAATCAGAGTAAATATTTGTATTAGGATAGACCCTGCCATTATGCCAACTGATGTATGGACTCGGAAGAGGTGATGTTGCCTGGCAGTGTCATCCTGGTAACGTTAAGCGGGGGTGAGTGTTCCTATTCACTCTCTAGGTCTTTGGGTAGAATTCTTATTTAAACATGGTTGAATGTGGGGTTGAATGTTTTTTTTCTAATTTCAACTTGCAGACCAGAGTTATTTGCCCTCCATATTAAAACTCTGCTTTCAAAACCAGAGTGAATTTATGGAGTGTGGTGCGTTTTAATTAGAACATTTAATTAGGAAAGAATTCATGCGAGTGGGTCTTGTTTTGAAGTGATCAAATACGTTACCTGAAAATAAAAGAGAAAGAGGTTATGGAGAAGCATAAAAGATCATTTATTTTGGGTATCTACTCTACCCATCAAAGGAGATCACTTTCTGTCCTGTACTTTTTGTTCCAAAAATAGCTAAGATGCAGCCGGATTTCTGCAGGTTGATGTTGATCTCTCTTTGTAATTAACTATGAAAACAAATTGCACAGTTGGGAGAGAAGCAAGTGTCAGCGGGCTGCTGGAGATTGCTCAGGTGTGTAAAATGGCTTCTCTATCTCACTACCAACTGCCCTGGAAATAAAGCTGTGGATTTCTCGCTTGTGTTTAATGTCTGTATTGTCTCCTCAGCCTCTTGCTGATGATCATTTTGCATGTGTGGCAGATTGATCTCCTGAGACTTCTGCCCATCTCCTCTCTGAGCTGTGTTAACATCTCCTTGCTTTTGGTATCAAAGCATGAACAGCTGATGTGGGCAACGTATTTTTCTTAAGGGCAGCGAAGAAAGCAAGGAGGCGGTTTTCCTGACGAACTGCTTCTATCTTCTTGTCTCCAAGCAGCAGATCATGGTAGGCAGCAATGCCAGGATGAAAGACTAACCTGCAAGTTCATCAAACGGTTTGCTGTCCTGATTCCTACTCAGGTATATGCCTTCCCAGAGATTTCCATGGAAGCTAAAAAAAACCAGCATCCCCTCACAGACCTAAACCGTATTTTTAGTATAGAACAAGATCTGATGTCCTCAGGAAATGAAGTCACTGACTTCACTGCATCACCAGTTTCTACCATGGAAACAGTTGGTGAATTAATGCAAGTTTTGCACAGGTTTAACAGCCATCCTCCTCTTCAGAGTGAGGGGTGGGAGGAACATTTTCTATTAAACTCAGAATTGTAGTCTGACGTTATTAATTCCTTGCATCCTAATGTATTTATCTCTGGTTGCAGTGAGGACTGGAAAGCTTTGGAATCTAGCTAGCTCGAAGGATGTTTTCTGCCCTGGGGAACAAAGAAGCATGGCTTCTTTGGGACATGCAGAGTACGTGGATTTAAAGGCTACTTCACATACAGTATGCGAGCTGTACAGCAGAGCCTTTCTGCTGGTTTTGAGGTTATTTGGGTCCTTGTGTTCTTCAGGAGATGTCATATTTGATGTGGATTCTATATAAATGGAGTGTGCAGTTCCTTGTGCTTGCTTCGTCTAGGTGAGGTCAGCACCACCACTGGCAGTCACCAAGCTGTCCTGGTCACTTGGGACTGAGAGGCACTAGAATGGTGGCAGTGGAGGCTGTAGACCCTCTATACCAATGTGCTTTCCTCCTTTGTTTTCCCCAACTGTTAGAGCAGGAACAAGAGCATTTTGTGTAAAAATCCAGACTCCAGGACCTGGTTTTACCAGGGGCAGGATTAGATTTGGGATATTTGTGACTTTTAAGTGTTTTTTCGCAGTTGGTTTGTCTCTCTACCAACTTTGCAGTACATCTCCCCTGATAACTGTGGGCAGGTAGGATCATGCTCTGGGGTGCTGAGCCCACTGTGAAGTGCTCACCTGACCAGGTGCATGGGTACGAGCTGCAGTGATGGAGTGTTGTGTTTGGCCACATAAGCTGTGAGTGCCGTCCCTTATGGGACCTGTTCAGACCATGTTGTGCAGCTAGACAGGCTTTCTGAAGCTGTTTCCATCTACAGTTCCTTGGGCCTGCTCTTGGCCAACAAAACATCAAGTTGCTGAAACTAGAAGCCATGACCATACTATTTATATTGGAGGAACAGCACAGTTTACATAGGACTCTTCACAAAATCAGCTTACACTGGCTTTTAGCAGTTGAAGTCAACAGATGTAGTGAGTTAGGGATGTTGAAAGAGAGTCCAACTTGAGAGCCGCGTGCTCCTCCACCTCAACAGCATGTTCTTGGCAAGTGGCAGATGGCTGACTGGGCTTCCCATGGGTTCAAAATTATTTGGGATGGGTGCTGAGTGCCATGCTCCCTGTGAGGAGGTGAGATCCTGGGGACCTGCTGAGTTGTTTACCTCCATCCAAGTCCCAGGAGTGAATAACAGGCAGTGCCCTGCTACCTTCATCCAGCTTGTGCTGAGCAATCCCATGGTGCTGGTATGGCATTTCTGACCTTACTGGAGACTGAATCTCCTTGGTGTGGATTTCTGAGCTCTACTTTCCTTAATTGTGTGTGAACTTTGGGGTAGTCCTGCAGCCACCCAAGCCCGGTCCCTCACTGCAAACCCCCTGAACTGGGAGCAGAGGTGAGTTTCAGCTCAAAAATCCCTGGGAGAGAGTGGGGACAGGGAGGCCGCTTTGGATGTGGTGGGAGAGCTGAGAGAGATCAGATTTCCTTCAGGTCTTGGCTCTGATCTGAATAGGTTTTGATGCACTGGCAGAGTCTGGAGGGTGTTTGGGGCATCTCTGTCTAGGCAAGGCATCTGGCAATGCATGGGAAGGTGATGAACTTCTTGGACCGTGGGGCAGCTGGAAACAAGACAACTGTTAGGTGGGTTAGTTCTCTTTGAAGTGACTTGAAGGGTCTATTGGTCCTTATAAAGGGAAGCTCTCTAGACACAGCTACCTTGCCTCTGTGGGCATGAACAGTGCCCAGACACGAGCAAATTACAGGTGAACTCAGGCTCTAGCTCCAGACCCCAAATGGGCACTGGCACTGCTCCCTCTCACCATCTGTGCTTCCCATGGCCTGAGGGCTCTTACTTTCCTTCTCCTTCCAGCCCCAGAGCTGAGCAGGACTGACCCTCTATATCCTGGTGTTCTTCTGGCAGCTTTGCCTGGCATCAGGGGATGTGTTGAGCAGGGGAACAGTTCCTCATACCGATGGCATGTTTTCCCCATGGAATCTGTTTCTCTGCTGGGCGCCGTACCTGTGCTTGTAGGGAGCAGGCTGGTCAGGGTCTGGAAGCAAGCATTTTTAAGGCAGAGAGGGAAGGAAGTTGTTTCAAATATGATTAATGGCAGTGGGTGTGCAACTTGAAACTTCTTTTTGTTGTTATTTGATCTTTCTCCTGCAAACTCAGCAGCTGACTTCTGCAGAAGATAAACACATGGGAGGAGAATGGAGAGGGGCCCTTTGGTCTTCAAAAGCAATTAAATGTTGGATGTCTGACTTGAGTCATCTTGAAGAGGTCCAGATTTCAGCAGGCGGGTGTTCGTCCTTTTCTATAAAGCAGACCCTGCTTAAGGGCTCTCGTATGGACAGCAGCAGTTGCAAGTCACTTGGGCAAAGTATAATTTCTTATAAGGAGGAGTGCGTGGAGTTGCACTGGTCACAGGCAGCTCACAACAGGGTTATGTTCTGTCATATAATTTTTATTTAGGTTGTGTTTTGCATTCACTGCTGTTGCTTTAAAATAGCTTGAAATACAGCTGATGTTGATAGGTGTGCTCTGAGGTTGGGATCCAAGTGACTGTGAGGAGATGTTCTTGGTGCCACAAGATCTCTGAGAAGATCAAAACCCAAAGGATCGTGGTTTTCTGGCACACAGGAAAGCAGATGAGTGACCATCAGCGTTTCTGTAGCACTAAACTGGCTCTCAAAGGGCAGAGGCTGCTGGTGCTTGAGGTGCTCTTGGACTCGGTCCTGGATGAAATATGGCATTCCTTTGAAATGTGGACACCACATGCCAGAGTAGCTGGGAGGAGGTAAGGGCAGGACACAGTCCAGAAGATCTCTCTACCTGGCTGTACTTAATTTCAATAGCAGGATCTGGCCAGAGAGGCTGACAGTCCATGCAGGTTTGTACAGGCTGTTTGCCCTTTCTGAAAGGTTTCCTCTCAAGTTCCACACTCCTCCACTTTGTGGTGGTCCCACATTATTTAGTCTGATTTGAAAAGGAAGCTGAAATGACTTATTAAAGCAGTCCGTCAGCTGCACCTCTGTGTGAAGGACAGGCTGAAAATCATCTCAAGGGACACAGAAATAGTTTTTGTTTGACTGCTGTTTGTGTGAGGAAGGTGAAGAGTGGCCAGGTTGCTTCATCCCCTGAGACCCTCTGCCCTCTATTGTCCAAGTAACAAAAAAAGTCTTGGATTCAGTCAAAACTGTAGAACTGGGCAAAGTTTAGAAAGAGGTTTAGTACAGACTGTTATTCCTGGTCCAAGGATCACGGTATCAGCTTCTGAAAACAGCCAGAGGCGAGTTGTCTAGCCTCCGAGTTGGGGGCAGAACAGTGGGGCCTCTCACTGGTGCCGGTGAACTTCTGATGTGCTTACTGGCTGAATCCCACATTTGGAAGGTAAATTTTGGGGGGGGGAAATGCGTCTATTACTGAAGCAATTGCTGTTTTAAAACTGTTCCAAGATTCCTCTCACCTGCTGTCTGCCATCTAAAAGCTGTGTATCTCATTCAGTATAGTCCTCCAAGATCTCTCATAATCCCTGAGGAGAGTGGTGCTGCATGGAGGTGAGGCTAACCCCGTCCTTTGGGGTATGTAGGTGCTTTTCTTGTACTTGCTGGTAGAGGAGTGCTGTCCACTGGCTTAGTCCCTCAGTGGAGGGGAGATGAAACCCACCATCAGCCATGCGAGTGGGAAACCAACTGCTCCATTTTGCAGTGGATTTAGCTAAATTGGCCCAACATTCCCATAGACGTGAGTCCTTCCTGCGGACTTGGCACCCTAAAACTGGAGGAGATGACCCTGCTACATGAGGACTGTGCAGTCCAGTTGAATCTATGGCTCCTGTTGGAGTGTTGGTCATAACACAGGTGAGCATTAACATGAAAAAACCTTGAGAGAATGCAGTCTTGTAGCATAGGGGAATGTGCTGGGAAATTTGGACAAAGAAATGGATGACTTATTCTTTGGGAACATTTTTCACCTCCTCACATCTGTTACTCTGCCTTCCTCTGCCTTTTATCCCCACAAATTTGCACTTTGTCATTAAACCCAGGAAAGAAACATCCCAATATGCATATGACATTTTACAAAAGTGCTCTCTGTGCTCTTAAAATCCAACAGTTTCACTGCATGGCATTCGTCTGTAATCAATTAGAAGATTTTCTGATCAACAGAAGCTGGAGGTTCTGCTCCCTGGAGTTTAGCACTTTGCACGAGGAGGTGGATTGCCTGGCACTTAGTCTCCTTTCACCTGAAGATGGAAATTGCAGTAGCAATGAATGAAACTCAGGCAGAGTAAGATCAAGAAGCTCCAAACTTGCTTGTTAGCCCTATTCAAGACCCATTTCAGTGGTATTAAACCAGATGGCCCAGATGCAGGTTCCAGCTCAGGAAGTCCTGAAGCTGCTTCGTGCCAGAAGCAGGGGAGAAGGTCTTATGGGTCTTCCTCAGGGTTGTCAGCCTCTGTCAGAAACAACATAGAGGTGAAAGGTGTGAGCCAGTATAGCCTAGTTTGTTGTTTTGGGATTTGCTCTGAGATTTGCTGCCAGGGGTAGGATGGAGACCTCAGTTATCTAAGTGAACCCAGCCTAATTATTGCCCCTCGCCAACCCATGAGCTGCTCTCTTCTCTCGTGAAACCAGCCCAGTGTTGCACAAATGCCTGGTTATAAACCTTGGGAAGCCAAACTTTCTGAGGACAGAACCTTGCTTTCCCACTGCCTGGAACCTGCTTTGGCTCCTGTGCAGCCTGGGTACTTTCACAAAGGCCTCATTTCCAATTGCCCTGTGGGCTTTGGAGAAGGTGGTGACTTGGTGAAGAGGAGAAAGGAAAAGAGAACTTAAGCTGAACATTATGAGCAGAAGAAACCTCTCCAATTGGGGGTAAGCGATCTGAGTATTTGACTTCTTAAAAAGAGGAACCTGAGATGTCAAACTAGACTGGGCCAAAACAGGGCATGATCATAGAATTGTTTGGTTGAGATAATCGAGTCCAACTGATCATCATGCAATGAGGGATCAGTTCTCGGCTACCAAAGCAGGTCTCCTCCCTCCATGCTTCTAGGAGAACTGGCTCTGTAGGAAACCTGTCTGAGGCTGGCTTCAGCTCCACCACAACTGAGAGCAGCAGCAGATGCTTCATCCTGTCCGGTCGCCTACGTGTTGGGATGTTTCCCTCCTTGGAAGGGGGCAGGGGCATAAAAATTACAAATAGGCAGAAGGGCTTTTGAGAAGGTAATAGAGTGTAAGATGGAGTGTTAAGCCTATCTCCAACCATAATTAAACCTGCAGTTGGAGGGTCTGTCACATTGCTTCAGACCCTTGGAAAAAAAAATACTCAGTTGCTAGCTTCATTAGTAATTAAATGTCCAATTACTGTATGTAATGTTTCTGCTTTGCTGAACTCCACAACTGCATTCATAAACAGCCCTAAGGAAGGCCTCTAATCTGTGCCATTGTTCTTCAAGTGGTTTGCACATGCAGAAAAAGAAAAGAAAAATCAGGCAGACATTTATAATGTGGAAAGGAAAGGGGGAAGGGGTGGGAAGAGGAGGAAATCAAATCAGCATCTTCCACCTTCCCCCCCTCCCTCGAGGTAGGATCTCTGCCAAGCCCACAGAGAAGCCCTCAGGCCCCTCAAGCATGCAAATGTAATTTTCTATCCAGACAACACACTTATTTTTTTTATATATAAAATGAAGTGCACTGCCGCCACCCCCCCCCGAAAACCTTCTCAAATCCCTGAATGCACAACAGAAGCAAGAAGAAAATTACAATGAAAGGAGAGGAGAGACAGGAGGGAGAAAAAAAAAAAGCAGCAGCCCACAAACAGAAGGAGAGATGGAAGGAGAATTGAGATGAATATGCAGTGTCCAGAGTTTAAATAGACATAAAAGATAATGAAGGTGGGGATGGGGGGAGAGGGGGAGGGGAGATTGTAATCAAACAAAATGATTTTGGTCCTCTTCAATCATCCATGGTTTGCAGGCTGTCATTTTATACAAATTAGAGCCAGGGTAATTTTATGAATATTCACTGGGATTGAAATCACGTTCATTAAAGGGAAGGCACCCTTCTCAGGGCCCACTGCGCAGCTCGGCTTTTGTTCGCCTAGAACAACAGGAAAGCCACTTAAGCAATGGATGAGTGCTGGATCCAAGCAGCCCTCCCCTCTGAGCCCCCACGAAGGCTGGGGCTGGGGTCCTGGGTGGATGCTGGAGGTGGCTGGGTGCTCCAAGGTATAGGATTCCCCCTCCCCAGGGAAGGTTGGACCTGGCCTTTGGGATGAGAAGTGGAGCACTGGGTGAAAATGCCCTTCTGGGAGATAAAAGCTGTAGCCTGGGAATCTGCTTTTTGCCTCATCTGTGGGAGGAAGGGGGGTGTGGGCTGCAAGTGCTCTAGCCTTTAATTTCTAGGCAAACCCTCATTGAACCAGTAATAGCTTGAAACCACTCGAGATGAAATAATTGCCACATTTTTACTTTTTTTGTTATTATTTTATTTTTTCCCCTTCGAGCCCGTCTGTTGAATTGAATTCTTTTTCCTGCTGGAGAGTCCAATCCAGGTCTGCATGGCACATGTCTGGCACCACGCTGGGGACGGTTCCTCTCATACATAACCAATCAAAGATGTATTCAGGGCTGTTGTGAGGAAACCGAGGATGATTATAAGTCGAGAGATCCAAGTCTTTTGCTGACTGCTCACCCTCGCATATTATGAAATTTCTCTTAGAAGGGCATACAAAGCCTTTTGAGCCTGTGTGTGGTGATGGCCTCACTTGGATGTCTGGCTTTAACTGCTTCACAATGTCAGCCTCTCATTTCCAAAAAAAAAGGCAAACGTATCCTATTGTAGCATGTCAAGTACCCCAACTCTGCCATTCAGCAGCCTGGGGATGGCTGTAACACATCCTCGGGTTGTCACGGTAATGTGAGGAGATCGCTCTGCCACTTGGTAGCCGCAGGAGGAAGGCAAAGCTGACCTAGAGAAGAAATTTTCATTTAAATATTTGATTATGTCTTAGCTTGATGGTGGGATGGCTTGTCCCTTCTCCAGAACAGCTGGTACTGCAAGCGAAATCGGGGTGACTAGGTGTCACGTTTGGTTATCATTGATGAAGACGTCTGTAATTAACCGCAGCGCTGTGCTGGGGTTGCCCGGGGAAGGAGATGGGATGGCTGGAGGTGCTGGGCTCTTTTTTCTGCTGCTGGTGTGAGCAGGTTCTGCTCAGCCTGAGTGCTGATGGTGCTGTGTATCTGCGTGCCAAACCTAGGTGGGAGCAAGAAATCACCTCCTCTCCTTTCATTGTAATGTTTAGTGGAGACTAAAAATATTTGTTTTCCTTTTTATAGCTTATATTTTACTTTTTTTGTCTTTAAAGCTTGAAAAAGATGTATCAAGGTCCAGGGAAGCCAGTCATGCCAGCTTGTGCTTTTATGGTCACGCAGGTAGTCACAGAGTCTAGGTTGAACCTTACAGTGAGACCAGATAACCTAACCAAACACAGTGTTTGGGGTTTTTTTGCTGAATGTGGGAACATCACTGGGACAGAGTGCAGAAAAGTGATTGCACATGCAGTGGCAGAAGTTTCCTTCTGGAACAGGAGCAACTGTAGCATCTGCCTGTGCTGTGGAGGGTCCTCGCTTCTCCAGATGACAAACCAGGCACAAAGGGCTGGCAGATATTCCTTTGGTTTAGTCACCATTTTCCCAGGCCTTGCCTGAGGCCACAGGGATTTGCTCCAGTAGCATTGACTCCACAAGAGCAGCTTTGATGGAGCAGCGTGTTGGATTCTGGTCCCAGCACTGGCTGCATGTTGGACTGGGATGCCATCTCAGATCTCTCTGCCTTCTGCTGTGCCAAGTACAACTTGGCTTGCTTTTTTCTGTCTGTCTTGGCCAAACCTACCTCTGAAGACGTTGCCTCACCAGTGCCATGGCTATTCCCCAGCTTGGTGCTGTTAGTGGCAGGGCTGGTCAGGTCATCTCCATGAGGGAAGGCCACATGGATGCTCCGCATGAGAGCCGCATCACTACCTCTGGCTGCCCTAATTCAACACAGCCTTGTATTTAAGAAGTAATCCTCCAAGACTCTGAATGTGGGAGGAAGCATGTGCTCTTTGGGGCTGTCGGGCTATGTGGTTTCTGGCTTAGCATCCTTGCTGGGGGGCCCTGTTGGGTGCTTGGAGGCGTCCTCAGCTTCCTGCCGGTCTGATGTAGAGCAGTAGAGATACTTGTTTTTGTTTTGTTTTTTATCCAGGCTTTTTCTGTTCTGGAAACGCTTTGTCTTTGAAATGCATCCCAAACTCCCACAGAAAGCTCCCTTTTGAACTGCGAGGTGCTGGGGGTTGTACTCAGGGAGCTGGTTAGGATCAGAGGCTCCCTGCAGTGTTGAGGGCAAAAAGGAATAGCGGGGCTGCTGTCTTTAAGATGTGGGGTGAAATGGTTCCCTACCTATTGTTGTTGTCCTTGCTGCTTGGATTGCTGCACACGTGCTGGCCAGACCGTGCAGACCCCAAAGCCCAGGTGAACTGGAGCCAATGCTCTCTCCTGTGTCGTGGGGTGGGTGTGAAGCTGAGGGGGAAGAATGTAAAGGTCAGCCCCAAAGGCAGCCAGGCGGCAGCAGCATGTCTACTCTTAGATTTTATTCTTTTTGGTGGGTATGTTGCCTGGCTTCTCTTGGGCTTTTCCACCGCAAGTGACTTTGCCAGCCAAGCTGAGCTGGTTTTCTTCTCATTTGGATACAGGGACCTTAAAGTTCTGAACTATTTGATCTTCTGGAGACTGTGATAAAGCCTTCCTATCTGCCAGTATGTATTGGTGAGGAGACTTCAGCCTAAGCCTGGAAGACTCTTGCTGTAGACTCATCTGAATTGGAGATGTGCAAGGACTTCTCGGGTTGGGGTAGAGAAAGGGCTGTTCATTAAGTCTGTGCTGAGATGCCTTTATCTACTTCCCATGTAGGAAAACAGAAATGTTCTTTTTTTACTCTGAGTTCAGCACTTATCATCCTAATTTTTGAGCAAAGATAAGAAGAAAAATTCTCAAGTGGTTCAATATATTGTGGTAATACCAGGCATGAAGAATCTTCCAACAGGAAAGTTAATCCTGTGTCTCAATGAGTTTATGACTTTAAAAAGTCATAAACTCCTGCCAGCCATTTTCTTTGGGGGCCATTTTCCAAGGCAGCTTCTTGGTTTTTGAGTGGTTTCATCCCTCAGCGCTTCTTTTGAGTGGAAAGTTTAAAGATGCGTCATCTTGCTCAAGCAGGGTGATAAACTGTGAAGCAAATCTGAAGAGCCTTAGAAAAGGGCTGTACAAAATGCAGATGTAGGGGATTAGAAAGCAGAACTGCACTACATCCAGCGATAAGTAAGGTCGAACTCAGCAATTTCTGAGCTATTGCACCAGGGAGGAGCAGGGAACGACTGCTTTTTTGGCTCCCAGCAGCCAGAGCAGAGACAGAGAAGTATCCAGTGTTGGCTTGCACCCTGGGTGCTGTACATTGTCATGGTGGTCAACATTGTTATCCCATAAAGTTTGGGGGCACCAGGGAGGGGAATTACATAGCAATATGCTGTTTGGAGCTATACTCGTCAGCTGTTAACCAGAGAGGGCAAAGCAATAGAGACATTGCTTGGGTTTTTTTCCCTCCGCATCCTCTGAGTGAAGAACTTTTTCCTAATATCCAACCTAAACCTCCCCTGGCACATCTTCCTGCCATTCCCTTGGGTCCTATCATTGCTCACCAGAGGGAAGACATCAGTGCCTGCTCCTACTCCTTCCTTTGTGAGGAAGCTGTAAACTGTGATGAGGTCTCCCCTTGCTGTCCTCTTCTCCAGGCTGAGCAGACCAAGTGATGTGAACTAAACAGAGGTAAAGAAAATCTAATGCACAGCTAGCAGAGACTGTACCCGAGGGAGTTCAGTGAGCCCCAAAACTCAGAGGTATGGCTTTGACTGGTGGCTAAGAGAAGATCATCTCCCACCTGAACACAGGACCTCCTGGGGCAGGAGAGGCAGGAAGGGAAGTGCTGGCCTGTGGCTTTGCTGAGTCTATTAGTCCTCTCATTTGTTTTCTCCTATCCCCATTGGCCTAATCAAGAAGCTTTGCAGTTTCCCTAGGGCTCAAGTTGCTCTCTCCTGGCTGAGGACGCCACGCGCCTTGGGTTTATTCCTGGAGGGCCCACGTTGCTTTTGCAATGCTGATCGTCACCTGTCTGAGCAGCTTCGCAAGGTTTTTATTTTGCTCAGAAACTAAGCTCCTGTTGAATATTCAACCCCACCTCTAGCGCAGGGTTTCCTGCATGGCCCTTCCCCAGTGGGATGACTTTCATGCCTTCTCCTTTGGCTTGCTCGTCTTGCTGGAGAGACCAAGCTTCTGTCAGTCCCTTGTGTGCTGGGTTAAGATCTGTTGATGTATCCTGAGGCTAGAGTTACTTTCTGTTTCTGAATATTTCCCAGGGTGCAGATTACAAGCGCTATGATAAAAACATTGAGTTGGATGTCTTTATTTTTTTTTGCCTGTGATCAGGTCTTTCATCACTTGTCTTTTGCTAACTAGCATGCTTTGAGAGTTGAGATTAGTCTTCTTGAGTGATACATGGGATATCCTCTTGCTTGGGAAGCCTAGGGTGCAAAGACCTCTGCATGCCCCATCCTATTCCCAGCAGGAAGATGGGAAGCTGTGGATGTGGATCCCCTTTCCATTTCCAGCCTCTTTTGGGAAGGTACGGGGAATCCTATAAGGTAATTCTGTACCTCTTTTGCTGTTTCTTCTTCCTAGTTTCCTTTTCAAAGACTGTCCAAAGTCATGAATATTTTGTGATGGACTCTGAAGGGCGTGAGATTGAAAGCTGTAAAGCACATGTCATCCATTCTATAAACATCGGAGATGCTGCGCAGAAGCATGGCTACTTGAGTTTAGCCAGTTCTGTATATCAAATAATCCCTGCCGATATATTAGATGCTTCAAAATGGATTTGAAATAACTGGATTTAGTGTTTCTGGCTATTCCTTGAACCGTCTTGTTTTTCAGCCAACTTGCATAAATGTGCCAGTCATGGGCTGCGGTGTATCAGCCAACTTAGCAAATGGTTTTATTTATAGCTGAAAGAGTGAAGCCAAGGAGTATAAATCCTGAAAGAAGTATAAACTGCGTCGTGGAAATAATAAACTTCAAATTCATGGAATTTCTAATGTTCCACTGATGGCTAAAAAATCTGTTTAATGGCCGCTGAGTGATATTTGGCTGCAAAGCAGAAACCCCAAAGTTGTCTTAACTCAACAGTGATATTTTTTTTAGTGTTTCTTTATGTGCTGGCGCTGAGTCTCCTTGCTGAACGATGGAAAGTTGACCTTCTTCATTGCATTTCTGCAGCGACCAGATAAGATTTCACATCGCAACTTTGCTTTTCCTGTTGATGATCTATCTATTGCTGTAGCCTGAGTTTCCCTGTTAGATGTTGGGCTGTTTATCTGGAGGATCGGTTGCGTGCCCAGCTGACTTTGGGGGTGTAAAAGACATTCAGTGCTGAAAGCAATTGCAGGGGAAGGAGCTGATGATTGGAAAGTGGATCCTGTGTATTCATGGCCCTGCTGACCAGCCAAAGGAGGTCCAGCTGTGTCTTCAGAGATGTCAGTGTGTGTTGGGCTCTGACAGCTAAAATGATCTGGACTGTTGAAGAGGCATCCTGCTCCTCCATCTCTCCTCCTCAGTGACATTGCTAGCTCTAAGTGTATTTTTGAGCTGATATTTGTTGTCTTTTTCAAGGTGATTCATTAAAGTTTAAGGACCTGCTTGTACATCTTTTCCTCCTAGGTCAGTGTCAGGGCAAGCGTTGCAGGGGCTTCCTTGCTGCATGGATTATTCATATGGGAATGGGTAGGACCTGTGTGTGCATTCAGCTGCTTCTGGTTGGCAAATTTGCATGTAAGTGTGTTGTCCTGGGCCATGTTGGTCACAGATTGTTTACAAGAGCCTGAGTTTGGAGTCCCCTTCCTAGATAGATTGGAGGTTTGGAAAGAATGGTGGCAGCAGAAACCATCATGGTCTTCATGGTCCCCAAAGCAGGCGCTTGCAGCCTGAATTTTTGTGCCTGTGGTTGCTGCTTCCTTACTGCAGTGAGTTTGGGCCACTTGTGTGGCTCTTTCCCTTGCCTAGCTGACCAGTGCAAACATTATTCATGGCAGTTATGGTGTCTCTGTGCCTGCAGGTACAGCAGGTGATGGTTGAATCATCTGCCTGATCGTGGTTGGGTGCCTCTGGTCCTAGACAAGAGCTCTCCCAACGTGCCACGGTTATTCCTATTGGTTGCTCATCTGTTCTTGTGATTTGTCAGCCTGGACCAACCGGGCATTTCCTGCATGTGGATGCTACTTCTCAATCAAGACATGGCCTCTAAAAAACTTCGTCCTCTTTTATTTATTTAATTTCATTTAATGTATTTTACAGCTGAGTTCAGCTAAGCAAGTTTGCAGTTTCTCTGGGTTCTGGTGATTGACATTGTGTTTGAACACCGCATTCAAAGCTAATACTTCTTGCAGATGCTGAGATAAGTATCTGTAAATCTTTGCATTTACCATTATACCCAATTTTCTTGTGCAGTGCCTGCTGTCACCGTATAAGGGTATTTATCCTGCACATAATCTGATTGGAAAATAAGGCTTTGAAACAGAAAAGAAAATACACATTTCAGGTAGTGTTAGAAATGTCAGTTTTGGATGCTTAAACAGCCCTGATTGCCTCCAGGCTTTGGGGCATTTGGGTTTTCAGCCCCCTATTGTTACATCTAAAGCTGCTTATTGGAGTCCTAACAGGTTAGAAAGACATCTTGTTCTTCAGATCTTCAGAAGTCTGCTTCTCCCCCACCGTGAGGGATGGCCTTCTTACATCCCAGCCAGTCAAGTTTTAACCCTTGGCTTAGGCGGTGTGGGGCTGAACAAAGAACCACTGCTTTCAGATGGAGCGGGATAAAAAGCTATTATTTCATAATAATACTCGGCTCTTCCCCTCCAAGGATTTCCTAAGGACTTTACAAATATGGAGGCCTGGGCAGTCACCCCGGTGACTGAGAACCAGAAAAACGGCTCTGTGTGGGCATCTGAAGGGTTGAACATGAGGCATAACCTCTGTGCTGGGATGATTTTAGGCCTTAAGGTCCCCTGTGCACTTTATACCTATAAGAGACCAAGGTGCATCAGGACAGCAAGGGCATTTGGGGCCAGCAGAGCCTCCTTGTTTGCATTGCTTTGTACCCATTTCTTAGCCTTGTTCCAGCTCCTTGGCCCTTTACAGTCGTTGTTGGATGGTAGGTTGAGCTGGTAGCTGCAGGGTCAAGGATGCTTTCTGCATCCAAATGAACTTCTTTATGCTCTCCCTCGAGCAAGGAAGAGGGAAGGATTTCACTCTTCACTTAGACACCACTACAGGCATGGTGGAGATCCAGCTGATGTTTTCTGGGCTGGGTATACCCAACCCTCCACCTCTGCTACCATCACAACATCAGGTGAGTGAGTGGTGGAATTGAGATGTCTTTGTACAGAGGCAGGTGCTTGCAGCCCTCTGTGCCAGTGGTGGGAGGAGAGGTGGGGGAACAGGTGGTCTTCCCTCTAATATCTGGTCCTGTTATTGTGCAGGTTAGACCTCATCTCAGGTTGGAGATAGGAATATCTCTTACCATTTAGACTTAGAGTTCTTGCCCTATTATCCTTTCCTGTTTTTGTGGTCTTCTAGGGCACAAACAAGAGCTGTTTTAGGTTGGAGGGTTTTCTTCCTCTGCCTCCTCTTCAATTGCTCCTTAAAATGGTACCTCGGGGGGTGTTGTGGTCTTCAGCTTGGCATCTGGCACTTTCTGCCAGCCTGGGACTGTCTCAGCAGCAGGTGAGTGATGCTGAGGACCTGCTGCAGAGGGAGTGTGTGGCACTGCCTGTCTCCAAAAGCTGCCTCTAGCCAGCATCCCAAATAGGTGGATGGATCAGATGCAGGTTTTTCCCTTCAAACGATGGCGTTAAGTCCCTTTCCTTCTTAGGGACAATTAGTTTCTTCCTTTTGCGGGAAGTTTGGTTGGAATGGGCTTGACCTCTCTTTGTAGAGGAAGAGCCCTTGTCTCTTGTGTCCCTGGGAGAAGACGCAGCATGGACCATTTATGTTTTTTCCTTTTAACACAGTGACGGCGGCTTTGTTTTGTACATTTAGTTTGCATCTAAGACCAGGACACAGCTCATGCTGTGTCCCTGATCCAGTGTTTAAAGCTTTGCTGTGATTTAAGTTTGGCCTGGGCCCTCCAGGGTTTAGCTTAATTTTTAAAGCTCTCAATGTGAATAATTCCTCACTGAATGCAGATCGCAAGAGGGGATATTGATTTAAAGCTTTAAAGCTGGTGGTTATGGATTAAAAAAAAAAAAAGGAAGGAAGGAAGGAGATTTGCTGTAGTCAGAGCTGGTTACCTAAATGTTAGTCCCTTATAGACAGACTTCTGCTGAGCTATGTATGAGAGAGGCAAGGGAGCCTGGTGAATTTTAGCTTTAAATTGTTGGCTGCTGAGAGTCAGCCCTGGGATATATTCAACTGCAATTCCCTACACCAGGGGAGTGTTTGCTGTAACTCCTTGCCCTGGACCTTGCATGGAAATGCAGCAGCTGACCCAAATCCTTCCCCAGATGTGGGGAACAAGGGGGGAGGATACACTGGATTGGGGAGATGCTGCCATACATCTGCATGCAGGGGTCTGGCTGGGGCAGCAGGCGGGGAGCAGTCAGCAGAACAGGAAAGAAAATGATGCGAAAGGAACCAAGGGTAGAGAAGATGTTACAGAAGACAGAGATTTAAAGGCAGGGAGTATGTCCAGTTAGCAGGCAGGGCTCTGAGGTCACTAATGCTGGTTATTTGGATTTCAAAGTGGATCCTATTAGCCACTGTGGCGGAGAACCATTAATCAGTGGGGCGGGAGGCAAGAGCTCAGGCTGGCTGGAGAAATCAGTTTCCAATGTCCTTGATGTCCTGCCGGGCTGGCGTAGCAAAGCGTCTTGCACAATGATGGGTTTGTCTCAGACGAGATGCTTCCAGCCCGAGGCACTGGACGGGATGGGGAATGCTGAGCCCCTCTGCCTGTGATCACTGGCGGGGTACGAGGATGTTATGTCCATGCAGACCCCTTTGCAAAACCCCGTCCTGCTGCTGCTGTCCTGTGGAGTGTTGACGATATGCTGTTCTTAACATGTACAAAAGGTATCATGCTTAACCTTTGGCAAGTGTCCTGTTAAAAGTTTCTTGTTGTTGCTATTTCACAAGCAACAAGCGGGATTTGGAAGAGGATTCAGGAGTTAAAAACAGCATCTCCAGGTGTGACTGTGATCCCTTGGAAATAGAATCCCCAGCCTGCCTTTTTGTTCCCATCAGGAGTTTTCATATGTGCTAAGAAGCTTTAAGCACAGGACCTGAAGTCACGCTGAGAGTTGGACTTGCAGAGCAGCCTTGTTGTCCAAGCCTGGTGCTAGAATTTCTTTAAAACCCTCTGCAAGAAGCTTCTGAGTGGTTGGAAGCACCATTGCTGTAGGAAGACACCAGAAATAACAGAGAAAGAGGTGTGAGTTGTCAGAGATGGGGTCAGAGAAGGGTTGCTTAGATAAAATTAAGATGTGGATGCGGTAGTTGAATCTGGAACAAAATGGGTTTGGCAATTTTTCCCCAAGAAAAATGGCTGAAGCCTCCTTGGTTGCAGTATTTAAATGTTTGCCAAAACCTGTATATCTGGGATTCGATGAAACACTCTTTATTTAAATCTGCCACTAGAAGAAAGATATTTACCAACAAATGTTATATCCAAACTCCAGAAGGTAAATTTATTCTTCTACATTTAGATTTAACCCATTCAGACGTTGGTAGGGACTGATAAACAGAGCTTTACCAAAAAAAAAGAGTGTACAAATAATGGCCATTGCTCCAAGAAACTTGATTAGATCAGCAACATTCAGTCTCTGGCTGGACTGAGTATGCTTAAAATCCCAAATTGTCTGGCTTTTTGTCTGCAGGATGAATTTATAAGAAAAAGGAGAATCCAAGCCTGCTATTTCAACACCCCTGGAATTCTTTAGTAGAGCTGGGTTTCAGAGACTCGCCTGTCTTATTTTGGCCAAGTCCTTAAAACGGAATGCCGGAGATTAACATGCTAGGCCTGAGGTCATCTCCTTGCAGAATATATAGTCACACACACACACAACGTCTTTTTCTTCAGACGTTCCTTCTGGTTGTGATGTTGAAGCCTTTGCTTTGCTCCCTGGCTAAGAGCAGAGTTAATCATAGGACTGGAATTTGTGACTTAACCAAAGAGGCGTTTTAATGCTTTTCCTGTCATTGATCAGTGGGCTGGAAGCCACTGTCTCAGTGGAGTTGTCACGTTGACCTCTCTGATGGTGCTTGATGGGTTCGTGTCCTCCTGGGTGCCTCCTGGCCCGGGAATGCCTTCCAGTGTGCCGCCTTTCTCCTTTCAGAAGGGTGCTCTGAACTTGGACCCTTCAGGGACAGAAAAGGGGCTTTTTGTGTAGCCTGCAAAGGGCTCTTCTGTCTGCAGCAGGGCACGGCAAAGAGACCTTCCTTCTGAATCTGTACTGCTAGAACAAAAAAAAAAAAAAAGCCCTTGCATCAGAACTTGCTATTTATATTTCTAGCTCTGAGACTCCTCAGCTGCATTATTAATGAAGCGTTTACCAATTAAGACAGATGAGTCTACTCTTGAGGGTGTTCGTTAAGGTAAGGTGCCTTATTAGCATATCTGATAGATACAGTGCCAGGTGCTGATTAAAACCTCATTGACTCCCCAGGGACAGAAGTCTCGAGGAAATAAGGTGGGTAAAGTTGTCCTGTTTCCTGGCTGTGGCTGTGCAGGGAGCAGGAAGAGGAGCTCAGCATCCCTTCCTGATGGCACATCCCGGACCTCGTGAGCAGCTTGAAATGGGCATGAGGAGGAAATTAATCAGCCCAGATCAGAAATTCCAATAGCTGGAGCGATGCAAGTGTGATTAATGCCTCCTGAATGCAGAAGGTGGAAAGATGGTGGGGTTGCTGCTTTTGCAAGGCTAGCAGTCTGTCAGGCGAGGAATTCGTTTCCGACACTGACCCTACAGATTTCAGAGGTCTGGAATTGATGCTTGGCTGTGTTACAGCGTTTCGGCAGCTCGCTAAATTAGGTTTGCAGGCAAAACAGTGCTGCGAGATGCAGTCAGCCCACATGTGAAACCAATTTCCCTTTGAAACAGCACTAAGGAGGGTGACCAGAAGAGAAAGGAGATCAGCTTTACGTCTCTCGTGACCTGCAAGATTTGAGAAGTGTGTATTCACTTTCCATATTTATTATAGTATGGCAAAGGAACTATATTCTAGGCTTTAATGATCTGCATGTGAAGAGCATCTTAAAATAGACTTAAGATCTTCTTGGAACATACATATGTGTTTATAATTCTATGGCTATAAAAATATATATTTACTGAATACTTTGTACTTTGTTTCTCCATCTGCTAAATATAGTCACGTATGAAAGTTATACAGAAAATGTAATTTTCTCCTAAATTATCCCGCTGTCAGTCTGCTTCAATTTCAGCGTCAGCAGAGGTGAGGAGCGAGCTGAGATGGGTGCTGTCAGGCTGCTGAGCGGGTGTCTGGAAGCAGTTTGCCTGAGGCTGGGAATTACTGGAGGCGGGGTTGGTGGCACCAGTTATTATTAAGATTTGCCCAACAGTTCATGAGATAAGACTGTTTTCAGTTTAGCTTATAATTTTTTCAGGGTTTTAACCATCAGGCTTCTAATTCCATGCTGGATATAAGCCTCTAAGCGTTTGAATTTAGGAAAATAAAATGAGTGTAAAATTGTCCTGCCATTTTGGAGAGCATGCTCGGAGAAGAATGTTGGTTTTGCCCTGCTGAAGAAGTCTGAGGAGCTTTTCTTGGAGCTCACTGTGAAGCTCAGTGCAAGAGGATGGGGGAGGAGGTGCCTATTTTGTGCGAAGTCTTTGCTATCCCTCTGCAAATGTGGCCAAACTGGAATTTGCATGCGCTCAGCAGAGACTTCTTTGATTCCAGCAGCTGGTAATTACTGGAGTGCCTTCACAATGGACCAAGGTCCTTCCCACAAGGCTCCCTGAGGAGACAGGGCTGGATGCTGGTCACCCCCAGCCAGTGACTCCCTGGGGCTAGCTGCACCAGAACATGCTTTTCTTTTAATAGCTGGTCTGGGGAGCAGACACAGAACAGGCAGCTTGTCCCTAATCATAGCTGGGCAGGCAGGGAACATAGTAAAATAGAGATGCTCTCGACAAGGGCAGAAAATGAGAATGGGTTGGGAGAGTGACTGGAGGAGGGAGACCTTCCTGGGCCAGGGAAAAAAAAAGTATGGGCTAATGTTGTGCAACAGGGACACACCAGATCAGTTTATCTCACTCTTATGTCCTAATTGTAGCTTGAGTAACAGCCTTTTGCTGGGTGCCTTGTCTCCAGCACACAATCCATGCAGAGGTCTGCAGAGATGCTTGCACCGCATTTGGGAGATCAGCAGATGGTTTTTCTAAAGAGAGCCTTAAATGTGACTGTTGCTAAAATCAGTTTTTACAGTAACCGCAAGCACTTTAAAAAAGGAATCATTCCTCTTGCAAACTCCAGCTCAAATAGTCACTTAAAAATACATACACTTCTCTAGTGTCTGCAATTGGGCCTGGCTGGAGAGTCTGGAGTCTGCCTCGTGAGGAGTGTCACGAAGCTAGAGTTTGGTTTTGTTCATTTTTGGAGTGTTTTGTTGAGAAGAAAGGAGCCAGGCGGCCAGTAGTGCAATCCCTGTGTAGGTTCTGGGATGGAGGACTCGACTGTCCCTATTTAAGCTGTGAAGGGCTTGGAGCAGGAATTTGGAGAGCCCTGAGAAGCCAGTCACCATCAACATGCTTCTGGAGAAGAGGCTGTTGAAGAAGATGCTGTCTCTTTGTTGTTTATTCCTGTCTGCTCATCTGGGACCCTATTAGTTAGGGGTGCAAGTGCTTCTGGTTCACTTCCACAGCAGAGTGAATAGATCAGTTGAGTTCTCCTGGACCTCCTGCTTCCCAGCTTGCTGGTGTCCTACAGTGGCAGCGTGGCAGGACATGCTGCTGCATTCAGCAGTGTGGGAGGAGGATGATGTTGCAGATGTGCTAAAGCTCCAGAAATGACCACAGTCGCTCTAGCTCACAAAGAAAGGTTTCACATTCCACCACTAACTACCAAGGAGGAACCAATGCTCTGTCCAGCTGCCAGGGCAGAAATTTATAGCCAGGGAGAAGTGCAAAGGTAGCAATATATCAATTTTAAATGATGTTAGTGGATTTTATTTTCAGAACCATGGTTTGCTATCAAAGAAACAAGTGCTGCTTGCATGCCGCTTTGGTCTTTCCCTGCCGTATGTGCATGCAGTGGTAGGGTTGGATGGCTTGTGGGAGTGGGTAGGCCCTGCATTTGAGGCAAATTTCTTTCATCGAGGATGAGATTTACTAAGAGGCAGCAGGAAGGAGAGTTTGTGGGGGAAAGCCTGTGTGAAATGGGACCGCACTGTGATTTTTCCAGCTCTCCCTGTGGGGACCGGGGTAGCTGGCATGCTTCCGATGTTTTCAAGAAAGATTCCTTGTAAGCGTTTGAGGAACATTTGCTCTAAATTCACAATCAAATTCTTTCTTCTGCTGTACAAAAATGCTACCAATGAAAATAGACAAGCCCTCTGGGTCATTTCCAGATGCCCTTAGCAAAGCAGAAGTGTTTATTTTTTATGGGCCAATTTTTGTAGTCTACCAGAACGTCTTGTACTGTCTAATGCTGCATGGAGCAATAGCTCTGCAGAGTGTGTTTAATAAAAGCAATGTGCTCTCAGGGATATTCAAATCAGTGTTAGTTTCCTCGCATGTATGCACTTGGTAGTGTGTGTTATAAAACATCTGGGTCCAAAATTGCACTGAAGAAATCCAACGGCCAAGTCAACCTGAAAGTCATACCAGGGCTCTGCCTGGGGAATCACCATGTACAGCCTTCTCCTCTCCTGCAAGGACCTTGAGCAGATGGCTTGGCTTCTTTTATTTCTTTTCCTCCTCCTCAGGATATGCAAGTCAGGAGTGAAAATCAGCTTTGATTTTTCTGTCGGCATGAGGAACCGCAAGTCCAAAAGGGGCTCTCTGGCTGTGGTTCCACAGCTGCGTGGGAGGTGAGGAGCCCTTGGCTCTCCTATCTCTGTATCTGCCCTTCTCCTACTGCAGTTCTTGGCTTTAACTCCTGGGTCTGGACCACCTGTTACTGGTGATGCTGTAGCAGCGGTGGGTGGTGTAGGAGGATGGCGACAGTAGCTCCACCACAGCATCCCAGCTGTCTTGCCTGCCTCCAGCCTAAGTCCCTGCACCTCAGAGGTGTGCTGTGTGATGCCACTGATTCTCCCTTGCCTTGGGGCTTCTTGAACCTTCCACCTGGGCTCTGACCTGCTGCATAGGTAGCTGAGTGTCATGACATCAAAGTGAGAGCAATGGTAGAAGTCTAGGGGTTGAACTTAAGCACAAGGAAAGCTTGCATTGCTGCTTCCCCAACGTCTTCAATGTGAGCTCTCTTGCCATTGGACATACTCATGGCAGAGCTTTTCCATCAGCCCCACTAGGCACGGTGTTGTTCTTCTTCAGAAGGAACCTTGTCTGTCCTCTCTCCTTTTTCTGGCTTCTCTGTGCATTTACCGCAGGAAAGGAAAGTGATGTGACAGGCAGTGGCTGGAGGACTGTGCTGCTGTGTTGTGGCAGCAACACCTGGAACACTGTTATTTGAGTGAATTTGCTTCTTTTCTTTGACCTTAAAAGCAATCTTTCCTTTCATAGATGAGTGTGTGTGGGAATTATCTTCAAGACTTAACCTTTTCTGTAGGAAATCCGTTCAGCAGTGACTTTCCTCTATGGCCACTGTCCTTGGGTAATGTCCCTGGTAGCTCCATATCTCTGTCTGCTGTGACTTGTTTAGAAGACTTCACTGCAGAAAGGGAAGAGGGCTCCATCTTGCAGAAGGAGCTGGCAGAAAAAGCAGCTGTTAGGGAGCCATGGTGCATTCTGTCTTTGCTATGTCAGTGAAAGGAAGACCAAGAGTTTGGCTCTAAGGATTGCTGAAATTACTATACAGACTAGAAGAACATCTCCCCCTGGCTTGGAAAAGCAGCGGGTTGCGTTTCAGATGAAGCCTGCACAGTTCAGGTGGCACTGCAAGACACTCGTCAGGGAAACCAGCTACCTCCTGGTTTATGTAAGGATGGGAGCTGCAGTGGGAATCGGCCCTGGAGCAGGCTGCTTGTTCTTGGCGTGGGCAGTTTGCCTGTGAAGCGTGTCAGCGTGGGTGAGGGAGCCAGGAGGGACTGAGAAGCTCATGCCCAACACTCACATAGGGTTGTTCCCTTGGTGATGCGCTAGTAATCTGAGTGACATCTGAATTCTTAATACTTGCTATAACCTGCTTGTGGATGCTGTAAAGCAGTGCCAAGCCCTTTTCAATGTGATTTTCTGAACACAGTGGCTCCCAAGAATCTGGGCCCCTTCTTCCATTCACATTTGCTCTGACGCTCTCAAACTGTGACCGTGTGCATGGGATGGGCCGTATCTGAAAAAAGGTGGGCTTAAGCCTGAGCTACTCTGGTTGGTGTTGGTTGGCTGGGGAACCCTGAAGGGTGATGGCTTATGTTCTTATACCTGCTGTGTGTGCTTCATGGGGTTGCAGAGAGGAGCAGCCTGCTAGAAAAAACACCTTTTCTCTGCTTGTGCGCCCCAACTATGCTCTCCCTGTTCAACAGAAGGAGATAAATCAGGGTCCTACTAGGGGGAGCTGGGAACTTGCTGTAGAAACAGCACAGTACAACTCCAGACCATACTGCTTTGGTCTAATTATTACTATACAGATGGCACAGTGGACTGTATGCAGCACCGCTTGACCTTGTGCAGTGGTGGAAATGAGACATTTCTTGCCCATGCAGCTGACAGGGATGAGCTCTGCTAAATCCTCGAAAGATACAAGTCTTGGTGTGACTACCTTGCTTGGGGAGCAAACCCACCCTTTGGTCTGATCTACTTGTGCTCATGTTTGTATGGACTGTCTGTAGGAGCAGAGGTGGGGCTGCTGTGCCAGCAAATGTCCCAGAAGACTTCTCACCACTTCTAGAGGGATTTCCTGCTCCCTGTAGCAAGAGACTGGTCAATACATACCCTACTTGACCTAAACTCATCGATGTGGACAGAAATCATACGGGTTGTGGTGAGTCCATGCTTTGCTGGGCAGTGTAAGTACAGTCAAGGGCTTTCTTCAGGAGATGGATGGTTGAATAACACTTGAAGGAGAAAATACTTGTGCTGAGCCCTGGTGCTGGATCCCCTGTTCTGAACAAGCCTTGCAATTGTCTTATTTTTTGTATGTCTGCCTGCACAGGGAGCACGATAATTAATGCAGAATTGCTCTCCTGGGTTCTGGCAAAGCCAGTACTAATTTTCTGAAGTCAGCTCAGAAGTACTGAAAGCGCAGTTTTGGGCAGGGCTGCAGGTCAAATGTTTCTCCATTTGGCTCTTCCTACGTTGATCATCAAACATCACTTGAAGCTTTTCAGTCAGCATTAAAAGTGAGAGCATTAGTCTGAACTGGGGAAGTCTTGGACATCAGATGGTTACATATTCCAAAAAACTACCTTAGCTTGACCTTGGAAGAGGGGGATGGTCAGCATCAGATTTATGTATTTTTGTTAATGCAGCTTTTCATGTTTAACTTAGCGGGCTGGTTTTTCCTTTATAGATCTTTCCACAGTATTTTGCAAACGCGCACCAGTCATTTCCTATCGAACCAAACAACTTCAGTCTGCTCCTTAAAATGTCCCTGTGAGTCCCAGAAGGGACGTTAACCCAGCTTTGCAGTTGGGCAATGCAAAGCCCAAAGACGGTTAGAGCTTTGTATCAAGAGGTTCCAGGTAGTTGTGATCCTCATCACAAGCAACGGAACTGGGGGTTGTTTTCAGCATCCTTGAGTCTCCAGCCCCTGAGAGCCAGGTAGAAGACCACAAGCATTTGGAGAGCCAGAGCTCTTGTCTCATCCAGGTGCTGTTGACCAGGAAAATGCTCCTCTTGGAGAAGTACTGGAGTTTTGGTGGGGGTTGGTGTCTGGTCTGGGACTGACGTGGGCTGGCTGGGTTGCTGCCACATCACCTCCACAGAGGCCAGGAGGCCAGGGGTGCTTGGAGGCTGCTTGCGTGATGGAGCTGGAGAGAGGTGTGTGTTTGAGGAGCGAAGACCACACAATGGCTAGTGGTTTTGTGTGTGTCTCGGAAGCTGATGGGGGTTGATGAGATACATACCATTTGCATGCCTGTGCTCAGGCTTGATGTGGTCTCCCTGAGCAAATCAAAGCTTTTGCTTTGAAGGCGGTGGAGGGGGAAGGGACTGCCTTTGTTCTGCTCTTTGGCTAGAAATCCTTCTAGCCCCGAAGACAACACCCTTCATTGCCCTCTGGGTTATTGGCCTCAGATTGGAAGTATGTCTCTGTCATGTGAAGTATTTGATTATTTATACAGTTAACGTTTAACAGAGTCAGAGTATTAGAATTAAACAGGGGGTGAGCTTCCAACTTTGCATGGTTAAGGGCTAATAAAACTTCTCTGATCAGTGTTGTCCTTTCACCAGAGGGGATTTTTTTCATTAGCTTGGAGTGTTAAAAAGAGATCTCCTGTATTTGAGGCAGATTGATCTGTTGGCTGCAGATAAAGTGAATGTGCAAAAGTGTCAGTTTAAATATCCAGTTGGCGCAGATGCAGGCGGCTAAAAATTTCAAGGTGAGTTTAATTGGCGTCTTCAATGGAAGGAGGTGGTTCAGCAGCGTCTGCCTTGGAGACTGCATGATGTCTGCATCCTGCTCCGGGAGCGAAGGAACAGAACGCAGGCTGGGTGGACTGGAAGGTGGAGGGTGACCAGAGGCTGGACCACCCAGTGTTGGCTTTGCTTCTTGCACCATCTTCCACTAAGCTGTTTCAGCTGTTGACTCAGTGCAGGACAGTCTTAAAATGTCAGCTAGTGACCCTTTGGTCTTTGCATCTTCTGGGTGTGTCAAGCTGGGATAGCATTTCCCAAGTATTTGGCATGGGGATTGCAAAGGTGTGCAAGGGCGTCTCTCAGGGCAGTTCCTGAAGGGCTGCACCTTGTGGAAGGGACCCATGCTGGAGCAGTTCATGAAGAACTGCAGACCGTGGGAAGGACTCGCATTGGAGAAGTTTGTGGAGAATGGTCTCCTTTGGGAAGGACCCCACACACGAGTCCTTCCCCTGAGGAGGAAGGAGCAGCGGAAACAATGTATGATGAACTTGTCTGCAATCTGCATTCCCCATCCATCTGTGCCACTGTAGGGGGAGGAGGTAGAGAAAACCAGGAGTGAAGTTAAGCCTGGGAAGAATAAAAGGGTGGGGGAAATATGTGTTTAAGATTTGGTTTTATTTCTCATCTTATTCTGATTTGATTGATAATAAGTTAAACTAATTTCCTGAGCTGAGTCTGTTTTGCCTGTGATGGTGATTGCTGAGTGATCTCCCTGTCTTTATCTCAGCCCATGAGCCCTCCATTAGATTTTTTGCAGCTTTGGTGGGCACCTGGCCTCCAACCAGGGTCAATCCACCACAATGGCAAACTCACTGCTTGTATTTTAGGTATCCTGATTATCTGCTGTGCGTTTTCTTTCCCTCTTTCCCTCCCACATGCTCCTGCTTGCACAAATGCTGAGTATACTGCGAATGTCATTTGCTTCTGCTTTGTCTTGGTGTGCTGATGTGATTGATAACCTGGTGCTGGTGACAATCATTTTTAATCCTTTCCTTATAACTGGAGAAATGAGAGGGAATGTATGAAAGCAAGGCTGTTGGAGCAGCTGTTGCATGGGTGGGAAATAGAATCATAGAGTTGTTAAGGTTGAAAAGAATTCTTAAGATCAAGTCCAACTATCAATACAATGCCAACATGCCTATTAAACCATGTCCTGAAGGGCCATGTACACATGCTTTTCAAACACCTCTAGTGATGGTAACTCCACTTCCCTGGGCAGCCTGTGCCAATGCTTCAGCAGTCTTTCAGTAAAAAAATTTTTCATAATGTCCAATCTAAGCCTCCCATGGTGCAACTTGAGGCCGTTTCTTCTCACCTGATCACTTGTTACTTGGTTGAAGAGACCAGCACCCACCTTGTGACAACCTCCTTTCAGGAGGTTAAGGAAATCAATAATATCTCCCCTCAGCCCCCTTTTCTCCAGCCTACCCACAGATGACGTTTTGCCTTTGCAAATGTACATCATGAGTGTGGTGGAAGGTCCAGTCATAGAATCACAGAATCACCAGGTTGGAAGAGACCCACTGGATCATCGAGTCCAACCATTCCTATCAAACACTAAACCATTTCCCTCAGGACCCCGTCCACCCGTGCCTTAAACACCTCCAGGGAAGATGGATCAACCACCTCCCTGGGCAGCCTGTTCCAATGACCCTTTCTGTGAAAAACTTCCTCCTAATGTCTAGCCTAAATCTCCCCTGGTGGAGCTTGAGGCCATTCCCCCTTGTCCTGTCTCCTGTCACTTGGGAGAAGAGGCCAGCTCCCTCCTCTCTACAACCTCCCTTCAGGTAGTTGTAGAGAGCAATGAGGTCTCCTCTCCTTGTTATCTTTCCAGTCATTTCTCCTCGCTGTAGATGTGGCAAACTACTGAAGAGTTTTTTGCCTCCAGTTCCACCTGCAAGCATCACCTGCTTGTTGACTGGATGGAGCGTGACTTTCCTGAGAAGTGTTGGTCTCCCCACCTATGATGAATTTGTCTCTAGGTTAAACAGAGTGGTTTCTGAAACTGAACTGGTTTTAAAAGAATACACCTGCTCTGCAAGATGTCAAGGTCGTGATCCATTAAAGCAGCCTGTAGACAGATGTGTTCATCTCTAAGATGCACTTAGCTTTTGTTTAAAAATTCCTATTTTTATTGCATTTCACTCCCAGATTTGATGCTTCATCCCTTTGAAGATGGCTCAGCCCTTGACCTGCCGTAGAAGCCTGTGGGGTTTCCGTCTCCTGTGGAGGAAACGCATAGTGTGGAAATTGGCCCCTAGTGGAAACAGCAAGTGGAAAGTGTAATCCAGCATAGAAGTATTTATTCTTTTAAAGACAAGTGGCAACCTCCTGTCCCTCTGCTGCCCTGTGTGCTCTTCATCTATTTCAGATTTTAATACATTTCTTGTTTGTCTTGAGAAAGCAAATTAATAAGTGATGGAATTGCTCTTTAGAGAGAGAGGCTGTTGAGTGCTGCAGTAGTTTTTATTTGGTGTGTGCGTTGATTGGGGCGATTCCTAAAACCCTTTGCTGATCTTGTGGGTAAAACCACCTTCTCTCAAATTACTGGCTTCTATTTTCAAAGGGAAGCAAGGAGTCAACTCCCCAGTTGCTCATCTGGTTTTGCTTTCTACTTCGTTTCTGTCCCGTTATGCTGAGTTTGCTGTGCTTTTGGTTGCTTCCAATTCCAAATTGAGATAAATCTGCTGATAACCCTCTGGCATGCATGGGATCTGCTGCCAGGGAGCCCTGTCTGGCTCACCCCATGGAAGATCAGGGTGAATCAGGAGCTGCAGGAGGCTGCAGGGGTGGGGTTTCACTCGTGAGGCTTTCAGGTTGTATTTCAGCTAGCCAGCAGATAGTTGGTGGGGACATATTGCAGGGCTTTCCCCTTTCCTTTCCCCTTTCCTTTCCCCTAATTACTGAAATAGGTCTGTGGTTAGAGGAACTGGAGCCCCTCCATCCACCACCAGAAGGACCTCATGCCACATAATGGGAGGAAACCACCACTAAATGTTTCACATCACATTTTCCCCATTTCCCTTTGGGTCTGTGTATTTAGCATTAGCTGTGCAATATAGGTTTCCTTTTGTTTTAATTGTGATGAATTCCCGGGAGGAGGAATGGATCGCTGCCTCGTTTTTCTTTCTACTGTAGCCTCAACCATCCTGATGACAGATCTTGTCATTACGTGGTGTCATTTTAGATGTTTGCACTGCACCAAAAGCAAATGGAGGAGCCTGCAGTTGAGGCTGTGGAACGAATAGCAATGTTTTTTCCAGAAAGAAAAATCTATGAAGTTTTTTAATCAAAACCAGGAGTTTCACAGGGGCAGCCCCATACACTGCTTCCGATCCAGTGAAGCGATGGCTCGCGTCTCCCTGGTTATCAGCATTTGTGGCCCTTTTTGTTCTGCAAAGCCATCTTGAACTTGAAAAGCATGAGGGCTCGTGTTTTCTTGTGCATGGTGGATCCTCCAGGACATCTTTCCTGTTGTAGAGGTTAGTGACATGTTTGGGAGATGCTGGTGACAACGTGTGTCCAGAAGGAGAAAGGGTAACGGTGAGGGGTTTAAAATCACCACACAGAAATCTGTTTTGCATGCACTGCCTGTGTGCTAAAGATGGTAAAAACTGCTGATGCAGAAGAGTAGAGCATCGTGGTCAGGCATCTGTCTCCCAGCCGCCTTGCTTTCAAACAAGGAGGGTTGCTGGAGAAGTCTCTGCTTTGCAGACCTCCTGCTGCCTTCCTGACTTCTCAGAAGGGTCACAAGAAAACTAACGTGATCAAAAGGAGGTTTTAAGTGCTATTTAAAGTGTGATGAGTGTTCTGTGGGGAGAGGGGTGTCAGCATGCAGAACTGAATTGTTTTGACTGCTCCTCAGCTGTGACCTCTAACTTTGCTTCAGGGTCTCACCAGAGAGGAGATCCTGGCAACTGAGAACTTGTATGTGGTTGCCTCACTTGGGTTAGTCTTGTCCCTTTTTGATTTTTCTTATAGTGCCTGAGCACACTGCTTTGTTGTTGCCCTCTGAAGTGTGTTGAGCATTGTGGGCAGCATGGACCTCTGAAGTGTGTTGAACATTAAGGGTCCCTCTAGTGACACCATTTGTGGGACTTGGGGAAATGGCCACGCTCAGGAGGTGGCAAGGATTCTGGCTGCTCTGGCACAGCCTCTGGGCTCCATGGAGCTGACTGAGTAATTTGACGTATGATGTGTAGTTTGGTAGGACTGGAGAACACCCAACAAAAACCTGGTCCTTGTGGAGGAGACGGAGAACTCATCCCCCAGCAGGTTGAATTGAGGTTGGGAGCTGCCACACTTGGATGCTCCTCAGGTCTCTACACTGTCAAGAGTTGTTGCTTCTCAGATACCTTCAACACTCTTCACATACATGATGAATGAAAGCCCTGCCAAGCCCCCGCGGACACTGGCATTCCTCCCCCTCCACAGGAATGGGGGACCCTGACATGCAGGTAGGACTCTTGAGGGAAGAGTGTAGAGAAATGATGGAGGTGTGGGAAGCATGATGTGACAGCAAAAGTTCCCCACTCCAAACTGTGGTCTTGCTGGTGGTCCCCATGTAGCTTACCCTTTCCTGACTCCATGCAAATATCCCAGGGACAGGAATAATTTTCTTTGCCCAACACTGAGGGGCAGTTGTTACACCTCATGATGCAAAGTCCTCTAACCTCTCACTAGATGGTTCCTCTCACTTTGCAGCATACGGGTTAAAAGGAAGCTGGAAAAATGTTCTTTTCACCTTGAAATCAAGGTGTGTGCTTTTCCTTCACCTCAATTTTTGCTGGACGTTGGAATTTCAGCATCAACATTCCCAGGCTTGACACCACCTCTCACCTCCTTTGCTGGGATTGCTGTGGTCAGGGTTGTCACTGAGGGCTGGTGACCAGCCCAGCCGCTGATGTGCAGCAGTTATTTAAATAACTCCCTGTACTGGAATTAAAGTATATTCCTTCAGGAATAATTAATACAATGACAAAGTTTCCCAAAGTTATTCTGGAATAAATTGTCCACAGAGGAGGCTGATCTGGAATAGCAATCGCTGAATAATTTATTCTGCAATGAGTAGTTGATTTCCGTATATGGAATATCCCTAATAAGCTCCAAAAGTTAAGCTTTATTGGTTTGGAGATTGTGGGGGGAAGGAAACCCCTAAATTTTTGTGAAGCTACCAAAGTGAGCAAAGCTATTTAACTATAATAATATTTCTAATGTATAAAAAATATTTGGCTGTGATCTCCTTAGTGAAATTCAACAGCAAAAATAGCCTCAGAGAGGTGGGTTTATTTCAAATTGGGGCTGTAAAGGCTGGCAGGAGAGGGGGAGTTGTCCTGGTCTCTGCTCCTGGGGTCTGTGCTCAGCTCAGGAATGGTGGATGGAGAACAGAAAGAGCAAAACAATTTCATCTCAGACGTTTTTCCACTTTTGGGGAGTGGTTTCAAGTAGAGCCCTATTCTGTGCTTAAAAGCAAGTTTTTCAGAAGGAAGTTAATTGACCTTTTCAGCAAGTCTGTTGCTGAGGCCATTACCACAAATGCTATCGAAACACTTCATAAGTATAATGTTCGGTTAGCAATGTTGCCAATAACTTAGAAAGTCAGACTTTATATCCTCCCTTTATAAAAAAAAAAAAAAAAAGCTATTCTTAGTGGGAAAAATGTCTTTTTTTGGAAGAATTTGGAGCAGATTTTCTTACTGAATCTAGGCTGCCTCATTCCCTCAGAAGGCTTCTGAGGGCCAGGAAAATTATAACTAATAACTTCCCTATAAATTATAGAGCTGCTATTTTAAGGTCCAGTGTCTCAGGGAGGATCAGGATGGTGTCCTGCTTCCCTCCATTGCTGCACGATGCCCTGATTTGATTCTGGTTCTTGTTAAGCTGGCTTCTGGTCCTGCCCCATGCAAAACCAAAATGTGGGAAGAACGCAAGTCAGGAGGCTCTCGGGCTTGGTTTGGCTTTTGATGTTCCATATTGGTGGATTGAGTTTGGGGTTTGGTTTGGAGGTGGTTCGCTCCAGAGGCAGCTTTAAGTTGCAAAATATGCACTGAATGCAATTTTTCTTTGCATATTTGGAGGCAAACCCCAAAGCTATTCGCCAGCCTGAGGCTAAGACCTGGAAAAGTTGTCAGTGCAAGGAGGGAGGCCACGTCTCAGAAAAGCAGGTCAGCAAGGGGAGCAGATACATAGAGATGAATGGTTGTCCCTTGCTTTGGAGCAATTTCTTCCCTGACCAGAGGGTACTGAGGGATGAGACCTTAAGTCAGGCACAAGAGTTAAGATCTCTGGCATGGGAGGCACTTTGCTTTTAGGGGTCAGGATTATGTTTTGTGGGGGACTAAGAGTTATGTGAACTACCACATAAAAAAGACAATGGAGGGAAGAGCGCTGCTTCACTGGCTTTCAGCTGTGATGAAGATCAGTGATCCCATTGTGGTGACACTTGCATGGAAGGATAAGAGGCATTTCCTAATTAAAACCCTTTTATGTACTAGAAGCCAGCTTCTCAGCTGTTGGAAATCTGGGTGGCTCCATTGAAGTCAGGAGATGACCCCAGCTAGAAGGATACAGCCTCACATGTGAGTTCTGGCATTTCCCATCGGTTTCCTTGAGGCAGTTGGGGTGGTGACAGCATGGGGCTGGGTGTGATCTGTGGCAGCCTCAACTGATGTGATGCACGAGTCCAGAAACTCCAGCAAAAGTGAATTTCCTCCCTGTGGATGTTTTCTTTCGTGCGTGGTAAGAACCCTGCATCTATTAAGAAAACACCTGAGTTATAACAAGGACCTGCATTGCTCCTTGTTCTGAAGCAGTTGCTTGTGAATACAGAGGGAAGAGGGATGCATTTGGAATGATCACCGAGATATGTTTTTAAGCTGAAATAGGGGAAATTTAGATTAGATGTTAGGAAGACACTTTTTACTGTGAGGGTGGTGAGGCACTGGCACAGGTTGCTCGGAAAAGTTGTGGGTGCTCCATCCCTGGAGGTGTTCAAGAACAGGTTAGATGGTTCAGGTTAGCCTGATCCAGTGGGAGGTATCCCTGTCCATGGCAGTGGGACTGGAAGTAGATGAGCTTTAAGGTCCCTTCCAACCCAAACCATTCTCTGATTTTCTGTGTTACATTTTCTCCCTTGACATAGAGATGGTGCGTGTGTTCACCTCTTCTGCGAAGAAAACACATCTTCATCTTTCTCATTTCTCATGGCTTTAAGAAAGCTCTTTATATTCAGGCTCACCATAAGACATCCTGTAGCAGTAAAGAGCAGAGACTTGGAAGTATTTTTCCACCAGTTTTTACATGAGCAGCGCATGTTAGCAAAGATGCGATGAACCCTTCCCCTCCTCAAGCCTTCTTTGTTGCTTATGCTGCTGGAGAAATGGCATTGGGGTTGGTTTGTGTTAAGTCTGAACTGCAAGTGGAGGAATTCAGTTTGCAGGGCGACACATTAGCAGAGGAAATCAGTCCAAGCTTTAAAACTGGTTGTATTTTTAACTTCTTCCCCCCCAGACCATATGTGTTCAGAATAAGGGCTGTACATCTGGGTAGATTAAAAACCCATTTGTTGGTGGGTGGCGGAAGGATGTGGAAGGTGATGCTAGGAGGGAGGGGTTGGTCTTGCCTTTGGGTTTTTGGGTTTTCAGGACCAGCAGTAGAGAACAGTACAGGCTGGGGGGGAAATTAGGGAACGATTTTGAATCTTTTAGGTTAATGTCACTGAATGAGACCAGCCTGCTGGAGCACAGCCTTGGTCCAGCCACCCCCAGGGAGGGAAAAAACCCTCCATTTCAGGCTCCTAGATAAACAAACACCAGAAATCTCGTAAGGGTAATAATGGAAATCACTGGGAAATTGAGTTAATACAAGGGCATCTGTGTAAGTGAATGCTTGGGACAGGGAAACGGCTTTGTCCTTTAACTCTAGTAATGCTGGAGCAGATGGGAAGCGCGGTGTGCTTCACGCATTAGCTGGCTCAGATAAAGAGCAAGGCAGAGGCCAGTCCTCGTGGCTGATTAGAGGTTAACAGGGATAGAAACCAGCGGATTGACTCTTCATTTGCAGGAGCTGTTGTGGGATCAGAGCAGATGGCAGAGAGAGCGTCCCTCCAGCTTACTCAGCTGCTCAGAGGATCTTACAGCTCCCTCCAGCACAAACAGCCCCACTTGCATCTTCTCTTTTTTACAGCTGCAGCTCAAGCTTCTTTCCTGGCCTACCCGGAGAGACAGTATTTCTCCTAAACCTGTAGTAATTGGCGTTTGAGGCTGTAGGTATGTGTGGGGACACTTTGCAGGCATGATGCATCCTTTTCAGCTCAGCCATATCCCTTTGTTCCAGCTCTTCTGGCATCAGCTCAGCCGTGAGTGTGGCTCCTTAACAGGGGCTTTTAATCGTCTTGATTTGCTCTGTGAAGCCAGAGGTGATTTTCCAGGATGGTAATGACCGAGAAATGACAGGAGTGTGGTGAGGAGGAGGGCTGCGCAGTGAAAATGTACGGCCAAGGAAGCACAGCTGCTTTCTGCTGCGGCACCATCCTCCGGCCAGCCGTCGCCTGCCTCCTTCATCCCTGCCAAGGTCTTGTTCAACAGCAACACCTTTGCCTATGATCACAAAAAGAAATTGCTTTGGGGAGGAGGGAGAATGTAAACTCATACCAGCTCTGCTCATTGACTCGCTGGAAGCCTGGATTCCCTATTTTGCAAGGGAGAAATGGCAGTTGATTCAGCCTTACCCTCTTCCTTTTTGTCTGCCAGCACTCTGAAAAGGCACATTTTATCTGTGTGTGACAACACCTGCCTAGGGTGCCTCTCATTGAGCCACGCTGAATCAAAAGAGCAACAAGAAAAGTGGGTTTAATTGCACACATCTTCAGCAGAGTCTTTCTTGCACTGGCAGCACAAAAGGCCAGCTCGACGCTGGTTGAATGGAGCCCGGGAGGGCTGGGGCGCGCTGTACTCTCCGTTACTATCGGAGGCAGATGATTCACTTTGCTGGAGCATTGTCATGTGCAAATGAGTTCATGAGCCCATCTCCTTTCCAACTGCAAGGTCAGGGACTGGCAATTGTCAGCATCAGCCGGCTGGAGGAATTGATCTAGAAGCTGGGAAGCTTCGGGAGATTTTACTAAGCTCTGCTTCCCACCACGCGAACACACCGACACCTCCCTCCCACGAGTGTTGTCTACATTACAAATATTGACCAATTTTAAGTTCACGTTTGGAAAGCTGCTGTTTCAAGGCACGGAAATGTGACTGAGAATGGCTTATAAATAACACTCAGTGCAGCAATTATTATTCATTGCGAGTTATGGCTTTCACACAGTGGAAAAACAAATGGTTTTTCCACTAGGAGCTGGAGCTGCAGTCTGTTTAATCACTAAAGAGCTTGGAATCACTTTAGTTTAAAATACCTTTCCGCTGTGGTTTGGAAATTTAGCAAAAAAATATATTTGGGTCATGTTAACCTACTGTATATGCTTTGCGCTGAGAATTTCAGTTTACCTCGTCTGCATCTGCTGAGCCCCATAAATATCTGTGTGTTTGTTCCCATTTGGTTTTGCAGAGCTCCTGCCTTCCTGAAGGCAGAGCTGCACAAACACGGTTTCGAAATGGGGTTGGTCTGCTTAGAGGTTGGGTCCTGAGAGCTGAGCACCATGCATGACGGTGACAAGGAGGGGAAGCTGAGCCACTGTCTACCACGATGGGATTCTGGTGCCTTTGGGAAGCTGCACAGATGGACTTCCCATCATGTTGCTCCTAACAGCCTGCCCAGAATATCAGCCTCAGTTTCTAGGAGGTTGTTTTAAGGTTTTGGAAGGCAGGTGTGGGGCGAGTTCTTTCTGTGCAGCACCCAGTGGTGCTTGCTCAGGGCAGGTGGATGTGGTTGCATGTTTCCCTCTGCAGGACTGACCTTTGCCCTGCTTCAGGGTTTCCACAGAGACGGAGAAAAGCCTGCAGAGGAGCCACACTGACATCATGCTCTCTGCGTTACCCATGTGTTATTGGTCCCCGTCCTCTTGTGCAGCAACCTCAGATGGCTTCTTGTTCTGCTGGTCCAGGGCTAGGTTCTAGAGGTGACTGTGCTAGCATGAAGGCTGCCTCCTCGCCAGGATTGCACTGATGCTCTGTGAAAAGCAAGCGAGTGCTGAGCCTGGGAAGAACAAGCTAATATTTCCAAATGGCATAACTTCACGAATGACAACTGTGACTTCTGCTTGTGCTGCGGTGTGAAATCTGGGGGATGGCTGTGAGCAGCAACTGCCAGAGGGAGCAGAGCTGAGCTTTCAAGTTCCTGACTGGTGTTGTAGCTGTGGGGTCCTCCTCTCTGCCTTCTCCTCCTGATGGGTTTTGGACGGCTCTTAATGACAGTTAGGAGGAAGAAAGGAGTTATGCCAGAGTTTTTCTTGTTTCTGAGGCTTAAACTTCCACCTGTGAACTTCAGCTATTTTGGTGTAATCAGCTTGAACATTGGTTTACCTTCTGTAGGTCTCCACAGCCACCCTGATGGTGGGTTGGAGTTGTAGGGTTAACACATTAACATCTGGCTTAAAAATCCCCAGGTGAAGAGTCTGCAAACCTGCTTTTGCTTGTGAAGGTTTAGAAACCAAAGCATTCTCCGCCTTGGTTAAAGATACTTCAGTTGAGGCCTTAATGGTCTTGTCTTAATAGCAAAGTCTCCTGCACAGGAGCTCCTGTTCTATCATAGCTGTTCTAGAGCTCCGGAAAGTTTGGTGGAGCTGTAGGAGGACCAGCCTGTGGGTTTTTTCAGCTCCAGAGAGGGAAATGTTGCCCAGCTGACGAGTTTGGAAGTGCTACTGATGTGGAGCTCACAAACTCCCAGAAGACATTTTGAGGATTGGTTTTAGCTTAAATTGGAGGCACAATATTCTGCTGCATTACTGTAATATCAGAGCTGAGATGTGTGGGATGGATCTACTGAAAAGGTCCATCCTTCAGCATTTTGTCCCCGTTTGATGGGCAAGTGGGATGAGAAAGGAGATGTGCTCCTCGTACCCTGTGTGCCTGTGAACATTTGTGGCATCTTTTTGTGTTCTTTCTGGGGCAGGTGTAAACACTCTGCTCCTTTTGCAACCTGGATTACAAGGGCATCTGCTGAGAAGCATCCATGGTGAAAGCAAGGAGGCTGTTCTGGGGCAGGGAGGAGGCAGCATTTTTCATGGGACAAAGCTCGACTCCAGTGGGCTGTAATGAGGCTGTACTTATAAAGATGACAATACTTAATGATTTCTTTTCCATGGTTTTCAAGCCCTGGCACTGTTACTTTGCTGGCAGCAAATCAAACACCAAGTTAGCTTATGTTAAGGAACAGAAGATGAATTCCTAGATAAGCACTGGGCTGTGCGATCATCTTAAATTGAAATGTGTAGGGGGGACACGGAGGAGAGTATGTTTGCTCTCAGTGCTATCCAGACCCTGTGACTGCAGCCAGGACTATTTTTCTCTCTGTTGGGGCACCAGTACTGCCTGCCCCATGTACTGCTTGGGATATGAGATGAGTGCCAAGGAGGGTACAGGGACAGCTGTCCTTCTCCAGGGTGACCTGTAGCCTCTTGATGACTGTAGCATCAGGGTTTAATGTGGACCAGGCATGAGTGTTTTGGTGTATGATGGAGTAATCACACTGTAACCTACCCTTTAACCACTGCTTTTCTCTGGTACAGCGACACCATCGCTGCTGAGCTGGTGAAGCCATCTCCTACCTGCAGGTGCCAGGGTCAGTGCTGGGTGCAGGCTGACCTACTCTTAATGTAAATATTCTCAAATAGTGCTGTTGTTCCTGACAACTCCTCTCTCTCTCGTTTTCTCACCGTGTTTAATTTCTAGCTAAGCTTCTCATAAATGTTTTGTATAGAGTTTCCAGCTTATGTTAAGTAGACCTGCTGCCACCATGGCAAAATCTAAACCAACATTTGCCTTAGGGCTTGAGTGCCAGATGAACTTGGCAGTCGCTGATGATCCCATTCGACCTGCAGACCTCAGCTATGACTGACAAGGAACAGCTCTCACAGAGGATGGGGCAGCACAGCTTTAAGATGCCTGAGAACAGTCTGGGAAGTACCTGGGCAATTTTTCATTCTTTGTGAGGCAGATTCAGACCAGGCTTGATGTACTTTCAGAATTACACCTGCTTGAAAGGGGTCGTAGAATAATAGAGTCATTAGGGTTGGAAAAGACCTCTAAGATCATCCAGTCTAACTATCAGCGCAACTCCACTTTGCCTACTAAGCCACGTCCTGAAGTGCGACATCTACATGGTTTTTGAACACCTCCAGGGAAGGAGACTCCACCACTTCTTTGGGCAACTTCTTCCGATGTTTGACCACTCAAACCTCCCAGGTCATTTGGTTAAACAAGTTCCTCCAGCCTTACACCCGTTAGCCCCAGTTAGGATCTGGCCCATGATTCTGGTAACGTAAGCATTTGAAGGCAGTATTTATGGCTAGTAATTTGTCTTAGAGGGATTTTTATATATATATGTGTGCGTATATGCCTACGGGTGTGCATACGCATATATACATACATTTTTGCTCAGGAACGTAGTTTCCAGTCCTTTCAACTTGTTAAAAAAGTAAACTAGAGAGAAACTGGCAGTGAACTGGAGTCGCCTGCCAAGCATCACAGACCAGAGAAGTGGTAAAACATAAACACTTCGGAGTTTATCTTCAGGAATTATATAGTTTGGCTGCTGGAGGATGGATTCGTGTGGAGGGGGAAGCTCATCGGTCCCTGGCTGTGCTGCTCCTGTGGCTTGGAGTCCAGCACCTGCCCAGCCACGCCTCCACTCCTGGCAGTAGGTGAGTGAGAGGGCAGTGCAGGGTCGCCTGTCCCTCCTCTCTTCCTCCATTGACCATGCAGGGTGGGTTTTGGGTGATGGCAGCAGAACAGGTCTGCTTTCCCCCCTCTCCCCTGCACTAAAGTGAAAGCAGACCTCCTTGCTGCTTAATCAGATTTGAATGTGGGTTTTGGCGTGGCTTTAAAGGGACTGGCAGTGAATAGCTGGTTTTGATGCCATTTATTAAAAACCTCTGGTAGAATTTGTCTCGGAAAGCCTTTGTGAGAGCTGGCAAACGCACAAGGGTTTGATGCAGTTAATGTATTTTAATCTTCACCCCCCTACCCCTTCTCCTTTTCTGTCGCTAATTGTAGGTCTCTCAGCTGTCTGCCGCCTTCTCCAGGGGGACGGCAGGCTCCACAGGGACCTCTGTGCAAACACAGGCTTAATAAGGTTGCGGTGGCACAGAGAAAAGTGAGCATCCTCTTCAGGGAGAAGGGCTGTGATGGATGGCGTGGGATGCCAGGTCCCAACTACCTTGTCAGGCTCTGAAACAGGGGTGCTGGGTGGACCCAGCCGTGTTAATTGACCTCTTGGTGTGGCTTCATTCTCCTTGAAGCAATGAGGCAGACAGATGGTGGAAACAAAGATGCCCCTTTTCCATGTGGTTGGGCAAGTGCAAAATGTTGGTGTTGGATCTCCTTGGCAGCCACCACCTCCTGAGAAGGGACTCCCTGGACGTTCACATTTGGGTTGATGAGCACCCAGCCTTTTCTCACTGACTTTATCCCTTGCTTGCTTCATGCATCCACTTTCCTTGGATCCTGAGAACCTACTGAGCCAGATTCTCACCCTTCACCCACATTTTGGACTTGTTGGGGCTTTTTTTCATGGTTTGTACCTGAAGATGCTGAAGCTCCGTGCTGGTGGGGGTTGTCAGGAGCACTCTAATGTTAGTGTGAGTGATTTGGATTTGTCCCTGCAGCCCGACACATGGATCACGCTGATGAGTGGCTGGATCCCTGGCAGCAGTATTTCAGGGAAAGCTTAAGAGCTCACAGGGGAGCAACAAATATTGTGGAGCTCATGGAACAAATCGGGGGGCGTGTGTGTGTGTCTCCAGTCTACAGTTCAGGTTGTTCCTTACTCCTGTCCCTGCTGTGTAGAAGAGCTCAGAGCTGCCCTGGAGCACTCTACCTAGTTGAGGGACTGAGGCTTGAGTGGCATTGCATTTAATTTGTGGGTTTTTTTGTCTGCCTTATCAAAGAGAAAAAAAAAAACCTGGCCTTTTTCTGCCAGCCCTTGCTCACATGATTTACAAATTCAGCAAGAGGGAGGTGTGGATGAAGATGGCTCCCAGGAGAGAAGCAGTCTGAGAGACTCTTAAACAAATGGGAACTGAGCGGCTTTTCTTGTCCCCTGGGGGTTTGGCTATTAAATAAACTCAGTGAAGAGTCTGCATGTATGTGTCCATGCAGGAGTGCATTTGTATGCAGGCTGGGTGTAAGGCACCAGGATGGCATCCACTGGGTGGTGAACTCCTTGACACACCGATATGTGGTGGCCTTGGCTGGCCCTGTCCTTGTTTCAGAGTTTGCATGGGTGGTCATGGTCAGAGAGAAGCTAATGTGGCCTTTCCCCTCTTCTCCTTTTGTTCTTCAGGGTTCCACCTCAGTGGGACAGTAACAGAACCAGCGACTGCGACAGAACCAGAGATGACCTACAAGGTGGCCATCAGCTTCGACCGCTGCAAAATCACCTCAGTGACATGTGGCTGTGGGAACAAGGACATTTTTTACTGCGCCCATGTCGTGGCGCTTTCGCTGTACAGGATCCGCAAGCCGGACCAGGTCAAACTCCGTCTTCCCATCTCAGAGACCCTTTTCCAGATGAACAGGGACCAGCTCCAGAAGTTTGTTCAGTATTTGATCACGGCGCACCACACCGAGGTGCTGCCCACTGCCCAGAAGTTGGCTGATGAGATTCTATCGTCCAACTCAGAGATCAACCAAGTGCATGGTAATTTCTCCTCCATTCCTGGGAGTCTCAGCGCTGACTCACTGATTCATTTGGGGCTGGGGTGGTGGCCTCTGCTTTGCTGTTTTTGTCTCTTGTTTCACAGAGAGAGGTGACAATGTCAACTAACATGAATGGTTTGGGGGCCACATTGATGTTCATGCATTCTCGTTCTGCCCTCTGTTCTTCTTTATATGCTTATCTGTCAAACACTGGCTTTAGCTGGCAAGAAAAAGCAAAGTAGGCAGGCTGGTGAAGCACAGTAGCTTGGAAGAGGATGGAGTAACCAAGTGTGGAGGGAGAGGAGGGAGGGAGCATGTTTAGTCCCCAGCACAGAAGGAAGTGGTGCTGGGACCTGCAGAGTAAGAGGTGCAGTGGGGACATGGCTCCCCCATCGTGCCAGGGATGTGGTGTCAGCCCAGCCCTGCAGATGTCAGATGTAGCTGAGCCAGTGGAAGATAAAGCTTTAAACTCCATGGGCGTTAGTTTGGCCATATTAAGTGAACACCACTGTCCTAACCTACTGCACAAAGGCAGCAGAGATGCATCCTGGGGTTTTGTGTTTGGAAGATGCGTTTGACTTCCTCCTGTGGAAAGCTGGGGGACAGTGTCCATCCCATCCCCACTCCAGTTGCCTAGTGGGTGGGAGGTAGCCTGGGCTCCCTGGGGAGTTGCCCTGAGGCTCTGTTCATCAGCCCAAACTGTGCCTTTTCATGGAGCCCAGGAGCTGAGGTTGCCCAGGGTCTGCAACAATGAGCCGCTCCCCACCGTGCCTGTCCCACCAGCTGTAGAGCGGAGATAATAAACACTTATCTGCCACGGAAGGGCGTTGCAGGGATTAACACATGCCTGTTAAATGCTCTGAAGATGAAAAGCCCCATATGCAGCCTAAAATAGGATCTGAACTGGTTGAATCCACATGTAGAGATGAGGCCAGGAGTCTACATCCACCACTGTGTAAGGGTGATAGCAGCTCTGATCTCAGGTATTTTCCCTTCCCCTCCCTCTGGCTGGTCATTCCTGCTTCTACTTTGGGGGAGAGGCTTTTGTCTCTTCTGCTGGGCCACATCTGCTGCATGTGTGGTTGTGCTCTAAATTACTGGCCTTGGGGGTTTCCTTATTTTTCAGCATTTAAAAAGAATGAGGAGCTGTGGTGCTGCAAGAATCTGGTGAAGTTCGCTGCCTCCCTGAGCTGATTCACTAAAGCTGAGAAGTTGGGCAAGATCCCTTCTTGGCCATTGTTTGAGGCTGCTTTCTCCTAAACAGAATGAATAAAAAGCTTTTAAGGCTCTGAATATTTATTGCTCTAGAGTCAGCAAAAGCCTGGTGATTGGAAGTCTCATGAAGATACAGATGTTGGCTCTGGTTCAGTATCTGACTCTTGTTTTTACAAGTGGTTTTAAAAAACAAAGCAAAAATTCTCTGTCCCTTTAGACTTGTGCAAATTCATGCACTTCAGTGTGCGATTCTGAATTGACAGAGACGCCTTGACTTGCTCAGCAGAAGGCGGCACCTATCCAGCACGCGTGTGGCTGCCTAGCCCAGGGTCGCAAGCGAGAAAACTGCTCTGCAAGCAGGGATACAGGCTGGTCTCATCCTGCGGAAAGATGCAGATCAGTTTGAGATGATTAAGGATGATCTAAGGTGATCTTAAGAGATCTAAAATTCATAGATGTTGCACCTTCTGAAAAGGAAAGCTCAAAAAAATCTCACATTTGTGTTCAGAGTGTTGTCCAGGATTTCAGATCTTAATCCTGGACAGTGTTGCAGGGATGAAGGGCTACAGGTTGTGTGGCGCTGCCTATGGGTGAGCAATCTAGGGGCTCCAGTTGAAGGGCATCCAGATTTTTCCCCCGTCTTGCCCTTCCCAGCAGCAGTTCATGTGTTCATAGAGGTTCCCCGATCCTGGGATTTGAAATTCTTCAAGGTACGCTTTACATAGAGCTTACGCTTGCATTTCTTGACAACATTTAGTTCAGACCGTGGGGTCACACCTCTGGGTTGAGACCAGGCTGGCTTTTTTCAGAGCAACCTCTGCAGCCTGAACAGTAACCCAGTGTGTGCGTTGGATGCCTGAGGTTGTTACACCTTGAAGCAAGAATGACCTCTCCAGAGATCCTGTGTTTTCCCCCCACCCCCCCGTTTTGAATGAGGAGAGTGTATTGAGCTTCAAATGGTTTAGTGGTTGGACTCAATGATCCGATGGGTCTTTTCCAACCTGGTGATTCTGTGATTCGATGAAATCAGCCCTGGATCTTCCCCACCTACCTCTAGCCATGCAGAAGGCTGCTCCTTCCATGTTGATGTTGAGCATGTGGGATGGAGGAGCCAATTCTACACCTCGGGAACACTCCAGGCTCTCTGGAGAATGCCCCTCGTGCAAGGAGATCATCAAGGAGATCATCAGCCTTTCGGGGCTGCTCCTTCTCCCCCTGCGGAGCCTTAACAGCAAAGAAAATTACAGGCTATTGTCTGGTGTGCTGGGCTCAGGGCGTCAGAGCTTTGTTGCTTGCAGGAGTCTGTAGCCGCGAGCTGCGCACCGCATGCCGATCTTCCTGTCTGCCTTCCTAGAAGGAAATGCAAACTATCCAGTAATGATGGAGCCTTGGAGCGCGGCCAAGGCGTTCCCGTGTTCTCAAAGGATTCAATCAGAGCGGAGAGCCTAGGTGTGCCTGCCGCTCTACTCCCCACTTGACCTCTGCCTGCTTAAGTGGGTCACGTTTCTGCTCTCGTAGCTGGCTGCAAAGGGCATTGTACTCACAGCGAGGACACCTCGCGTGTCTGACGCCTCCACGCTTGGCATCTGAAGCCGCAGCTGGAGTGAGGAGACAGGGGTGGGTTTCAGTGCTGCCGTGTTCCCTCCCTGAGTGTGTTCCTGCTCTCCGGGGACAAAGTCAGCAGCGATAATTATCCAACACAGAGCAAGGTTGTCCATGTGCCAGCAAACGTGGCTGGCAGCTGCGTGGCCTTTCTTGGTAGAGTGGCTTCTGGGGGCAGCCAGGACCTGCAGCTGGAGTGCTTGGATCCAAGAGCCAAGCCATAGTAGGGTGAGGAGCACCTGGTGGTGGCCACCTTGTTACTCTACTCCTGCTTTTCCAAGAGCATCAGCCCAGGGTTTGGTGTGGGGCCAGCCTGATGCAGGATTATGTATGCTGAGAAAGCAGTTCAGGGCCACCAGCTTCAGTGGGACATGCTGGGGATGGGTGCAGCTTAGCCACTGGATAGATCCATGCTCTACCGCCGTGACTCACGAGAAGGATATGTCCTTCTAGGGTGTAAAAGAGGAACAAAGTGCAATTACTTTGGTGCAGTAAGCAGAGATGGCCAGGAGGTATCAGAGTAGGCAAGGCTGAGAAAAAGAGATGAAATGGGAATTGTGGGCACAGAGGGAGATTTCAGGGCAGAAGTAAGCAATATAGAGGAGGAGGAACTCAGAAGCACCAGTGATTCCCAGCAGCAGTGCTGGGTTTCCTGCTCTTGCAGTGTGGATCCAGTATCCAGCAGCAGTGAGTATGCATGGTCCAAGTCATCCAGCAGACTTGGGAGGTGGCATTTATCTCCTCTTGTGTTTTGGTTCATGCTTGTAGAGAGTTATTTGAATTTATTTTAAGAGGAAGACAGCATCAGTGTGAAGCATGCAGGAGGAAAGCTGCTGTCTCAGATACATCCTTTGAACTTGATTGGGATTTCAGGCTTTGGCATGGGAAAAGCAGACCTGCTCATGCAAAAGCCGTAAGAAGCTCTCTGCCTCATCTTCTCACTTTTGTCCCAGATATATTCTTGGTCACCTGGAGCTCTTCCTTCAGCTGCTGGGCTGATACTGTCCTTCACCCATGGGCTTGTCTTTCTTCTTGTGTGTAGCAAGTTGGCTGCCAGGTTGGCTGTGCAGGAATTCCCTGCCCACTTGTCCTGTCGCCCTGAGTCAGGACTAATGTTTGAGGAGTCCTCAGGCAGTCTTTAACTTTCAGGTCATCCCATGACAGCGTCTGGAGGGCAGCGCTGGTAAATCTATTTGAAATTCTGCCTTCCTGCTGGGTAGGAGGAGAAGGTCAAGTCTCCAGGGGATTTGTGTTCCTGGTTGCTGAGCTGATGTGAATTTAAGGGAAAATAACACACCTGAGTGCAGAAGAGAAAGGCTCTCCCCATGACTCTTCCCCCTCATCATGCAGAGCTAATGGGATTGCTGAATGACCCCAGAGCTTGGGTGAGATGTTTAACAAAGGGCTTGTAAAGATGACTGGACCTGATGCTGGTACCACCTGGGCCAGAAAGCTCCTGGCTGTCATGCTGGGATCTGATCTGGCTTCACTTGTTCCATTGCTGTCAAGTGGGTGTGAATCTTGAGGCCGCCCTGGAGGCTCCATCCAACCTGCCTCCCCTTGAAAATGAACCGGGAGACTTGGCGGAGCTTGTCTCCTCACTTTGCTGCTATTTTTAATCCCTCGTGAGAATTCATTTCCTTTCTGGTGCCTGGTTATTTTCTCACTGAGGTTTTCTGCTGTTTATTTGTCTTATGTCCTGCCCCCGCCCAGAGCTCTTCCTTCACTTCTCTTTTCTCTCTGGATGCTGGAAGCATTCAGTGATGCCACCACGTGAAGTCATGAGATGGCCTTTGTGAGCCACTGCCACAAGAGCCGGCCTTGCTCCAGGTGGCTGTGGCTCCAGCTCTGGGGCCGGCACGACGAGACCCTGAGCCAGTAGCCAGCGCTGGGCACAGTCGGCTGAGATGACTGCAAGCGAGATGCTGAGGTGGCCACCTACGTCCTTGGGTTGCTTTTACCATCAGCTGATCAGCTCCAGTCACTGACTAAAAATAATAATTATCCCTCTGTCTTTGTGTTGCTGCTACTGCTCCGGGTAAGATGCCCTGGGAGTCCATCCCACACTGCCTGGCTCATGTATCTCCCCTTCTTGAGTTGAGGAGCTTGCGTTTGGGATGTGCCAGTGCCTTGGCATGACCCGTGAGGCCTCACCACCTCCTCAGCCCTGCAAACCTGCTGCTTTCCAGACCAGGAGTGCCTTTTGCTTTCTTCATGTTAGGCAGCTAATTTCTGAGCAAGGCATTGAATTTTCCGTGCCTTACTTTGCTCTGTTTTGAAATTTGTAGATTTTTTTCCAGCCCTTATTTCTCAGTCTTTGTGTCTGCTTGGAGAAGTCTTGCTTGGCTGTAAACAGTTAAACCCTGAGCCCGCAGCAAGGCAGGGGTCCTGCTTGGAGTGTGATGGATTGCATTTTTATCTTTGTTTCTACAGCCAGTGTAGAAACAAACGGAGCTGGGGAAACACTTATTTCCAGTCAAGATGTGCAACGGTGTTTCCTTAAATCTGAATCTGGCAGGACCAAAATCCAGCGCATCTGAAACAGGGCTCTTTGGAGCAGGAATGCTGCTATATGAGAAACGTGTTACGCAGGCACCGGGCTGTTTTACATGCCGTTCCCTGCTCCTTTGGAGCTGAGACATGGAATCACTCATCGGCTGCGTCACGGCGTGCCGCTTTCGAAGCCCCCATGGTGTGAACGTTGGCAAGGGGAAGTGGACAAATCCTGCCATTAATATTTAAACCCGGCACAAATCCCGTTGTTTGCTCTTAAATGTTTATCCAGCTCCCCAGTGTAATTGGGCAGCCCGTTATCCGCTGGGCTGCGATGCATGTGTGGGAATCTGCTATTACAGCCCTCCCTCTGAATCTTTTATAGGAAAGCAAAATACATTTACAAGCAAATTTGGGTTTTATTTGGAGGCGCGGGAGGCGCGTTACTAATTTGGCTGCAGCCCGAACCCCGACGTGCGAAGTACTCAATGTGTTGTGTGGGAGGAGGAGGTTTTATTTAGCTGCATGCTGCTTTCCTTGCTGCTTGGGCTTTCTGTTGCTAACGCTATGCGAGAGCAGCGAGTGCTGAGGGTAGCCCCGGGAACCCCACAAAAATGCAGCCACTTTTCACCTATTGCTAGCTCCTCCACCTTTATATGTCACTGTAGCCTCAGTGAGGGACCAAAGACGGGTTGAGTTTAGGTGGGATGGGTCACCCCAAGCAACTGCACCCTCCTGGTCACTGTAGGTGCAGCCAGGTCACCCTGGAGAAGCAGCTGAGGTGACCTGGCTGGTTTGGAGAGCTGCAGCTGGGAGCACTGGGCAGGAATGCAGGGAGGAGGATGCTAAGAGTCTGTAGGATATCGCAGTGATGGGGCTGGATAAGCGCTTGTGGTAGACAGATTAGTCATGGGTTCCTGATAGGGGATAATCACTGGCTTGTCTGCTGTTTATCTAGGAGATAAGAATGAGGCTGGGGGAGGGAAGGAAGGAAGGAAGGAGAAGGCATGGAAAAGCTGTGATGGCCAGGCTGGACTGTCCCTGACGTTGTGGTCCCTCGTGGCTGATGGCAGGGCTTGGTCATCAGCAGGGTCAGGGTGCATGCAGGACTGTAGGTGAAAACCTTCATGCTCATCTGGGGGCTGTGATTTCTTTTCTGCTGCTTCAGCTTGTGTTCCAATTACATGGTAGTGGCAACTATAAATTATTCCGCAGAGGGAGCAGCATCCTCCTTTCCCCTCAGCGTGGTGCAGGCGGTGCCTAGGGCTTGTTGGAACTGCTCTTGAGGTTTTGTAAAGGACATTAAATACAAATAGCTGTATCTTACTGGGTCAGGAGTGTCCTCAGCCTTTGGTGGAGGACCAAAACCCCTCAGGTTGATGTCCTCTCGCTTACAAGCCAAGAAGAGACAGTCACTTTGCTGAGCAGGCATTCTGGAGTTTGATTTTCATGAAACGCATTTGAGCTCCTAGTTCAGCAACATGTGGGGCTGAGGTATGTGTAGCATCCCAAACTCTATCCACGTGAAACAGATTTCTACTCTCCAGCCAGATCCCAGTTATGTGGGGAAGACATTGTTAAGATTTAATTGGGAATGCATTGGCTACAGCATCCCTTGGCTGTCCTTGCAGCACCTCGCTCTTCCCATGCTGACCCCCTTCCTCACTTGAGAGAGACAAGATGGGAGAAGCATATTCCAGCTGTGCTGGTACCTCCTTGGCACTGATTTTCACTGGGGGGTGTCTACAGAGCAGGACTCAAAAGTGAGGCACCGAAAAGCTGAGTTTCTATTTCCTTTTGTGCTCCTAGCTGCTCAGTAGAGCTGTGCTGCTGCCTGCCCTGCGAGCCTGGGAAACCAGGGCGCTGCTGGGAGGTAGGGCAGCGCTTATGGGGGCTAAAATATCAGTTGAAAAGGGTGAAACAAGGGGATGTGGATCTGAGCTATTGTTTAAAGCAGTGTTTAAAGTGTTTACAAGTCTTACGGGAAGTAGCTGAGGGAACTGGGATTTAGGCTGGAGAAAAGGAGGCTGAGGGGAGACCTTATTGCTTGCTACAACTCCCTGAAAGGAGGCAGTGGCGAAGTGGGTGCTGGTCTCTTCTCCCAAGTAACAAGTGATAATGCAAGGGGAAATGGCCTCAAGTTGTGCCAGGGGAGGTTTAGATTGAGTATTAGGAAGAATTTCTTTAATGGAAGAGCAGTGAAGCATTGTAACAGGCTGCCCAGGGAAGTGATGGAGTTTCGTTCCCCGAGGTGTTAAAAAAATGCATAGATGTGACACCTTGGGACATGGTTTGGTAGGCACAGTGGTGCTGGGCTGATGGTTGGACTTGATGATCTCTGAGGTCTTTTCCAACCTTAACGATTCTGTGATTCTGTGCTTTTTTTTTCCCTTTTTTCTCCTCTGGAAGATGAAATACAGCCTGTGAACCTGTGTGTGCCTGCCAAAGACCCTGCTCCAGTGCAGTGGTACCTCAGCTAGACTGTACCTAACATGAGGAAGGACTTGCAGAAATTGGAGCTTTGTTGATGCTTGAACCAACTGGTGATGTCCTGCAGCAGGGGGAGCACCCTGCACGATCCTTGGAGCTGGGGAAAACTCTGGGTGCTGCAGCTGCCCTGCCTGCACCCCTGGGGCTTTAAAGAAAGACAGGTCACTGCTTTTCCTCAGCCTCACTTCACATAGGCTGTGAAGGGAAAGGAATTAAGCATTAGGCCCTGTGGTCAGGATCCTTTTTGACAGCTGCTGCCACTGCTGAGGAAGGAGAGTGTGATGCTGTCATGTGGACCTCACTGCCTGGAAACCTGGTCCGTTTTGCCTTACCTGAGCTGATAAAGTAGATGTAGGGCTGCTTCTTATTGCTGGTGGGACTGCTGACCCTGCTGCTGCTCACACAGTTGTCTCTTTTCTCCTTCTGTCTCTGCAGGTGCTCCTGACCCCACTGCTGGGGCCAGCATCGATGATGAGAACTGCTGGCACTTGGATGAGGAGCAGGTCCGAGAGCAGGTGAAGCTGTTCCTATCTCAGGGAGGGTACTACGGCTCGGGGAAGCAGCTCAACTCCATGTTTGCCAAGGTGAGAGGGTGCTGGCTGCTCTCTCCTGTCTCCGTTTGGTGTGTCACGTAGCCGGCAGCTCACTGGCTGCCCTGGCAGGGTGCCCATCACAGCTGGGAATCTCTGCTCCAGTGCCTTCTTGCCCAGTCATGGAGCAGGCAGTTGTAATCCAGGCTCTGGATCAGGCTTGGGTTGTCTTACTTGCTCTCCTGGCAGGTCCCTTCTTCCCACATCAGGAAATTGTCATGATTTCTGCTCAAGGGCGGGCTTCTCTCCCATCTCCCTATCGGCACAGCACAGGGAAAGCCAAGCCTGCAGAGCCTACCGAGACCATGGAGGGGTGGCACCAGCCTACGGGATTTTCTCTTTACAGAAGGGCCTTGTTTTCATGTTCTTGGTCCTTTTCACAGCCTACGCTGTGACTGTTACTCGGCTGGACTCCAGCCAGCCAGGTCACAGCCATTGCATAAGTGTTAGAATGTATGACTGTACATTAGACACATACATGTCTGTATGTATTTACAGTCCGGACCGCTAGACCAAGCGAGCTGTGGGTTGCCAGCTGCGTGACTGTGTATCAGACACCTCCAGGGAATCGTGCTTTGTCTCACAAAGGACCATCTCTCTGTTCTTTCCAGGTTCGGGAGATGCTGCGCATGAGGGACTCCAACGGGGCCAGGATGCTGACGTTGATAACAGAGCAGTTCATGGCTGATCCTCGGCTCTCCCTCTGGAGGCAGCAGGGGACGGGTATCACAGAGAAGTGCCGGCAGCTCTGGGATGAGCTGGGTAAGGGTCATCACCTTGCAGAGAGCAGCAACAGGGTTGTCTGCATTGCTGGGCCAGCAGACATCATCCCAGTGGCTTTTGGGGCTCTTTTTTGGGAGCAGCGACCTTGAGAGGTGTCCCTGCTGGGAAAATCCTGGTGGAACAGCTGGATTAGGTCCTAGCCGCACACACATTTCAACATCTTAACCTTGCTCTTCTCCTGCAAAGGAGCCAAGGATGATGGGCGTGCAGAGTGGGGCTGATCCCATACTTGCAGCGGTTTCTGCGTGCAGCCCTGAAGCCTTTGCAAGGGAGAACGGGGGCTGATGTACGCCAGGGTCTGGATGTAGCCTGGAGACATGGAAGTGCCATTCCTGGAGGACCCATGATTCAAAGAGGGAAAGGCAGGTTTTCAAGCCTTGTCCCATCTAATAGATTTCTGCCTGCTCTGGTGCATATTTCCAGGGCAAGGGGGGCAGGATGACCAGCACAGAGCCTGGCTGTGAGGGAATTGTACTTCTGGGTAATTCTAGCTAAGCACCTTAGACACCAGCTCAGCTGGCTGACACTGTAATATCATTAGAATAAAACATTTAGATGACGTAGGCCCAGGGAGCTTGGCTGTGTGGTGGAGTTATCCCGCAGTTTTGGGCTCTCCTGGACATCTGAGATCTTGGGTGAACAGTTTGACTTTTGCTGTAGTTTCATGATGAGCAAGTTTCAACTTCTTCACAGCCTGCTGGTGGGCAATGCTGTGGGAGGGCAAGGTCTCATGGGCTGGAACAAAAAGGTTGTTAGAGAACTGGAAGGAGAGTGAGGGGAGGTGCAGGGTCAGGAGCAGCCCTCCAAGTACCCAACAAACGCAAATGTAGCTGTGAGACTGGAGAGCCTGGCCAAACTGCGCAATCAGGGGCCAGGCGGGGGTGGGAGGCTTTGCTTCTGTGTGAAGTTCCTTGGATGGAAATAACCACGCCAGCTTTGGAGAGCTCATCTGTGCTTGCTTGCCAAGAAGATATTTCCAGGATTTTGGGATGCTCCAGCTAGATGGTTGGACGTGAAGCGATCGTGGAGAGGTGGCCAAGTTCACCAAGCCAGAATTTCCACATAGAAGAAATCAAGCACATCAGTGAGACATGGATGGATGGGTGTCTGGGCAGGCCTGGGCGCAGGAAGCAATTTGCGCAGAATTACAGATTATTTGGCCAGATTTCAATCCTGCTATGCAAACCAAGAGCCCTGCCTCCCATCCTGCATACACGAGTTGGGAGCGATTGGGTTTCTGTCCTGGCTTAACTATGCAAGGACCGGCTTGGTGTGTGTAGTTTTGGTCACCAGAGTGGGAGGAAATGACAGGACGTCCCCATTAGCAGTTGGGAAGGTGACCAGGGAACATCGGAGACCTACCAGGGCTGGATCAGCGTGACAACAGGTGAAGCACGATGCCAACAATCACACATCAGAGTGAGCAGCTGGCCAGGCATAAGCATGGCACATGAAAGGGTCAGGGCATCTCCATGGCTGAAGAGAAGCTCCTGCAGAGGACACAGTGATACTCCAAGAAGCAGCTCAGGGCAGGATGGGCATGGAGTATACTCAAAGCAGGGATGATTTCCCCCCATCTTGATGAAGCTTTTTGTATGCCTGAATCCTGTGTTCAGTTCTGGGCCCTGCACCACAAGAAGGATGTTGAAGCTCTGGAGCGACTCCAGAGAAGAGCAAGGAAGCTGGTGAAGGGGCTGGAGAACAGGCCTTATGAGGAGCGGCTGAGGGAGCTGGGGTTGTTTAGCCTGGAGAAGAGGAGGCTGAGGGGAGACCTCATTGCTCTCTACAACTACCTGAAAGGAGGTTGTGGAGAGGAGGGAGCTGGGCTCTTCTCCCAAGTGACAGGGGACAGTATGAGAGGGAATGGCTTTAAGCTCCACCAGGGGAGGTTCAGGCTAGACATCAGGAAAAAATATTTCATGGAAAGGGTCATTGGGCACTGGAACAGGCTGCCCAGGGAGGAGGGGGTTGAGTCACCCTCCCTGGAGGTGTTTAAGGGACGGGTGGATGACGTGCTGAGGGACATGGTTTAGTATTTGATAGGAATGGTTGGACTTGATGATCTGATGGGTCTTTTCCAACCTGGTGATTCTGTGATTTAGCCTTGGGTACTGTTTGCTATAGGAATAGAAGATCCCTCTGAAGAGGCCCAGAGGAACCAGAGCTGCAGGGAGTTGGGGGTGTTCACTGGTAATGAACATCAGTGACGCGGAGAGATGTCGCAAACCATGACTCTGTGGGTAATGCTAGTTAGAGTGTGTGGGGTGGTGAAGGAACGTTGTCCGACTGCTTGTGGGCTGTGGATTCCAAAGCTGCTTGGCGTTACCACTGCTGCCAAAGGGAGGGATGAAGGGCCTGTTGCCAGCTGCTGTGGGAAGCCCCAGCACAAACCGCGTTCCCCTGCCACGTGGAAGAGAAAAATGGGCCTCGCAGAAATTATTTTGAGCACGACTTTAATAATTAATCATCGATTTTAGCAAAGACTGCTTCACAGACTTGCGTGGGATTGGAAGAAGATCAGCCTTAAAGAAGATTGTGGATTTATGCTGGGGAAAATGTAAAGGATTTTGCAGGATTTCAGAGTTTAAATAAATAAATAAATAAATGAAAAGGGCATTGCTTGCTTATGCGTGTGCTGCCAACTGAACATCTATTGCCCCGTCTGCTGGGGAGCCAGAGGAAAGGCCTGCTGGATGGAGAGCTCTGCGGCGTGGGAGTATTTGCCCTGGCGCATTAGTACTTACGATTAAAGCCTAATTACAAAAAATAGACGAAAAACCAGCTGAAGTGCAGCCTGACCTTAATCTGCCTGGAGACGGGTTTATTTATCTCGGCCACTTGTTTACAGTGGGGAATTTCAGCAGATTAAGCCAGGGAGTGACCCTGTGGGAAACAGGAGAATTTCTTTGATGGTTTGGAAACTTGGGCAAAGGATCGGAGCTCCGGTGCTCTCTGGGGCCGGCAGCTGGGACTGCTGGGCTGGGAAGGCTCCAACCCCCCCAGTCCCTGCACCCAGCCCCGTCATCAAAAAGCGTTTTTGTTTAGAGGCTTAGCTTAATCGTTGATCTGCCACTTTGTTCCCTGCTTTAACCTCCTGCTATTGGAAAGTTCAGATGGAGGTTTCTGCAACATGTGAACAGACATGGAGTCTGACCCGGCTTGGGGTTTTGGCTTAGGATGGGAGTCACTTGTGCTGTCAGCTGATGTCTCTTGACCATAAGGCTCAGAAAACCCCTCTTTTCCATTTCCCAGATAACTGTCACTGCCGAGACAGATGCAAATCTCTCTTCCCGCCTTGTTCCCACATCCCCAGCACATTTTCCCTTCTGCAGGAGAGCCCAGGGGCACAGTGTTTTGGCAGGCTAAGGATGCCTCGGAGGCCTCCCAAAAATAGGCTGCCGAGTCATGAGGCTTCCAAAGATTGCATCTTAGTTGAGCTGTGGGAGCCAAAAATCCAGCAAGCGCATCCAGTTCCTGAAGGCAGTGGAGCTGGAGCACCAAACCTCATTAGTGCCTGTCAGCCGAGACCCTCTGGGTGCCATCAGGCACAAGAGCTACTGGTGAGGATGCTACATCCATGCAGCCCCCATGGAGCTTGCAGGAGCCTGGGAGCAAGTGACAGAGACCTGCTCTGGAAGGAATGAGTTTGAAAAGCCCCTAAGGAGATGGCTCTTCTCTTGCACATTCATTAATCGCTGAGGTTGCAGCTCGAAAGTCTTATTCCCCTTTGTTCATCAGAAGGGAGAGGGGTTTTGGTGGGGTTTCCTGGGAGTAGCGGAGCTGAGACGTGGATGGAGCTGGACCAAGCAAGAGCTGAATATTTGCTGATCATCAGTGTCTGCGTTTTCTTTTCCTGTGCCTGTTGCTGGATGCGATGCTGCTGCCACCATCTGCATCATGATGTCGTGATGTCTCTTGTGCCAAGCCAAACTGCTCCAAGAAGCTGGGTGTGCACAACCTAATTATGAATTGAACCAAACGTGTCCACAAGTCACAACTGGTAGAGGACAGATCCTGGAAAGTGCACCCTAAGCGCACCACTAAGGCTTAGCTGTAACCCAGAGGAGTGGAGAGACGCTGAAGCAGAGCCAGAGTCAGGACGTCACTGCTTAGCCTGGTTTTGCCTCACACTGCCTGGAAAAGGGACCAGCTGCTCCGGCTGCCTGTGCAAGAGTCGCGGCCTCTCTCTGGGCTGTTTGGCTCGACAGTTTGGCTGTGCAGCTGAGGAGCTGCCTCACAGAACACAGGGAGCGAGGGAGTTTGTTTGGGCATGTGGAGGAATCCCCTCACCACGCAGCGGAGCCGTGTCAGGTGATGATGTCCTGATGCTGGCTGTCATTTTGGGATTGAGAACTTTGGCTCTGGAAGTGAAGAAGAGGAGGGAGAGAGCAGCTAGAAGGGTGGGGAGAAGGAAAGTGCTCCTGGTCTCTGCTGGGCACACGGAGGAGAGGCAGGGGAAGGTATTTCTGCATGAGCTGCTCTGCATGCATGGCAGGATCCAACATGGACACTGAGAGGACCAACATGGCTCTCAGCCCAGTGCTGTTTGCGGGGACACTGCGCTCTACAGCTGTGCCAGCACACAGCTATCCTACCTCACAGGGCAGGAATGAAGGAGGGGACATGCTGTATTCTGGCAGCTTTGCAGGGAAATTTGGGCAGAAATGTAATCAGTTAAAGGAGAATTCATGGGTTTGCACTTAACCTGGGTTGCCGCAGCCTTTTTCAGAGCAGTGGGGTACCCAGGAGAGTCCGCAAGACTTGGTTAGCAGCACCAGCGTCAGCCCTGCCTTACGAAAGGATGAGCTGGATCTTGATGATGACAGATGTCCCTGGGCCTGTTTTTTTGCCTCTCATGCAGCAGACGGCATTGTTGGGCCTCTGAGGTCCCATGGTTGACCCAGAGGCTGTCAGCATGGGTGACATGCTCATAGGCACCTCTGCTTGTGAGATCCAGAGGGTTCACGCCTTGGAGGGCTCTTGCCTATGATACATCAAGCCAAGCTCCACGTTTCTCTGCTGGTTCCTCTGCAGGCTGGGGGCTACTGGGGATTAAAAAAGAAAAAGAGAAAAAAANACACCAAATCTCCTTTTTAAATAGTTGAATGCAAATGGCCTGAAGAACAATGGCAGATGAAATAGCATTTGGAGCAGGTTTTAAAGCACTTGGAACGTGGGTAGGATCAAAATCAGGTTAGTCTTTGGAGATACAGACTCTGTAGCTTGCCAGGGTGTTTTTAGGCATGCTTTGATGTGTAGTTCAAACACTAGATTTGTCCTGGCAGACAGAAGCACTCACAAATTCATACACAGCCGCTCTCTCCTTCCCTCCTCCCACTGTCCCCATCTCAGGAGATTATAATTTAGCTTCATTACAAAGGAGTTTTACTTTTATTTAAAAGCTGTCTAAATCCCCCTCCTGGGTCTGTGCATTATGCTGAAATGAGTTTACGAATGCCGAGGAAAGCTTGCAGACTCACGATGAACACAGGAGCAGGAGAGTTTTGCCCCACGGGTATGGTGGTGGCACCTCCTTGATTTCTTGGCTTTGTTTAGGGGCGCTGTGGGTGTGTGTGGTGTTAAACCCTCACTGCAAGCTGGAAGAGAAATCCTGCTGGCTTCGGCAGCTGCGCAAGTGGGGCGAGATGGACGTCTGTCCCCTGGAAGATGGAAATTACGGTAACGAGCTTCCCAACATCACCAACGCGCTCACACAGAGCTCCGGTCACAGCCAAGGTGAGTTTGGGCAGGGAGTGGAGATCCAGCCAGTGGCCACAGGGTTTGAGTCTGGATCAAAACAGACCGTAAAGTTGAGAGACCTCAATTTGTCTGCTGGCGATGTCTCTGGGAGTCACAGGAACACAAAACATTTCTCCTTACAGCCTCTCATTTTAGATAGATTTGCAAATATCTGGCTCTTTGCTACATGTCTGAAATCACTTGTATTTTGAGCATCAAATTAGAGGCCATTTTAAAGCAATTTGACCTTGGGGGAGTTTAGATCCCTACAGTCTGTGCAGGTTTGGGTATAGACTCTTACAGAAAACCGGCACTGCTTGAATTGGAGCTGAGCTCAGAAGCCCCGGATGCAACACAAGAGCAAGGAGTTGAAGATGATTCAGAGTCCCTTTCCCAGCCCTCAAGTGTGGCCTGTGGGCTTTGATTCTGGTGGTTGATAAGTCTTAGCCAGGAATGTTAAACACAGTTCAAGTACAAAGCGAAAAGCAGAACAATGTAGTTATGGGGTTGTTCCTTTGTGCTAAAATATTTTTTCAACCCCTGACAAAGCATTTGATGCCTTTAAGCACTCTTTCCCCTTACTTTTGCTTGAAGCAGACGTTACGTGAAAGTTACTTTTCTTACCATACCTCCATCTGCTGCATTGGAATTGTTCCTTGGTATTTTACACGTGGCCAAAGTGGGAAGAGGAGAGGGGAAACAACAGCCGTGCCGTGAAGGAAATTTCACTCTTCTGGGTGGGATTAGTCCAGCAGCAGTTGAGGACCGTGGCCGTCCTGCCAGCCCACCACATGCCACAGCTGCTCCGCTGTCTTCCCATGCACATCCTCGGGGAGCAGCTTAATTTAAACCTGGCCTTGCTCCACGTCCTGTGCCAGCCCTGGGACTCCCCCCGGTGTTCCCAACTCCACCAAGGATTCACTCTGGCATTTGGGGCACGTTGCCAGGGCTAAACAGGTCACTTTTTTTAGATGTGCAAGGAGTTTCCAAAGTGCATACCGAGGGCGTCCCCTTGTCCCTGCGCTCCTGCCTCTCGAAGCTGGAGACTGAAAGCAGCACGTATCCTGGAGATGTCCCAGGATTAATGTTTGTGCATATGCAAATACTGCTTCAGATTGTCACCAGCCTGTTTTATTACTGAGGGAGAACAGCTGATTCCTGAAATCCTTCCTAGTAAAGTCAGCAGGCTTGGTTCTCTATGTACAAACACCTGTTTAATTTCTCTCCACCTCAGGGTGCCTGCAGCATCCAGGCTAATTACTTGTTGCCATCATTTCCGGAACGTGTTTATCTAGCCTCCGTGGATCAGCTTTGAGCGATTCCTTTTGTTTTTCTCCCTTGAATGCCTTCAACTCAGCCCATCTTGTGAGTTGCAGAGTATAATGTTCAGCCTTTGAGGCTTCCCGTTCTGCAGCCCTCTGGCTGTGTTTGGCCCTTGGGATCCAACATAGAATCATAGAATGGTTTGGGTTGGAAGGGACCTTAAGGATTATCTAATTCCAACCCCCCTGCCATGGGCAGGGATGCTTCCCACTGGATCCGGCTGCTCAGAGTTCATCTAATCTGGCCTTGAACACCCCCAGGGATGGGGCAGCCACAACTTTTCTGTGGGCAACCTGTGCCTGTGCTTCATCACCCTCAGCATGAAGAATTTCTTCCTTATGTTTAGTCTAAATCTGTCCCTCTCCAATTTATAGCTATTCCCCTTTGTCCTATTGCTACATGCCTTTATAAAAAGTCCCTCCCCAGCTTTCTTGTATGCGTGGCTGGTGCCATAGCGGGATTGCTCCAAACAGACCTTTTGCTCCTGACAAACCACTTGTCTGATCTGTCTGGACAAAGTGCAGTGCTCACCCAGCACTCGATAGCTTCAGAAATGTCAGTGGAGTTACTGAGCAATTCTGAAAAGGAGCATCTGCTACAGGTGGAGTTTCAGACGATGCTGTCTCCTCCCTTCAGCCTTCCCACACAGCCAGAGGAGGTAGCTGGAAGGCAATGGTTAACCCCATCACCCAGAGGCAGATGAGACACACTTGTGCTTTTTCCTTCATGGCTTCAGGTGCTGTTGGTCCAAGCAGCTGTGGTTCAGTGAAGCCAGGACTTTGTGTTGGAACAGAAGAGAACTTGTGGTTTTTGCAGGGCAGTAACGCTGAGGAATCCAGCCCTGACCTCAGCAGCTGCCTGTGCACCGAGCATCACAGGGGTGGGAATGCGCTGCCACATTTCAAGGCATCAGCCTCAGATGTGACAATGGATTATTGTCAGAGAGCAAATGGACGGCAGTGTCTGCCTCTTTCCTCACCTCTCAGGCCATGCAGCTGTTCTAGCAAGTTACTAAGCGGTGCTGTCTAGGGAGATGACAGTCTCCATCAGAGTCAGGGTGGGCAGGAGAGGGATCTACAGGAGCTGTAGCCTCTGTGCTCAGCTTGGAAACAGCTGAGATGGGACCAAATAGGGCTTTGCTCTCATTGTGAAGACATTGCTTTGCTCAGAGAGGTTGTGTCTGGGAGCAGGATCAGGCTGTCCCTACCCCACCAAGGCACTGATGGTTTTTCTCTTTCCAGACTCACTGGCCAGGCCCAGACGAACCGTGTTCACCCGGGCGATTGAAGGCTGTGACCTCCACTGGCAGGACAGCCACCTGCAGCGCATCATTAGCAGCGACTTCTACATGTCTCCGTCCTACCAGCGTGAGGGCGAGAGCCTGCTCTTCAACTCCCAGGGGCAGCCACTGTGGCTAGGTGAGCATCCGAACCCCTGCATTCCAAGGGTGGGTAGGGTTGCTAGTGGAGAAGAGCCACCCAAGGCATCAAAGAAGCTTTGCTACCCAGGGTGCTTGCAAGCTTCTGCATCTTGGATTGAAAGTGAATCTCTGAAAGTTCCTTGAAATTGGCTGGGGGGCACAGCTGTATCCTCTGTATTTTCCCTTCCCCAGTCTCACTCTCAAAGTCTTCCCTTAAAAGCAATTAGCAGAGAGTATAATTAAGCCTTGTGTGAGTTTAAGGCACACTGGACCAGGCAAGCCCAGTATGCTCCTGTGCTGTAGACTTTCAGTCTATGCACTTCAAGCCACACAACTTCTCTACTGCGAAGTTATAACTCTGGGCAGAGCTGCAGATCCTTGACATCTACATCTGGGATGAGAACGAGTGAGATGAAGGGCTTGGGGGCGTTCCTGACGTGGCTGTCAGCCCTCAGACTGGCTCCAGGATGGGAGACAAGCTACCCATGCCTCTGAGAGGGCAGATGCGTTATCCCTACAGCCCAAGAAGTGAATGTGTGAGCATGTGGAACAGGTCAAAATCCACCACTGCATTGTCATCCGGTCCATCTACTGTCTCACAACCAAATGGGAAGAGAATATTTAAAGTCATCCAGAGATGTGATTTGTGGAGTGGCAGGCAGTAAGTTGCTATTGAGGCCAGGTGATAAGTTAAAAGGGACGATGTGAAGGCTGCTGGTACACCTCTGCTGGCTTAGCTGGAGCAGGACAGGCTAAGAGCATTGGGGTTGTTTAGCCTAGAGAAGAGAACGCTCCTGGGAGACCTTACAATGGCCTTCTAGTACTGAAAGGGGCTACAAGAAAGCTGGGGACAGGGTCTTGATCAGGGAGAGGAGGGATAGGATGAGGGGGAATGGTTTTAAGCTGAAAGAGGGGAGATCGAGGTGAGATCATAGGAAGAAACATTCTCCTGTGAGGGTGGTGAGACACTGGCCCAGGTTGCCTGGAGAAGTTGTGGACGCTCCCACTGTGGAGGTGTTCAGGGACAGGTTGGACGTGTCTTTGAGCATCCTGATCCAGCAGGAGGTGTCCCTGCTCATGGCAGAGGGGTTGGAACTGAATGGGCTTTGAGGTCCCTTCTAACCCAACTCATTATATGATTCTGTGATTTCTGCTCTGGTAAGAATTTTGTGTAGCTGCAGGCAGTAGGTCTCGTCCCCATGCAACCATAGGCAGTCGTGGGGGCTTAATGCTTCCATGGACTCCACCTAGCAGGAATGTGATGGCCACAGCTCCCCTGTCCATAGTTCTGGTGAGTCCTTTGGCC
>WAAB01000270.1:88431-105907 GCA_013389865.1 Piaya cayana
GTACTGAAAGGGGCTACAAGAAAGCTGGGGACGGGGTCTTGATCAGGGAGAGGAGGGATAGGATGAGGGGGAATGGTTTTAAGCTGAAAGAGGGGAGATCGAGGTGAGATCATAGGAAGAAACATTCTCCTGTGAGGGTGGTGAGACACTGGCCCAGGTTGCCTGGAGAAGTTGTGGACGCTCCCACTGTGGAGGTGTTCAGGGACAGGTTGGACGTGTCTTTGAGCATCCTGATCCAGCAGGAGGTGTCCCTGCTCATGGCAGAGGGGTTGGAACTGAATGGGCTTTGAGGTCCCTTCTAACCCAACTCATTATATGATTCTGTGATTTCTGCTCTGGTAAGAATTTTGTGTAGCTGCAGGCAGTAGGTCTCGTCCCCATGCAACCATAGGCAGTCGTGGGGGCTTAATGCTTCCATGGACTCCACCTAGCAGGAATGTGATGGCCACAGCTCCCCTGTCCATAGTTCTGGTGAGTCCTTTGGCCCAGCTGGCTAGTGCATGTTATTTTTTGATGTATTTGCTGTGAGTTTTGGATCTTGTGCTTTTGTGTTCTTGACACCCGTCTAGGGCCTCGGTGTTGGGAGAGGAACATTTCTCAGTAACCTCCAGTGATGAACTCAGTGAGAAGCTGAATATTTCATCCATTTAGCAATTGAATAGAGGGAGCAACAAGAAGCTCTCTTACAGATATGTTTGTTCTGAGACCTATTCCTCATGGATTCCTTTCGAGTGAACTTTGGGATGCGGAAGTCCCATTTGTGCAGGCAATTGTCTGCATTTCCAAAGCTTTCTGGGATCTCATAGGAACAGAAATTATCACTCTGCTGTGATTTTAGATCTTCTACGTTTGCCTTTCCCCCCACATTGGTCAGGCATTTTGCAAGAAAATGAGATTTTCCCTGCTTTTTATGTGGAGTGTCATGTCATCAACTCCTGCTAATTTCTCACTCAGTCATAATCCTCTCCACAGTTGCTTGTGATTTCAGGTGAGCAATGAGCAGCAGGAGCAGATGAACTCCTAAGCAGCTGTGAGTCTTCAGGGGGGGTGTTGCATGCTACTGTTCCTAATAATAAAACACCAGGTCGGAGAGCTGCAGAAGAGATGGGATGTCTGCAGAGCTCACGCCACGGAGGTGTTAAGGACAGTTCAAAAAGTGACCCCAGATATACCAGGGGCTCTAGCACAGTGCTGGACGGACAACCTCACACCATGTATCATCAGCCGTGCCATGGAAGCAGAGAGAGGTGTAGGATGAGGTGCCAAGAAGCGTTAGGGTGCACAGCAATGATAGGAATGACTATAAGCCGTGCAGGAGACTCGAGCGGTGGGGTTGTACCAGCCTGTACTTGGAGCTGTCGTATTGCAGCAACAGCGTGTTGGAAGTGCTTCCACTAAATAAGGTTGGTGGAGGTGGGGATTTTAGGTAGTGACGTGGCTGCTGTGGATTGAACATGGTAGGAATTCCCTTAGTATTCCAGGAGCAGGGAGAAATGGATGACTTTAAGGCAGGGAGCAGGACTTAAGCTGGGGTGTGCAGAAGACCAGGAGAAGAAAATGCCATGAAGCTGGATGCTGTCAGGTTCTTTTCTCCCATCAGTACCGTCCTGTGAATTTCTGTGTTCCTCTGACTTAACCATGCCCCTTGGTCTGTCCTTGCCTTCTAGAACACGTTCCAACAGCCTGTGCTCGGGTAGATGCTCTGCGCTCCCACGGCTATCCCAGAGAAGCTCTCCGACTAACCGTCGCCATAATCAACACCCTGCGACTGCAGCAGCAAAGGCAGCTGGAAATATATAAGCACCAAAAGAAAGGTATGAGCGGAGCTGTGGGAGAAACATCCCACGAGATCTAGCTGGGGTGTCCCAGCTGGTTGAGAGAGTCTTCTCCATCAAACTGATACAGCTGATTGCTTGAGCCAAACTGCACTGGCACCCACCTGCAGATGCTCACATGCTGTCTTGGGGCTGTTGGAGCAGGACTGTTCTTGTTCCCACTGTTGCTGTTTCTGGTTGCCAGTAAGGGTTGCAAGGGCAGTAATGGGTGATGCTTGTGTTAAAGGGGAGCTGCCTGTCTGCAGAGCTGCAGTAACGGGCTGTGTGTGCTGCCTCCACCTTGCATTTGCTGAGCAATTTGTACCAGGAGACAACACTAGTGTTTCCTCTTTGCCGTTGCGATTGGGAGAGAGCTGGGGCAGTTACTGCAGTGCTGGTCGTTGCTGGCTCTTGGGCCTTGCTAGCTCAGCCAGCTTGAGATCATCAAAAGATGGAGCTTTAAAGCCTCACTGGAGTCTTTATGATTTCCAGAGAGATTTCTGCTTGAGTTTCTGAAACATTCAAGATACCGTTGCAGATGAGTCTGTAACCTGCAGGTGTGACTTTGTGGACCATCTTGGGATAGCGCAACCCCTTGTGTTCTTCTGGAACAGGGGATGAACCGCTGAATCTTACATGGGCTTAGGGGCACCCTTTTCTTTTTTGTTGGGTGCCTGCTCCCTCGGAAGTCTCTGGCAGCCTGTAAGGTGGCTGCTCTGAGCTGCTCCTTACGCTTGCAAGCTACCATGCCCGAGTTAGCCCTGGAGGTCCTCATGTCCCAGGCCCATGGAGTAAGAAAAGGCCTTTTTGTCTCAGAGACCTCTTTGGGTGCTGAACCTGTCTTGAAATTCCTCATTTTTAATGTCTTTCTGTTCCCTTTTTTTGCAGAGCTGCTGCAGCGAGGAGCAACAACGATCACCAACTTGGAGGGCTGGGTCGGCCACCCTCTGAACCCCATCGGCTGCCTCTTTCTCACACTGACTGAAGCTTGTAGATTAGAAGAGGAAAATTGCCTTGAAATTTCAGGTACCAAGTGTTCCTCCTGGCTCCCTTCCCAGTGGCCTATGGCTGAACTGAGCCTGGTGGGCAGACCCTGGGTGCAGGTCTGGGGCTCGGAACTCTAGGGCTCCAGATCTCCCCTCTTTCCACCTCTGAATCATAGAATCATTGTTTCTGATACAAGCCAAGATGCCACTGGCCTTCTTGGCCACCTGGACACACTGCTGGCTCATGTTCAGGAACAGCTGGGGCAGAACTGCAGTCCTGTGAGCAGGAATTAGTGCCCTGAGTTTTCCCAGCTAGGGTTTGCAACCAGAGCAGAGCTTAGCAGAGCTGGGCTGGGCTGTGCTAGCCCACAGAGAGGCTCTGGTGTCCGCCATGCACTCTGTGGTGCAGTTCTTGGCTCTCCTAGTGAGAGCTGGAAGGAGAGTGAAGCCTGCATCTCCTGTAGGGATGATCTGTCCATCATGTCTGGATGACCAAAGGCAGGCAGCAAGGGATGTGTGGGTCTTGTTTCTGAAGTTGAGAGTTTTTAATCTCTGTTGGGATTCTGCCACTTAGGAAGGCTCGTCTAACCTTGCTGCTTCTCTACCACTTCTCCAGATGCCGGGGACTCCAAACCCCCAGTGTATCAACACGTGCCCGTCGTGACTGGTAGCCAAGACAGTGGCGAGTCCTACCTGTCCCTGGCCTTAGAGGTGGCCCTGATGGGGATGGGTCAGCAAAGAGTGATGCCTGAAGGTCTCTATGCTCAGGACAAGGTGTGTCGCAACGAGGAGCAGATCATCGCCCGGCTACAGGACCTGGAGCTGGACCCGGTGTTAGTGCAGACCCTGCGGAAGCAGTGCATCTTGCTCCTGGAAGGTGAGGGCTTGGTCCATCTAGCTGGCTACTGTCTCTCAGCTGAGTGCTGGTAATACCTCCAGGGTGTCCTTTCCGAGGTTTACGCTTGGCTGACCCCATCCTGGCTTCTTCCTCTGTGGGTGTGGTGCTGAGTCTGTAGGATTGTTGCTTTGCCTCACTGTCTGGCAAAGCAAGGGTTTGCTGATATACCTGGAGCGAGACCACCTCAGAGGTCCTGCGGAGAAGGGTGCTAAGCACGTGGCCTCAGTTTCTGGGGGATTTTGACCTGAAAGGGTTTTTAGAAAAGGAAAAAGCAGCCCATTACCCTGGATCCAATTCGAATAACAGATTAGAGAGCTGCTGAGCAGATCCTGAAAGCTTTGAGGTGGTGCAAACCCCAGCCGCAGATCCTGCTGTGCTAATTATGGCTGATGGGCTCTGCTTCTGCCTAGGTGGTCCCTTCAGCGGCTTGGGAGAAGTCATCCACCGTGAGAGCGTCCCCATGCACACCTTTGCCAAATACCTGTTCTCTGCCCTGCTGCCCCACGATGCAGATCTGGCATACAAGCTGGCTTTGCGGGCCATGAGGTTGGTGCATGTTTTGTTCTGTCTCTGCCCTCTGTTTTGCCTCCCTCCTCTGCTCCTCCAGGAAGCTGGGATGCTTTGTGACCCTAGAGCAGGAATGGGAGCGGAGGCAGGCTTGGAACTTGCCGTCCCTGGGATCATCCTGTGCTGTGGGTAGAGCTGCCTGGACACCAAGCAGCAGAGCATCCTAGTGCTCTCTCTCTGGTGACATCTTTCTTGTTGCATTTCCTGGACAATATGAGCCATCTCTCCCCTATGCCAAAGAGTATTTTGAAATCCTTCTGTCCTGGGAAGATCTGCTTGGGAGGACAGAGCCCTAAAAGAGCAGCCAGGGGCTTTGACCATGCACAATGACACCAGACTTTAAGACCCTCAGCTGCCGAGTAGAAATGGAACTAAGTGCCCAGGGATGCATGTTGTTCCCTCACCAGCTGCTAGTGCCTATCACCTGCTCCCAGCTGAGACCTCCAGTATCGGGGTGTCTCTGATCTAGGCTTCTGTTGCCTCGTGGGTACCCCAAGCCCGCGAGCAAGGAGAGCGGAGAGGCTTGGATGCTCTGTGTGTCTGAGGAGACAGTGTCCCTCCTACTCACCTTGGCTGGCCACCAAGTTAATGACAGCAGCACCAACTCAGGGCTTTAGGAGCCAACATGGTTTTGTCACTTTGGCTGCAGATGTGAGACTCCTGCTCCCCTTGCTTAGGCGTCCTTCTCGCCTGGGTTTTTCAGGCTTTTAGATATCCCCACAAAAGCAGGTAACCCAAACCGGCTGTGGAAGGAAATGTGCTGCTGCTTCTGATCACAACTGGGCATTTTAAGAAGAACCAGATGATAAAGCAAACAGTTCTGCTGGGCGCTCTGACATGAAAGGAGTGGAGAGGGAGGAGGGATTTGGCTTTTTTTTTTCCTGAGGCTTGTGCTTTTTCTTACAAGTTTATAAATCACTTCACGGATCATTCTACTCCTTTCAAGTTGGTCTCAGATTGATCCCCATGTCCATGTGTCGAGCACGCAGCCGGGGGAGCCCCCACACGTGCACAGCAGCCGGATGCTCTCAGCAGTGATGCTGCAGGCAGCCCCTTCCTTGCCTTGGGGAGAGGCAGTGAAGCAGGGTCTGATCTTTTCTCCCCTTGGCCCTTCAGGTTGCCCGTCCTGGAGACCACAGCACCATCTGGCGATGTGACTCACCCCCACCACCTGGTCTCAGTGGTCCCCAGCAGGTACCCGCGCTGGTTCACCCTGGGCCACCTGGAGTCACAGCAATGTGAACTGGCTTCCACCATGCTCACAGCAGCCAAAGGTTCGTGGAGGGGCAGCTCTGGGACAGGGGTGATGGGATGATGCTGCACAAGAGCATCAAAGGGATTTTCCTGGAGTGAAAAAGGAGCAGGGGCAGGGCAGGGCACAGTGAGCTGACCTTGGAGCAGCCCACTGGAGTCTGGGATTGCCAAGTCTCTTGTCCCAAGGCTCATAGTTCAGCATGGAGGGAGAGGAGGTTCTTGGGAGGTGCAAGCAACCCTTCAGGGATGCCAACCACAGTGCTGCAGTCTCTCTTGGTGATGCTGGACCATGCCTGCCCTGCAGTGTGGTCAGCTGCCAGGTCAGCAAGCCCTGTGGGCTCATATTGTGGGTTCATGCCATGGCTTAGTTTGAAGTTGCTTATGCTTTTACCTCTGCTTTGCCTCTTCCTGCCCTGTAGTAATCATAGAATCATAGAATCACCAGGTTGGAAAAGATCCACCGGATCATCGAGTCCAACCATTCCCATCAATCACTAAACCATGTCCCTCAGCACCTCGTCCACCCGTCCCTTAAACACCTCCAGGGACGATGATTCAACCCCTTCCCTGGGCAGCCTGTTCCAGTGCCAAATGACCCTTTCTGTGAAAATTTTTTTCCTAATGTCCAGCCTAAACCTCCCCTGGCGGAGCTTGAGGCCATTCCCTCTTGTCCTGTCCCCTGTCACTTGGGAGAAGAGGCCAGCACCCTCCTCTTGCACAGGCTGCAGGGTAAAGAAGATCTCCCTGTGCACCAAACCACATGTGGCTTTCAGCAGGGTTGGAGATGGGGACAGACATGCTGGGTGGGACACCTTGGTCACAGGGGACTTTTAAATCACCTTCTCACTGGTCTTTGGACCTCTGATTGCTACCCAGACACAATGATGGAGAACACAGGCTTTTCATTAAACATCCCTCTGTCCAGAAACCAACCCTGCATGATGGTGACCTCCTATGGTGACCTCCTTGTGCCCTGTGAGGTTCAGCAAGTCAAGTGGTTACCGCTGCCTGCTGCCAGAAACATCTGGCCCCCAGTACTGCCAGCCTGATGGGGAAGGTGCTGCTTCCCCACGAGGTGGAAGAGAAATGAGCTATCAGAAAGATCCAGCCTTGCTGCCTCAACAGCTGCTTCTCCCCTTCCAGCCCTCCTCCTCTTGGCTGATGGTGTCCTTGCAGTGCACAGACAGAGAGCTGGGACCTAGCTTATCCTTTAGTTCCTTCTCCCTTCCAGCACCTACTAGGGATGAGGTTTTTATGCTGGGGGTGTAGGGCCATTGGATCGCGTCTGTTCTTCTCGCTGCTCCCTTCCCCAGGTGTTCTGCTGTCCCAGTGCAATCCTGTGTCCTCGTAGGCCCCCACTCCTGTTCCCCCACAAAAGCTGTTTTAGGGAGGCTTGGATTTTGGTGGTGGTGGTGGAAGCAGCTGCTGTGGGTGTCAGGCAGTATCTGTAGCTATCAGTCCCCCGAGATGTCTCTGTGTGCCCAGGCGCAGCGCTAGTTTTTTTCACACTGCTGTGTGTTATTTGGTTTTCTTTGCCTAAGTTTCATCTGGTCTGTTTACAACTATGGGAGCAGAAAGACAAACCTGGAGCAAAGCAGAAGGACCTTGGATCACATTGGCATCTCTAGTCTTAGAATCCTTCTCCCTAATGTATGTCCCACAGGGGCTGACACGAGGAGATTTCCAAAGCCAGATGTAGGATCATGATATTAATATGCCTTGATGGGTCCCTCTTCTAAGGTCCTACTCCATCTCTCAGTGCTGTCATGTATCCTTCTAGCACCCGTGGCCTCCTCTGGTGATAGACCCACAGCAGCACTGGGTGTTGTGCCAGGAACGCCCTTCTTTGGGGCTCTTGGTGTGGCTCGGTTGTGGGAACTGTGTGCCTGACCTGGGACATCGAGGACCAAGCCACAGTGAGCCTGGGTGACCTGACCCAGCCTTGCAGAGGGGAACCAGGCAAGTCAGTGTATGTGCAGCAAACCCCTTTTCTGCTTTTTAATGTTAGTAAATGAAGACTGACATTTCTGCAGACATTCACCACTGAGCATCTCCCCAAGCCCCTCCTTCTTTGGGAATCTGCCTTTCAGATGTCAAACTTCAGCGTAGGGTAGAACATGAAAATTCCTTGAATCCTGTGTTCAGTTCTGGGCCCCGCACCACAAGAAGGATGTTGAGGCTCTGGAGTGAGTCCAGAGGAGAGCAACGAAGCTGGTGAGGGGCTGGAGAACAGGCCTTACGAGGAACGACTGAGAGAGCTGGGGGTGTTTAGCCTGGAGAAGAGGAGGCTGAGGGGAGACCTCATTGCTCTCTACAACTACCTGAAAGGAGGTTGTGGAGAGGAGGGAGCTGGCCTCTTCTCCCAAGTGTCAGGGGACAGGGCGAGAGAAAATGGCCTCAAGCTCCACCAAGGGAGGTTCAGGCTGGACATTAGAAAGAAAAATTTCACGGAAAGGATAATTGAGCACTGGAACAGGCTACCCAGGTAGGGGGTTGAGTCACCTTCCCTGGAGGTGTTTAAAGCACGGGTGGATGAGGCGCTGAGGGCCACGGTTTAGTGATTGATGGGAATGGTTGGACTCGATGATCTGGTGGGTCTTTTCCAACCTGGTGATTCTGTGATTGTATGCAGGAGCCTGGAGGTATCTGCTAATACCCCAGGGTTGTTTTTCCTCTCTATGGAGGATGATCTTGAGCCAGGATGGATGCTGTGGGATGCGTTACCTCCTGGGGAGGACACCCTGCTTTGGTGTTGGACTGCAGGGCCTGATCCAGCATCTCCACATGCAAATCCCGGGGAACTGGCCGTGCTGAAGAGCCTGTTCACCACCCAGTTCAGGCAGGATATGGGGCTTGAGGGCAGGGTTTGGGGGGAGGCCGAACTATCTGACTGTTCCCACCTGCACCCAGGGGACATGCTGCGCCTACGCACCGTGCTGGAGGCCATCCAGAAGAACATCCACTCCTCCTCCTTGATCTTCAAGTTGGCCCAGGACGCGTTCAAGATCGCCACGCCAGCCGACAGCAACTCCGACACAACACTGCTCAATGTGGCACTGGAGCTGGGGCTCCAGGTATGGGATGGCGCTGTTAATACTGGTGGCCCCTCTGCTCCACATGCTGTGGCAGCGGCAGTGGTGATGACCTTCCACCAAGTAGGTGGCCCACTATGGAAGAAGTAAATTCATCCCTTCATGGCCCTGAGCAGGGGAGTTCAGACTTGAGAGGTCCCTGTGCCTGCTGTGGTTTGGGTGAAGGCAAGGTAGTGCTGGCGAGCCAGTAGCCAGCCAGGCCAGAGGGATTTCTGGAGAGCAGCACTGTGTTGGGTGGCCTGGTTGGAGCCCTGTGGGGCAGCCGGTCACCCTGAGTTTGCCTCGCAGGTGATGCGCATGACCCTGTCCACCCTCAACTGGCGGCGGCGGGAGATGGTGAGGTGGCTGGTGACGTGTGCTACTGAAGTGGGTGAGTGACTCGCTGCACCGAGGAGATCCATGTGGTGGGAGCAGTGTGGGCACGGAGGTCCTAGGGTCATTCATAGCCCTGGGCATCTCAGCTCTCCTCGATCTCCCATTTCCTCCTGGGTAACTGGATGACCTTGGGGCCAGCCAAAAGGGCTGGGACTGCAGCAGTGGGTGGGTTTGGGACTGTTACCCAGGCCAGGCTGGTGGTGTTCATTGTGCCCTGCAGTGTGGCAGCACAAAGTCACCTCTGCCTTGTCCCTGTTGGTGAAGAGGCAGGAGGTGAGAAGTGCTGTGGGCTGGCTTCATCTTGGTTCCGGGAATCCAGGGACTCAGAGGAGCTCTGTGATCCATGCTGAGCTCCGGGGCTATGCCATGACACTGGTGTTTTCTTGCAGGGGTGAGAGCCCTGGTGAGCATCCTGCAGAGCTGGTACTCTCTGTTCACTCCCACGGAAGCCACCAGCATCGTGGCAGCCACAGTGATGTCCCACAACACCATTCTGCGCCTGAGCCTGGACTACCCGCAGCGGGAAGAACTGGCCAGCTGTGCCCGCACCCTGGCCCTGCAGTGCGCCATGAAGGACCCACAGAACTGCGCCCTGTCCGCCCTGACCCTCTGCGAGAAGGACCACATCGCCTTTGAGACCGCCTACCAGATCGTCATCGACGCCGCCTCCACCGGCATGACCTACACCCAGCTCTTCACCATCGCCCGCTACATGGAGCACCGGGGCTACCCGCTCCGGGCGTTCAAACTGGCCTCGTTGGCCATGACGCATCTCAACCTGGCCTACAACCAGGACACGCACCCAGCCATCAACGACGTGCTCTGGGCCTGTGCCTTGAGCCACTCTCTGGGTAAAAACGAGCTGGCGGCCATCATCCCACTCGTGGTGAAGAGCGTGCACTGCGCCACGGTGCTCTCGGACATCCTTCGCCGCTGCACCATGACGGCCCCAGGCCTGGCCGGCATCCCTGGCCGCAGGAACTCGGGAAAGCTGATGTCCACCGACAAAGCCCCGCTGCGGCAGCTGCTGGACGCGACGATAAGCGCCTACATCAACACCACCCACTCCCGGCTCACCCACATCAGCCCGCGGCACTACGGGGAGTTCATCGAGTTCCTCAGCAAGGCCAGGGAGACCTTCCTCCTGGCGCAGGACGGGCACATACAGTTTGCCCAGTTCATTGACAATCTCAAACAAATCTACAAAGGCAAGAAAAAACTGATGCTGCTGGTGCGGGAACGGTTTGGGTGAGCCTGGGCTGTGCCACACTCACTGGTCCGCAGCACGGGGACTCGGGAGAGAAGAAAGGAAAGTGGAGATCACCTTCCCCCCATCAGCAGAGGCTGCTCTGTTCTGGGCTTCTGTTTCTTTTGTTTTGTTTTGTTTTCTTTCTTTTTTTTTTTTTTTTTTTTTTTTTNTTTCTTTCTTGGATTTAACCATTTCACACACTCAGAGGATCCAGAGATTCCTTGGGCACAAACCAAAAGGCAACCACGGGGAAAAAGGATGGTTTGTTCAGCCCCCTGCCCTCCCTTGCCAATACCAAAAGCTAACCTGGAAATCTAATACCTCTTTCCTGAAGGAAGCGGTCACTGGAGGGATCTGAAGGTTGCAAGGTGCGAAAGTCTTTACAAGTACATGGGGAATTAAAAAAAGCAAAACAAAACAAAGAGCAAGCAAAGAAACCCGCAACACTAGAACCTCATGCATCACCAAAAGCAATGGCTTTGCAGAGCGCTTCTCCTGCCCGCCCGAGACATGCAAACTCCTCTATTTGTGAAGATACTTCAATAAAAACAAGTTAAAGTAACTGTTCTCAGGGATTGCTTACTAAAAGTAACACAAAAAAAGCATTTATGATACTGTAAATACTATAGTATATGTGTCAATTATTAAATTGTAAAGTTATAATTATTTATAATTCTGTCTTTTATTTGGGGGATACTTGAAATTGTCGTGGGCTGGGGCGATTATTTTTATTATTGCTATTATTGCTATTATTGTTATTATTATAACTATTATTTAAAAAACACACAAAACCACAGGCAAAAAGAGGAGGAGGCACACGAACGTTTCTCAGGTTCCCACGGCATCTTTGGCAGCGAGAAGGGTGCGGGGGGAGGCGAACGTCTGCTCGACTCGCAGCCCTGGGACAGACGACAGACAGATGGAAGGAGGAGTGGCAGCCCAGCGCTTGAGGACAGTGAAGGGACTCGGGGCAACGCTCGCTTTGGACACACGCGGATGGTAGCAGTGGAGGACACAAGCCCATCGCCTCGTACACAGCGGGCACAAAGGTGCGAGGTGCTGGGGCAGGGACCGGGGCTGCCCGGCTCCTGGGGTGGGAGGAGGGCAGGTGCAGCTCCCCGCACTGTTCTGCTTCCCAGCTCCGCGGTGCAGCCAACACTCGGCCCTTCCCAGCTTCGCCCTGGGCCGGTGGCTCTTCGGTTTTGGTTCATTTCTTTGCCAGCGGGTCGGGAGGGCTGGGGGGGCCAGGGCCGGTCTGGACGGTGACTTGTAGTTAGAGAACGTGGGCTATTTATCTGCTGTCTGGTTTGACTCTTTAGTTTTTGGCAAGTGACTTGTGTCCGCACTCCGGCCAGGAAACCAATTGTACTCGGTCTCTGTCGCCACCAAAATAGTGGGTCTTCAACCAGTCTGTTTCTCTTTTTTTCCTTCGTTTTTTTTTCTTTGCGTGCGTGCGTGTATGTGTGTGTGTGACCTCTTCATCTGATGTTTAATAATAAAAGGGATGAACAGAGCCTGTATCTGTGCTGCCTTTCTCTGAAGTTCGAGGGGTCACCGTGCTTGCTGGGCAACCTGGCATCACGCAGGATGCAAGCAGAGCTTTGGGGAGGAGGTGGCATTGCAGCTCCCGTGTCCCGAGAAGGGGACAGGGCAGAGGCAACGCATCCTGGCTGCTCCAGGGAGCAGTTCTCTGCCACACTCAGCATCAGTGTTAGCACTCGTGTCTTGATCCATCCTGCAGCCAACCTGGACTGCAGTGTGTGGGGGACAGTCATAACCCAGGGTTCCTAGGTGCTCCTGGGCTGCTTTCTGCAAGGTTTGCTGAGCCCCAGCAGACTTGGCCCCAAGAATCAGAGAAGATGGGGAGGTGTGACTTGGGGAGGGATCTCCAGGACCAGTGGGATGGTCCCAGAGAGGCTCTGGGAGCTGTTGGGAGGGCGACAGCAGCGCTAGGGCCATGGTGTCTGCCACTATCCCAGCCAGCATAGCAGGGTGCTGGTGGTGCTGGGGTCTGACGGGGCCCTGCTGTGTGGCCAGCTGTCCCCCAAGTGAGTCCTGCTGGGTCTCCCACCCACTGGAGGATGCCCAGGGTGGATGTCATGCTGCCTGTTCCCACCTGAGCAGGACTCCAGTTCCCAGCTGTGACCCCACCAGCCTCAGGCAGCTCTTCACCCCACCCCCCCCACCCCGCCCCGGGCTAAATGCATCCAGAGTGCCGGGAGGTGCCTATTGCGCTCTGGGCTCACATCTCACAAGCCCTTGGCACAACCCTGTGCAGCCTGGCAGGGAGAGGTGGCCACTTCCACTTCCTACACTTTGCTGGCATCCCCATTTTCCCACTTTGACCTGCAGGGTGGGGCTTGGGTGCTTTCCCTAGCACAACCCCCTGCCAGGCTGGTGTCTCCTCCAGCGCCATCCAGTTCCCCCGTGCCCTCATCCAGAGCCGCCACACGGCTGCTGTGGAGAAGTTGATGGTTTAATGCTACAGCCCAGCCTGGAGCAAACCCTGCGACAACACCCAACTCAGGGTGACTGTGCCCAAACCAGAGTCCCGTTCCCGCACCCTCCGGCTCAGCTGTGCTTGTTCATGTGGCGGGAATGAGCATGCACGGCCTCCACAAAGGCACCCACGTGCTCAGGGTTCATGTCGGGATAAAGGCCGTGGCCCAGGTTGGCAATATAGCATTGGGTTCCGAAACCCTCCAGCATCTTCTTCACCAGCTCGCCAATCTTCTCCTGTAGGCACACGGTTGGGAATCACATGTCAACTCCAACCAGCCCAGAATACTCCACCCGCATTGGTCCCCAGCCAGCCTGGTGGACAGCTGGGACAGGAGCCAGTCTTGCAGGTGGGGAAACTGAGGCAGGAGGCCTTTAAGACAGCTTGGAACTAGTCCCTGTTGCTGTCAACAGCCATGGCTCACCTTGGGCGCGTAGAGGGCACAGGGATCCAGGTTCCCTTGCAGGGTGACATCTTTCCCTATCTGTGCGCTGCAGCAGGGAGGAAGCAGGTGAGATGTTGCACAGGGTAAAGAAGCTCCCACCGCAGGGCATGTGAGAGCCCTCAGTGTAGCCCCTGGAGTTGCTGTGAGCTCCACACAGCATCAGGGAGGGGGACAAATATCCCCATCGCTGGAGCAGAAATCTCCAGGCTTGGGATGGCTCAGGGCAGAGCAGGAGGTCGGGGTACCCAGCCCAGGGTGCTGCCCTGGCACCTGAGTGCGCTGCCAAACTCTTACCGGGCTTCCTGCGGCCGGATGGTCCAGTCGAGACCGACCACCTCATAGCCAGAATGGGCCAGGTCGCGCAGCGCGTAGTGCGCATCCTTCGCAAAGACGATCTGGGGAGGGAGAAGATAAGCACTAACTGCAGATACCAGGGGATGGCCCCTTCTCCAAGCAGAGTCGATCCGGGTGGTCCCAACTCACCATGGGCACCAGAGGCAGCGCCTCCTCCTTCAGCTTGCTCTTGACAGCCTGTGCGATGGCTCGGATGTACGGCAGGGCAAATTCCTGAAACTGCTCCGGGCCCAGGTGCCCCGCATGTGACTCAAACAGCTGGAGTGCCTGCCAGAAACACAGCTAGGAGAACCGCACCTCAGTCTCTCCTCCTCCTCCCATAAGGTGAACGAACCCTCTCTACTTCCCAGTCCCTGCCTTCCTGCCTGGCCCTATCCCCGGGACACACCTGCGCTCCAGCAGCCACCTGCCCCACCAGGTAGTCAGTGACGACATCAGCCAGCAGCCGCAGCAGTTGGTGGCTTGCCTCAGGGTGACAGTAAAGCCAGTTCTTCGCCTTGGCCATTGTCGTGGAGCCACCACCTTCAATCATGTAGGACATGAGCGTCCACTGTGGAAAGGAAAGGAGTGGAGTGAGGGGGGTGATGGAAGAAGATGTGAGGGGCCAGTCACAGTGCTGCAGGTAGGACCTGTGAGCACCCCAGAGCTGTCCCTGGACTGAACGTCCTCAACCCACGCGCCCCTGTAGCACCCACAGCTCTGGGGGTGTCAATCCAGAAGAAAGAGCAGAGGAGCCCAGCTGGGAAGCCCACGTGGAGGAGCCACATTACTTACTGGTGCCCCAGAGAAGCCGATGAGGGGCACCTTGCCCTCCAGGCTATGTCGTGTCAGCGTGATGGCCTGGAAGACGTAACCCAGCTCTGCAGTCACATCCACCTTCTGTCGCAGTTTCAGCAGATCCTCCACTTCTTTCAGGGGTTCTGTGAATGTGGGTCCTTTGCCGGGAACCATGACAACCTCCATGCCCAGTGCCTGAGGAAAATGGAGAATGGAAGAAGCAGGAATGGAGTAGCCCAGAACCTGGCCCTACTCCCAGCCGCTGTTGCCATGGCTCTCACCTGGGGCACCACCAAGATGTCGGAGAAGATGATGGCAGCATCTAGGGGGAATCGTCTGAGTGGCTGCAGAGGGAAGAGGCAGCGTCAGTGAGGAGCTGGGACCCTGTCCCCAGGGAGGACCTGGACGAGCACATGTGGCCATGGCGTTCCCAAGGGCTGCACAACTTCCAGAGGCCATGAAGGCCAAACCCAAGGCTTCTCTCTGTCCCAATGCAAGCAAGAAGAGAGGACACAGATGCCATGGGTAATGCTCACCTGCAGCGTCAGCTCACAGCACAGCTTAGGGCTCCGGCAAGTGGCAAAGAAATCCTGCGCAGCCCGGGTCTCCCGAAACTCTGCAGGGGACCAGCACAAGTGTCATAGGCTGCCTGCTGGGCCTCCCTCGCCAAACCCCTGCACACCTCCACCTGCTCACCAGGCAGGTAGCGCCCTGCTTGCCGCATGCACCACACTGGGGTGTACTCTGTCTCCTCTCCGCGCGCTGCTCGCAGGAATGTGTCATTCTTCAGCTTGGGGAAACCTTTGGGGCTGTGGACAAAAGAGCAGGTACGGGTGGTCACCCACAACGGAACTGGGTGCCCTGCCAGATCTCTGTGGTTCGTCCCTGCTCTCCAGCCAGTGACCACAGGGAAGGGTTTGCACCCAGCTGTGATGAGATGTGCAGTGTGCCCAGGTGGCCAAGAAGACTAGTGGCATCTTGGCTTGGATCAGAAATGGTGTGACCAGCAGGTCCAGGGAGGTTATTCTCCCTCTGTACTCGGCACTGGTGAAACCACTGTGTTCAGTTGTGGGCCCCTCACCATAAGAAGGATGTTGAGGCTCTGGAGCGAGTCCAGAGAAGAGCAACAAAGCTGGTGAAGGGGCTGGANTTTCACAGAAAGGATCATTGGGCACTGGAACAGGCTGCCCAGGGAGGAAGTTGAGTCACCTTCCCTGGAGGTGTTTAAGGGATGGGTGGACGAGATACTGAGGGACATGGTTTAGTGTTTGATAGGAATGGTTGGACTTGATGATCCGATGGGTCTTTTCCAATCTGGTGATTCTACTGATTCTATGAAACGTGACAAATGCTCTGGGGTGTCTCCCTGCTCAGCATCACAGAGCCCTCCCCAGGGACAGGCAATGCCTGGCATGGGGCCCCAGGAGATTAAGTTATCTAGACCAGCAGTTGCTCCCGCCTGGAGAGATTTGGAGTCAGCGTGGGGATGGGCTGCGCTGTCACCAGCATTCCTGGTCCCTATCTGTGCTGTGCAGCCCCTGGAGGCCTGGGCAGCCGTGAGGTGGTGATCATGTGTCCCCAGCCCCTCCTTGGTGTCGTTTCTGAGGAGCTGCTGGAGCCCAGCCAGCCTGGGGATAGGGACACAGGGGACAGCCATCATTGTCCTGCTGTGACGGCAGAGGCCACAGGGACAGAGTCCCCAATGCCTCCAGTGTGGGGACAGTGACTTCACTGCCACACCAGTAGCCCTGCAGAGCCATCCTAGTGCGGGATCAACATTCCCAGTGCCTCATGTGTGCAGGATCAGCACTCCCAGTGCCTCACCAGTGTCATAGAATCATAGAATCATAGAATCACCAGGTTGGAAGAGACCCACTGGATCGAGTCCAACCATTCCCACCAATCTCTAAAATAAGATAGAGAATAGAAATAAAGATGGAGCTGGAAGCAATACAACACAGCATCCAAAGCCTTTTACTGCACCCTTTATCAGTCAAATGACAGAGAGAAGATCACCCAATCACTGGAACAAATTCCCAAAAACCCCACTAAACATATTTGACTAAACTACCAGTGTCCCCAGTACAGGATCCCAGTGCCAGGACTGTATCCTCAGGGCCACACCAGTGTCCCCAGTACAGAATCCCAGTGTCCCATCAGTGTCCCCAGTACAGGATTCCAGTGCCTCATTAGTGTCCCCATTACAGGATCCCATTGCCACACCGGTGCCTCACCAGTGCCTCACCAGTGTCCCCAGTACAGGATCCCAGTGTTACACCAGTATCCCCAGTATAGGATCGCAGTGCCTCACCAGTGTCCCCAGTACAGGATCCCAGTGTTACACCAGTATCCCCAGTATAGGATCGCAGTGCCGCACTAGTGTCCCCAGTTCCACACCAGCGTCCCCAGTACCAGATCCCGGTGCCAGCGCTGTCCCCGGCCCCACACCAGCAGGTTCCTCCCGCCGCCCTCCCGGTCCCGTTCCCGGTAACTCACACGAGCCGCTCGCCGCCCTCCATCCTCTCGCACGTCTGCCCCGCCCCTCGCCCCGCCCCGCCCCTGCCGCCATCTTGACGTGGTCCCGCCTTTCCGGGCGCCGCCATCTTGCTCCTCCCTCTCTGCCAACACGCCGCCATCTTTCTCCTCCCTCTCCGCGCGCCGCCATCTTGCCCCTCCCTCTCCCGCCACCTCCCTCCTGCCCGGCTTTTCGATCCTCCATCTTGCCCCGCGCTCTCCCCGGCGTCTCGCCCCGAGCAGCAGGAGCCCCGCCGGGTCACGGGGAGCAAGTGGGAGGGGGCGATGCGGGCGTGCGGGGAGGCGCCGCACCAGGCGCTGGGCCGGCTGCGGTTCGTGCTGCAGTGCAGCGAGTGCTTCCGCCGCGCCCGGGCGCTGCCCGCCGCGCTCTGCTTCGTGCCGCGGGAGGTGCAGTACAAGATCTGCAAGGACCCCGCCGCCGCCCCCGCCGCCCGCAGCCTCCTCAGCGTCTGGGACAGCCCGGGGCCGGCGCGCGGCGCGAGGCGGGCGGCGCGGGGCAGCATCGAGGTGCGCAAGGGCGGCTGCCTCCGCGCCACCGGCGAGGAGTTCTGCAACGGCGCCGGGCTCTGGGTCAAGCTCAGCAGGGTGAGCGCGGGGCGGGGCGGGCCGGGCGGCTTCTCCTCCTCCCGA
>WAAB01000270.1:106835-121485 GCA_013389865.1 Piaya cayana
TTTTTGTCATAGTAACTACTTGTATTGATAGGGAAAGGCTGCACACAGAGGTGATTCCAGAAGAAGACACATCTGCTCAGCACAGATCACACTGAACACAAGAGTTTATGATCTCCAAAGAATGATCAGTGTCTGGAAAAACACTGAAAGAAAATCATACTCTGAGGGACGTTTTGTCTCTAACTTTCAAAAAATACAGTTACTTGGCTTTACTTTAGCTTAAATGAAAAACTTCCTTTTCTTCATTATAGCAACTACTTTTTCTATCAATGTGCTTTCAGGAACAGTTGGAGGAGCACAAGAGCAGCTGTGATCTGGAGGAGGGATGGGTGCTGGTGTGCAAGCACGCCGATGGCGGCGACCGGCTGGTGCCAGTGGAGTCTACGGAGCGCATCCAACGGCAGCAGCAGCTCTTCGGGGTGGACTACAAACCTGTCATCAGGTACCTCCTTTCCCACCCCCTCGTCCCTCTAGGTCTCTGGCTGGTCCAATCTCCTTCTTCCAGGCAGGGAGATTCTCCCGCTTGCTCGTCCAGGCCCTGCTGCCTGGGGTTTGGCTGTGCAGACCCCCAGCCCACTTGGCTGATTTGTCCATGGAGTAGATGTGGGATTAACTTGGTTCTGCTTGGTCACCATGCTTCTTGCACTTAGGATGTGGAATGGGAGGAGTGGAGATGGTCAGAAAGAAAGAGCAGCAAATGAGGCTGGATTTGATGGAGAATAGAGCACACCGGGGTTTTAAACACAAATTGTCCCCTTCCAGCTATTCCTCAGCCACTGAGTCCTTCTTTTCCCTGGGATTTTCTCATTACTGCCTTCTCTGGGTTGTTTCAGATGGGAGCAGGTGGTGGATCTGACGTACTCGTTACGCCTTGGAGCAAAGCCCAAACCCATGGAGCAGGATGAGGCTGCAGTAGAGAAGCTCCGGTATGTGCTATATCCCGACTTCTGCTGTGGTTGCATGCAAGCCTTTGTCTCTACTTGACTATGCAGACAACAATCTCTTGGAGACGAGGAGCAGAAGTGGGGAGACAGGCAGTGGGGAATAACTCTGTTTGGTGCAGGATAAGCTTGCCCAAAGCACAAAACAGGGCAAGGCCAAAGCAAGCAGGACATGGGCCTGCTTTCCCATACCTGTTAACCTTGCTGTCCCTAGCTCTCCAGACCCATTAATCCCTTTTCCCTGGTAGGTTTGTGCCCCCAACATGGACTTATGAATGCGATGAAGACCTGGTGCATTTCCTGTATGATCACATAGGGAGGGAGGATGAGAACTTGGGCAGCGTCAAGCAGTACGTGGACAGCATCGATGTCTCATCCTACACGGTGAATAGCACATGGGGTAAAGGAACAGGGCTGGATCAGCCCTGCTGAACTTGGGAGTGTGGATGGTGTTCGGTGTGCTGTTCTGCTCTGGGCTGGGCTGTGTGCTAAGGAGGTAGGAGAGAAGCCTAGGGAGCATCATATAGTATATTGTATAGCTCCTGGAAGAGCTATGATTTGAGAAGCAAATGCTAATATTAGATGTTAAGCTGATTTTAGGGAGGTTTTTGTATTCAGTGTTCTGTGTGTGACACCAGAGCATCTTGGAGGGTCAGCCCTAGTGTCCTTGTGTGCTCTGTACTCCACAGCCCAGGAAAAGGAGTGGACCAGTTTGATGGCCTCTGATTCATAAGATTTGTGATGAGAGTATTTACTAAGGGGAAGTTAATCCTACCCCCGTTTCATCTTCCTTTCATTCAATGCCCTCTTCCAGGAGGACTTCAATGTGTCGTGCTTGACCGACAGCCACGCCGACACATACTGGGAGAGTGACGGGTCCCAGGGCCAGCACTGGGTGCGGCTGAATATGAAGAAAGGCACCATTGTCAAGTGAGGCACATCTCCCCTGCGTGCTCGGGGCGAGCCCTGCAGCTCCTGCTCTCTGTATGAGTCCATCATGGCCCAAATTTGCCTTGCTCTCCCTGCCCCTCGGTGCTTGCTCTGGTTCTGGGCTTGAAGGGGTCTTACAGGTACCCGGGGATCCCAGCATGGGCTGCACGTGGCTGGTACGAGTGTGGCCATGCCAAGATGGGGCATAGTGATGGGTGTTCAGATGCAGAGTTAACTTCTCCTCACCTCATGCTTCCCTTTGCAGGAAGCTCCTGCTGACAGTGGATACCACTGATGAGGACTTCATGCCGAAGCGGGTTGCTGTGTATGGGGGTGAGGGGGACAACCTGAAGAAACTGAATGAAGTCGGCATTGATGAGTAAGTAGATAGAGATGGAGAGGATAGCACGGCTTTTGTAGTGGCTGGTGGTGTTGGACACCCAAACCCTGAGCAGTAACACCAGCACCAGCCTGCCTTAAGAGGCCCAGGGCCTTGGGACAGGCATTTTCCATCTCTGAGCTGTGGGTTCACTCTGCCTACAGCAGGAGATGGCAGAACCGTCAGGGCTCTCCTGATCAGATTGTGGGACCCATCAGGAGGAGGAGGAGGTCACCTGGACTTGAGGCATCAGCAGGTGTAACATGCTGTGTTGTAAGCAGCTGGGTCAGGGTTCCTACCGTAGTTTTGAAGGATGCAGACCATCTTCCCTTATAGTGGTTGACTGGATTTTTGCAGGATGGACAAGTTCTATAGGATGGTTCTATAGCCCTTGGTTTTGCTGTATTTGCAGGAGCTACATTGGGGATGTGTGTGTCCTTGAGGACATGACAACACACCTGCCTGTCATCGAGATCCGGATCGTGGAGTGCAGAGGTAGGGCTCAGTGTAATGCACCTGTAAGATACTGTACATTAAGAGTTTATTCCTATGGCTTCTGCTTCTTGGTCCTGTGGCAACACCATGGGGACCTGGATGTTTGCAAGCTCTCTAATTTCATCCAATCTTTCTTTGTCTTCAGTTTTTCTTTTCCTTCTATATATCCCCTGTTGCTTTTTCACACAGCTATTTCAGGCCCTTGGTGCCCAGCCGCAGAGCTGATGGCACTGGTCACACTCCTAGGGCTTTCACCTATAGTCCTCTCGTGCTGGAAGGCTTGCTTTCTCATAGCTTTAGCATATCATCCATGGTGTTTTTTGGCAGATGATGGGATTGATGTTCGCCTCCGGGGCATAAAAATCAAATCCTCCCGACAGAGGGACTTGGGGCTCAGTGCTGACATGTTCCAGCTGCCCAATTTAGTGCGTTACCCTCGCCTAGAAGGGATGGACCCTGACCTGCTGTACCGACGGGCTGTGCTCATTCAAAGGTACCGTGTAGTTGGGGAAATTCAGTGGGGTGACATTGCCTGCAGGGATTGATGAATGTCATCTCCAGCACGAGTATGGCTGGAAATCTTGAAGCTGTGTGACCCCTCTTGGGATGGGCATCCTGGACCCTGGAGCAAATGGCAGAGCCATTGGGAACAATCTGGGTAACTCTCTGGGAGTTACCCCGGAGTCATTGGGAACTAACAACTCTGGGGCAACTCTTTGGGAGTTAGCCAGTTCCACTTTAAGAGGAATTTACCCACTCAGATTCACAGTGTCATGCGTGTCACAGGCATGGCGCATCTGCACTGTGTGAGTAGCTGCACGCAGAGCCCCTTGCAAGGGGTGCCTGGTTCCTACAGTGCCCAGGGAGCGAGCAACTAGTACCAAAGGCAGTGTGATATAAAAGACCACGATAGGTTGGTTTTGGGTCAGTTGTTGGTTTTCTGCTTGTGTCCATTTGTTTTTGGTCTGGAATAGGCTTGTGCAGATCCCTGTATCTCTTGTGTCATGATACCCTCTTTGGGATTTAGGTTCATCAAGATCCTGGATAGTGTGCTGCATCACTTGGTGCCAGCCTGGGACCACACTGTTGGCACGTTCAGCAAACTGAAGGTGAGTGATTCCCTGTGCCCAGCGGTGCCTCAGTCTGGCAGGGTGATTGTGCTTGGGCTGTTGTAAGGGAGACAGTTGGTGCTTGTTGCCTATAAAGTAGCTCAAGGGAAATATCTGGCCAAGCTCATTAAAGCTGTGAAAGGTGATATTTAGAGGCTAGGTTCCTGCTAAAACACAGTTTTGGAAACGTAGCTATGGGTTAACAAGTAGAATCAAACCAGAGCACTTCACCCTCAAAAGGACTTGGACCGTAGCAGCACTGGGCATGTGAGTTGGATGCACATCCCCTCTAAGATCTCAGTCCAGGACACTTTGTTCCTGCACTTGCTGCCAACAGGCTTGAGCTGGCTGTGTCCAAATGGCAAAGCTTTTACCAGTAACTTCCTTCTGGCTTTAATAAGCTTTTGATTTCCATCTCTCTTATGAGACTGAGTTTGTCCCTCCAGCTGTCGGTTTTCTCTCTGTCCTCTCCCAGAGTACATGTGCTAGACCTTCCTGAGGTAGCCCCATTCTATGTGTTTCCAGGCCTGGTGTCAGAGAGCACTGTAATTCCTGTGCCGCTTCAGCATTAAGACCCAAAGCATTTGAGGATTCTTGTTTATTTAGAGGAGCTTGGTTTGATTACAAACAGGAGATGTTCTGGTGGGGGGGGGTGAAAGAGATTCCAAGCAACATTAGAGTGCAAGCATCAAATTACAACTGATGGAGGGAGGACTGGGTTTGATGTTTCCTTTAAACCAGAGCATAAAGCCTTTCAGAGGCAGTGGAGGAAATGTTGAAGGGACTGTTTGCACATGGAAGGCAGCAACCCTGGGAAGGGGAGAGACCTGGCTGTGCAGTGGCTTCAGTAGGAAGCAGGTGACATGTTTTGGATGCTAGGCGCTTCTGACATATTGAACATACTTGTTGGCAGCATATCAAGCAGTTCTTGCTGCTGTCCAAGAGACGCACAGCTCTCATTACGCAGTGTCTGAAGGACTCTGAGACCAGCAAGCCAAATTTCATGCCGCGGCTCTATATTAACCGACGGCTGGCCATGGAGCACCGAGACAACCCTGCCCTGGACCCTAGCTGCAAGAACGCTGTCTTCACGCAGGTACTGCCCCTCTTGGAAGGATCTCTGCTGTTCTGGGGAGAGTGGGGCATGGCTAAACCAAAGTGAACCACATAGAGGTGGGTGGAAGGGATAGCTTAGAGCTGGAGTTACCTGGAATCCTCAAGGCCTCTTTATGTGGCTCATAGGCTTTTCAGTTACATGAGCTGATGATCCCATATCCAGGAATAACATCTAGGAGAGATTTGTGATCTCTTGAGTTGAAGTCTCTATCCTTGATGCCCTCTGTGGCACATCGCTAATGCAGAGCATAACAGTCTCATTACACTAAAAGGGCAACAAAGAATTGTTGTGCGACAACGATAATGCAGCTGCCTGCGTCAGCCTTGCTGATCTTGCTATTGTCATTCTTCCCCCACCTCCACAAGGTCTGTGGCTCCACATACGCCCAAACAGCCCATACTGCTGTGAGTTTTAATATGTGTTCAAAATCCCTCTGCAGGCAGTGGGTAGCATTGTAATTTTTGTTCGCTTTCTAAAAGTGAAGAGCCCCTAGACTGTTTAGGAGTCAGCTTCAGTCAGTGTTTAAAGGTTTGGGGCAAACCAGGTTTTTCCAACTTCCAGCCTTCACCCGTCACTGCTTCCCCTGGAGAGGCGATACCAGCATTGATCGTCTGTGCTTGTTGCAGGTGTATGAAGGCCTGAAACCCTCAGACAAGTTTGAAAAGCCTCTAGATTATAGGTAAGTGGTGTCTAGGGGAGGAAGGGGAGATCATGTAGGGCTGTCACAGCAGAGTATTTGGGAAGCCTGTGTATTCTGTGCTCTGGAGAGGGTTTACTAGAGGAGGAGCCAGCTCATGCATGGGATCACGGCCTGTTCCCCAAGGTGTCATCTCCCTGCTTGAGCATGTGTCTGACACTGGAGATTGAGATCTTGTCCTGTCCTAAGCTTAGGCTGGTCCACCCTGGTCCCCTGGTATGCTTGCTGCCTCCCCACCATCTCCTTGGTTTTGAGCAGTTACTCAGGTGGTGCCTGGTTCTCTGCAGGTGGCCATTGCGTTATGACCAGTGGTGGGAGTGCAAGTTCATCGCAGAAGGCATCATTGACCAAGGTAGGGAGGGGCTGTGTAAGGCAAGGGCTCCTCTGGAGTAGTCTGGTGGGGGTGATTTTTCTGCTGCAGAGGTTCTCATTTGCTCCAGCATTACCGCTGTAGGAGGTGAGAAGGTTAGCAAGTCACTTTGTCCTGCCACTGCCTGCCATGGCCTGGGTAAGGAGTGGTGCTTGCAGGGATGGGGTCCAGACCTTCATTAGTCACGAAGAACAGCTTTGACAGTGCCAATGATCCCTCTGGCTGCCCTCCACAGGCCAGGCAGGGATGTTATTTCTCCTGTTTACTCTGGTGCCTTCTGCTCAGCCCTGAGCCAGGTTGGACCAGAATTCCTCGTCTTTGCTCCAGGACCATGAGCACATTTACATCACTAAAACCACCCTTCTTTTGGGCTTACAGGTGGCGGTTTTCGGGACAGCCTGGCAGACATGTCAGAGGAATTGTGTCCCAGCTCAGCAGACACCCCCGTACCTCTGCCCTTCTTTGTGCGCACGTCGAACCAGGTACTGTGGGCTGGGATATCAGAGGCCAGTCTCTCTCTGCCTGGCGATATGGTGCTGTCCTTGTTCCCCCTGCATGCCAGGAAGTTATCTACTTTCACTGCTCTGCAGCTTTTCCTTATGAAGAGTTACCCAACTCTGTGGCCCCTAGATTTAGGATGTGGATGCTGGTCTGTCACTGGGAATACTGCCAAGGGGGTGAGGGCAGTTGTTCAGCCCACTTCTATTGTGAGAAGTGCCCAGAGGTGCTGCAAGAACTGAGTTTGTGGTGCTTCATGCTGTGCTGAGATCATGACTTTTTGTTTTGCCTCTCCTGTAGGGTAACAGCACTGGGGAAGCCAGGGATATGTATGTCCCCAATCCCTCCTGTAAAGACTTCGCAAAGTATGAATGGATTGGGCAAATCATGGGAGCAGCTCTGAGAGGCAAGGAGTTTCTGGTAAGCTTTCAACCGCATTCTTGCATGGAAATTTTCCTCAGAGAGGCTCGTTAGCCCCTTCTGCAACCCATCCACAGGAGCAGGGGTGGGCTTTGTAATCACATACTGGGACAAAAGGTGTTTGGCAGGATTTGGGGCTGAGAGTTTGGGAGAGGTTACAACCTGAGTTTTGGGAGGTGCTGCTGGGAGCTTGGGAGAGCGTAGATGGTCTCTGCTCAAGTATGATGAGCTCTGCGTGTGTACCAGAGAGTAGGGATGCTCCTGTACTGTCAAGCCCCATCACCATCTTTAGGATGTTTCCTTTCACACAGATTCAGCAAAATCCTTGTTTTTCTTCAGGTCCTGGCTCTTCCTGGCTTCGTATGGAAACAATTAACAGGGGAGGAGGTCAGCTGGAGTAAAGACTTCCCTGCTGTGGACTCTGTGCTGGTGAGAGGGCCTAAGAGGCTGTGCTTATCCTATTCCTTGTGGTGCTCAGCAAGGTGGTGATTTGTGTCCATGTCCTCACGTTGTACTTGCTTGCTCCTGTGATGTGTCAAAGGCACAAGTACAAAAAGGGCACTTTTAGCACTTAATGCATCCCGTAGCTTATATGGAGATGTAGCCATGCTGACGACTACTTCCAGCATGCCGTGCCCCAAGGTCTGCTGAGCAACTCTAGGGCAGCTTGTCTCATGCTGTGCTGCTGTCACTGTCACTTCAGCCCTTGTCTGGAAAGGGAGGAGATGGGGGTGCAGGCATGGGGTATCGCTCTAACAAGCACTCATCTGGGGCCTGGGCAGGTGAAACTCCTGGAGGTGATGGAGGTCATGGACAAAGACACCTTTGAGTTCAAATTTGGAAATGAGCTGACCTACACGACAGTGCTGAGTGACCAGCGCATGGTGGAGCTAATTCCCAATGGCAGCAGCACAGTGGTGCGCTACGAGGACCGCAAGGAGTTCATCCGCCTGGTGCAGAAAGCTCGACTGGAGGAGAGCAAGGAGCAGGTAAATGCTGTCCCATAGCAGCAGTGGTCATTGAGTCCCCAGAGACATACCCCCCAATCTGTTTCTGGTAAAAATACATTGTGGTTGGTGTCCCTGTGTTCATGACTGCAAGAACAGGCAGTCCTTTTTGGTTAGGTCCTGGAGGACATAGAATTACTGAGAAGCAGAGTGGCTTGTAGCAGCATGGGAGGCATGGGGGTTTACACCCAGCTGTGATATGGGCTCCTGAATGAACTGGGGTGCATCTCTGTGGGATCCTGTTCCCTTCTTCAGGTTTCTTGAAGCATTTGTTTAGCAATCACATGGCCTGCATTTAGTCCAGTCCCTACGCTCAACCATGAGCCAGGGAAACGGGCAAGACATACTGCTTCCTGTCCTCTCTCCTATTCAGATCATGGCCATGCAGGCTGGGCTGCTGAAGGTGGTGCCCCAAGCTGTTCTTGACCTCCTCACCTGGCAGGAACTGGAAAAAAAAGTCTGCGGAGACCCTGAAGTCACAGTTGATGCCCTCAAGAAGCTCAGTAAGTGAAAGGCTTTACTGAAAACCCTTTCCCTGAAAACAAGATGACTGTCTTCTCTCTATGCTGAAACAAGGAGAGGTGTGGGAAGCAGATCTTGGCCTTTATTACAGCAAGAATGTGGGCCTGTGTACTTTTTGCCTTTAGCTGGAGTGTTGTTAGGGGCAGGAGCGTCCTTTGTCTCCATGCTGGACTTTATAGCAAAGGCTGGGGCATCCCTAGGCTGCCAGTGTCTGTGCCTCTGTGGAGCTGGATGTGCATTCTGGGAGAGGCCTGAATGCATGTGTCCTTCACACCTTGGGTCTATGTGCTCATGCACTAAAGGCACCTAGAGTTTTCTTCCTGTGCTGGCAGAGGACCCCTGAGTGAGCAGGGGAGACCCTGCTCTGTTTTATCCAGGAGGAGCTTGGATCTTTAATGAACTCCTTTTCTGTATCCTTTCTGCCAGCCCGGTTTGAGGACTTTGAGCCAATGGATACCCGTGTTCAGTACTTCTGGGAAGCACTCAACAACTTCACTAATGGTGAGAGATTTGCTCTGCCTTTGCACATCTTGTGTCATTACAGCCCCTGCTTGGTGGTTGGGAATTGGTAGGGTGAAACCACCCTCATTGCTGCCTGGGGAATGAACAGATGGGAACCAAGGAGAGCAAGCAGCTGGGCTGAAGGAATTGCCTGCTAGTGCTGGGGATACCTGGAAGTGGCTGTAATCCGTCTTGCGTTCTAGGATCTGCTGATGTCTCTGCTTTTCCTTCATAGAGGATCGCAGCCGCTTCCTCAGATTTGTCACTGGCAGAAGCCGCCTTCCAGCACGGATCTATATCTGTCCAGACAAGATGGGGTGAGTCCATTCTGTAGACCACAAGGCTGACAGATCTCACACCAAAGGGATGTGTGGTCTGGGCTCTCCCACCTTGCTGTCCTCTTGGTTCTGAACAATTTGTCACCTTCTCCCCAAGCTCTGAGACAACAGATGCTTTGCCGGAGTCATCCACCTGCTCGAGCACCCTCTTCTTGCCTAACTATGCCACGTAAGTTTTGGTGCTTCCCTACATCTTGGAGGACTGTGTCTGGGCTCTATGTTGCTGCTGTGATTCTGTCTGTAAACAGCTGTTGAAGCACAGCCTCCATCTCAGAAAGCATCTTGTCCTCTCAGCTGGCAAATGCAGCAACAACAACTTCTTGTCTTTTTCTCTTTCCTCCCCACTCCTGCCATCCCTAGGGCCAAGGTATGTGAAGAGAAGTTGCGCTACGCTGCCTACAACTGCGTGGCCATTGACACAGATATGAGTCCCTGGGAAGAGTGACGTTGCAGCCTGGCTGAGCAGCATGGACAATCATTTAACAAAACAGCGCAGTGGAAGAGCTCCCTTGTTCCCCCCAGGATGTATATATATAATAAATATATAGGTGTGAAGCCTGTCTTCCAGCAGTGGTAACCGGCACCTCTTTAGACGTGGAGGTTTGGGTCTTCAGTAAGATGGGAGCTGGCTTGGAGTGTCAATGTGATTGCAGTAATGAAATCCTAGCCCAGCCCTCACACATCAGAAAGATCTGATAGGCTTTTATAGGAGTTTCTTCTCCACATGCTGGTGTTGCAGCTCCACAACTCTGTCTTGCTTCTCCCAGGCTATGCTGCTCCAAACAGAAGCCAGGTGGGGCCACAAAGCCACATGGCAGATTACAGGACAGAGGACTGTGAGCTGCTGCTGAGACCATGGGGATGCTTGGAGATGCCCTGTGTCCTTGCTTGAGTGTTGTGACCACATGCCCTTGCCTTGTTCCTGCTCTCACCAAAGGAAGAGATTAGGTTTAGGTTTACAAGAGATTAGTGTTTAGGTTTAAGAAGAAACAGGACAGGCCGGCGGCCACCAGGTGTTATGACAGACCTGCCCAGCAGGGCTCTGGGTGCTGTCAGGAAAAGGCTCCCATGCTTTTGCATCACCCCAAATCCCAATTCCTATGTTACCTGTGGTTCCCTGCAGCCTTTGCACAGCAGTGACTGCTGGGGGAGCTGCTCCCCTTCCAGAAGTGAGAACTGTCTGTTTGCCTTCTGCTCTGTAATCTTACAGTTGTGCATCTGGCATGTTGGTGGCCTAGCACCTTTCTCCCAGGCACTTTGAGCCTTGGTTTTCTCTTAAAAGCCAATATTAAAACTAATCTGTTCTAGTTTTTGTGGAAATGTGCAAGCAGGGCCACGCTTTTCCCCCAGACAACAAGGTTTGGAGCAGTAGCATGTGCAGCAGCAGGAGGCTTTTCTCCCATTGCTGTAGGGAGGGAGGTGGGGGGATCTTTGGAAGTCAGGGAATGCCTTTACCCCAAGGGGAGCAGAGAAACTGAGCAGCAAGGGTTGGACCTCCTTGAGCAGATGGACCCACAGTGTGCAAGCAAAGAGTGGACAACGAAAGCTTTACAATTCCACGACCTCTGGAACTGTTCCTTGACCTCTGCAGCCCGGGCAATGCTGAGAGCAGAGCCTGGCTGAAGCAGGTTATCCTTCCCTAGAAGCATCTTTATCCTCAGAGATGCTCAAGGCTTGTCTTACAGCCCTAGGCAATCTGGGGTTTATTTCCTGCCACTGAGGAAAGAGTCCTGCCCCAGGGCTTGCTGGAGCTCTGGCATGAGTATGGGGGCACTGGAGAAAGGATTAGCTGGTGACCAGGGATTTGTACTTAGAAATACTTGTGGTAACAGGATCCTGGACCTAGCAGGAAGGCTGCAGCTGGGAGCTCATCCAGGATGGTCTGGGTTTAACCCCTACAAGCATATTGAGAAAAACCATTGCTTACTGTTGTTTTATTGTCCATCTTATGTTATGGCCATATCCATGTTGGAAAATGGCAGCAGCTACTGCTGTTATACCAGGGTGTGGAGAGATGTGAAAGCCCTTCCACGTGCAGGAAGGTCCCCTCACTGCAGTGAGATCTCAGCTGAGATCATTTACTGCATGGTCAGAGGGTCTGGACAAATGTAACTGCTGAGCATGGATACCATGTGAACCTAGAGACTGTGCTGTTCAGTTTGCTGTACAACAGTGAGCTGGGAAAGCGAAGCAAGTAACCCACCTGGATCTCCTCTGCGTGGTCCTTTGGTCTGTGGTGTTCTAAAGCCAATCACAAATGGGATTTCTGTTCTGACAGCCCAGCGAACAGTGGAAAAGGTCAGCGTGAAGTAGGTGTCATTTCAGTGCTGGGTCACCTGCTGTGATCGCTAAAGCTGCGGGTAGGAGCTGTCTCCTACCACGTTTGGCAAGACACAAGTCAAGTGCCCCTGCCCTGGACTCCTGCTCTGCGTTGTCCTGGGGCAAGGGAGCCCTCCTGGGCTCAAGGAACCAGAGACTGCGCATCCCCACCCTGTCACTAAGTCAGTCGACTTCGATTTTCAAGACAGCGCCATCCTGAGGAAGGCGCTAGTGCCTCTGTGCTGCTGAGAGGAGGAGGCACCTTCCTATGCTAGAGCTGCAGCTTTAGAGATTGGGTAGGGGTGAGCTGGGGGAGGGACTGATGCCATGATTGCTCGTGTAACCCCTTTCTTTCTCCTGACTTCAGCTTGCTGAATTATCACAGAGTAGCTTCAGGTGATCATAATGCGTGTGTCTGTCCCTACCTCATGTAGGATCTAAAAGAAAGTGAACAAACTAACTACTCCTGGGCTTCCCGATGATTTCTGTGGTCTGGCTGGGGCTCCTGTGTCCTTCTGTTGGGTTGAACAGTGATGGAAGTCGTTGCAAGAGGCAGCTGAAGGAGAAGCAGAAATTGGCCTCGTCATACCCTTTGCATGTAAAGTGCTGCCATGGACGTGACTCAGAATTAACTGACTCAACCCTTTGCAGCGGCTCTGCAACAAGTTTTATAGGGTGACGTAGCTGTGGAGGAAGGGCACAGGCCCTCCTGGCTGCTGTGGCTGCAGTTAGGAGCAAGGCAGAAATTTGCATTTCTCTCGCGTTGTGGTTCAGGGCTCCCAGATAGGCCAGCACCCATGTCTGTGGTGAGGCACAAACACACCCGTTCAACAGATAATGTTGGTGACAGCTGTTGGACCTCTCTGCACCTTTGTGGGCAGGGATGGTGCTGGACTTTGACCTGCCAGGAGAGAGCAGGCAGGTGCCAGAGGTGTGTGGGGACCTTTGAGCTCTGCCAGCCTGGTTGTTTCCTGATCCATAAATGCAGATTTATTGTGCCCAGCCTGGAGAAATTCATGCAGTGCTGGGTGGAGCTGCGCTGCTCTCTGCCACCACCTCACTGTGGTATGTGACACAGGGTGACACCTGCCAGTGTTCTGGGGCGGTTGGGTGCTGCTGGGTATCATGACCTTGCTTCTGCTGCTTGGATGCCACTCCTGGTTGGGATAAAGCTGCTCCTGGGCAGGAAAGCTTGTCATCCTTCCCAGTGGATGCCCAGAGCCTCCTCACTGCCTGTGAGCCTGTCTGGGTGTTTTCCCGTGACAGGCAACAGGATCAGAGGGAATGGCCCCAAGTTGTTGCAGGGGAGGTTTAGAACTGAATGAGACACGGACTTCAATCTGATGGATTGAAGACTCTTTATTGTGTTATATGTTTCTTAATATACCCTTTTGAGTTACATAACAGACTGTGTGTAAGCTGTCCATGCGCCTATCTATAGTTTATTATTGGTTAAAGGTGCTCGTCCACAAGGCTATTACTTAGCCAATAATATGTTAAACAACTGCGCATGCTAATAAACAAGTTACACTAAAATTAACCATGTTGATATTTTTCTTCTTTTGTTTTTCCCTCAGTTGCTTCTTCTTCCCACTGAACAAGCTCTTGTTTTTCTCTCCATTGCTTCTTCTTCCTGCTGAGCTAGCTTTGTTTCAAGGTCTTGTCAGAGCTGCTTGATGTCAACAAGGCCCACAGGCATCAAGTCCTCCCCTATAAAATGTCTCCACAGTTGAGTCACCATCCCTGGAGGTGTTTAAAAGATGGGTAGGTTAAGTACTTAGGGATATCAGACCTCATCTGGGTTATTGTGCTGGTACCTCATCCGGAGTATGGTGTCCAATAGTGGAATCCTCAACGTAAGAAGGATATGGAGCTGTTGGAATGGGTCTGGAGGAGGCTACAAAGATGATCAGAGGATTGGAACAACTTCCATAAGAGGACAGGCTGAGAGAGCTGGGGTTGTTCAGCCTGGAGAAGAAAAGGCTCTGAGGAGACCTTGGAGTGACCTTCCAGTACCTGAAGGGGCTACAGGAAAGCTGGGGAGGGACTGGTCACAAAGTCTTGTGGTGATAGGATGAGGGGCAGATTTAGACTAGACATAAGCAAGAATTTCTTCACGCTGAGGGTGGTGAGGGCCTGGCACAGGTTCCCCAGAGAAGCTGTGGCTGCCCCATCCCCGGAGGGGTTCAAGGCCAGGCTGGATGGGCCTTGGAGCCCCTGAGCCAGTGGGAGGTGTCCCTGCTCAGGGCCAGGGGTGGAACTGGATGGGCTTTGAGGTCCCTTCCAACCTAAACTATCCTATGATTCTACTTTATGGTTTAGTAGTGAATGGGGGGGGGGGTGCGCCTGATGATCTCAAAGGTCTTTTCCCACCAAACCATTGTATGAATCTGGGACAGGACCCTCTCTTCACCCTCTACCTGCCCCACCGGGGACACCTCCCCCTGGAGGACAGGGAGAACCCGGAGCCGCGGGACGAGGGCACCGAACGACCTGGGGGGCAGGGCCGGGGCTGCCCGGGGCACAGCGGGAGCGGCGCCGCCCGGGGCGGGGAGGGAGCTGCGGGGGCGGCACCGGCGGGCGGGGAGCGGGGAAGAGAAGCACCGGCGGGGCCGGAGGGAGCAGGTCGGCCGGGGGAGCGATGCGGGCGCGCGGGGAGGCGCCGCACCAGGCGCTGGGCCGGCTGCGGTTCGTGCTGCAGTGCAGCGAGTGCTTCCGCCGCGCCCGGGCGCTGCCCGCCGCGCTCTGCTTCGTGCCGCGGGAGGTGCAGTACAAGATCTGCAAGGACCCCGCCGCCGCCCCCGCCGCCCGCAGCCTCCTCAGCGTCTGGGACAGCCCGGGGCCGGCGCGCGGCGCGAGGCGGGCGGCGCGGGGCAGCATCGAGGTGCGCAAGGGCGGCTGCCTCCGCGCCACCGGCGAGGAGTTCTGCAACGGCGCCGGGCTCTGGGTCAAGCTCAGCAGGGTGAGCGCGGGGCGGGGCGGGCCGGGCGGCTTCTCCTCCTCCCGA
>WAAB01000270.1:122094-134814 GCA_013389865.1 Piaya cayana
GAACAGGTGCTGTTGAGTGCTATCATGAAGCACATGCAGGTGAACCAGGTGATCAGGCCCCCTGATCACAACAACACTTGAGTTGCAGTTGTTCAGCCTGGAGAAGAAAAGGTTCCGAGGAGACCTCATAGCAACCTTCCAGTACCTGAAGGGGCTACAAGAAACCTGGGGAGGGACTGTTCACATAGTCTTGTGGTGATAGGATGAGGGGGAGTTGGGTATAAACTATAGAGGGGCAGATTTAGACTAGATACAAGGAAGAAACTCTTCATAATGAGGGTGGTGAGACACTGGCCCAGGTTGCCCAGGGAAGCTGCAGCTGCTCCATCCCTGGAGGTGTTCAAGGCCAGCTTGTATGGCGCTTTGTGTAGCCTGATCCAACAGGAGGTGTCCTTGCCCAGGGCTGGGGTCTTGGAACTGGATGGGCTTTAAAGTCACTTCCAACCCAAACTGTTCTATGATTCTATGATAATGTCTTGTGTCAAGCATGATCTGTGCTGAGCAGATGTTGGATGATGCAAGACAATAGAAGAAGTAGTAATTATTACAAAAGGTGGACTATTTTTCAATTAAGCTAAGATAGAATTAAGTTTCATCTAAGCAATTCTATTTTTTGAAAGTCAGACAGAATGTCCCTCTGATAATATGAATTTTTTCAGTCTTTCCAGACACTCTTTCTTATTTGGTGATGATAACATCTTGTGTTCAGTCTTATCTGTGCTGAACAGATGTGTCTTCTTCTGTAATCACTTCTGTTTGCAATCTTTATTACTCACTATTACGTTATTATTATAAGAAACGGAATATATTTTTATTTAAGCTAAAGGAGAGCTAAGTTTCATTGGGCTCTTCTCAGTTGCACAGATAATGCTTCAAATTAGCAAGAGATTTCACTGTTGTGAAGCTCCTAACAACATTAAAATGAGTCCTTGGAAAGTAATAGAATATGCATAAAATTTTGGGGAAAATTTGCACACATGCATGCAAGTGGGAAATATGTTCTGACCCCAGCTCTTGTCTCATTGCACACGTTGATGCAGATCGCTCCTTCGTGTTGCCAAGGCCTGATAAAGGATGCTTGCTTTCTAAAACCCCAAAATGAATCTTAGAGAGTTTATTTGCTGGCATTTTCAGTATTGGTACAGCTGCAGACCACCCAGGGGATGGTGGGTCCTGGAACAGCTGGGGTGTTGATACCAAAAATGCCAGCAAATAAAACTCTCTTAAGACACATTTTGGAGTTTTAGAAAGCACACATCCTTTAATCAGGGCTGGGCAACATGAGGGAGTGATCTCCATCAATCATGTGCAGCGAGACAAGAGCTGGGGACAGAACATATTTCCCACTTACAGGCATGTGGATGAATTTTCTATGTCCCAAGGGTGCTGAGCATCTGGGCTGTGCTTACAGGAGCAGCTGGAGAAGCACCCCGGCTGCCATGACCTGGAGGAGGGCTGGGTGCTGGCGCGGGAGTTTGGAGAGGGAGGACAGAAGTTGGTGCCGGTGGAGTCCATGGAGAAGATCCAGTGGCAGCACCAAGTACTCGGAGTTGACTATAAAGCCCCGGTCAGGTACAGCCTTATCGCCGAAATTGGGAAAAGAAATTTCTTAACACCGGTTGGGGTCTTAAGAAGCAGGCGTTCTTTTTTCGGTCCTGAATATACAGTGGGTTTGATCCTCCTACTGTATATGCCAGCAACTACAAGTAGCAGGGTTTTTTTATACACTGAATTTAAACATAAATATTATCCATAAAAATCCTGCATATTATTCACATTTCCCAGTATAAATTATAAGAGGTGTCCTCCCCTTCACTCATGCTCCCCAGAGTCCTTTTCTGAGTCTTTGGTCTGTAAAGCAGCCCCTTACTATATTTTGTTGGCATCTGCCTCCCTTTGAAGTTTCTGTATAAGGCTTGAAATAAGGGTTAGGTTGACCTTCCATCTTTTTTTTTTGGCTCCTGGGGTGCTGGCCAGATGCCGGTCTTCTGCAGCCTTCATTGTTCTTATTTCTTAAATATCACAAAATAAGGACTTATCTGTTTATTGATTTCACTGATGACGTTAGGCATTAGGACTGATGCTGCTTTCTACAGAGCAGCTCATATTGGTTTGCTCAGGAGTACAACAGCCCCAGTGTGCTGTGCCACATGTAGGGACCGGGCTGTGGGCACCAGAGGCATGTTTGGCTGCTACCTGCAGAGGATGAACAACCAAACCATCATAAATCCCTTGGCCACGTTGAGCACTGCCCCCTTCACTCCCTCCAGCGCAGGTGGGACACATCCTTACAGAGCTGCTGTGGGCAGGAAGGTGCCTCCTCATAAACTAATCCTGTTTTGCTTGTGGTAGCAGCTGTGCAGGATAAAGATGTTGCTAGGATGTTTCCGAGGCACTCGGGTTTGGGTCAAGTGATGCCATGAGGGTAATGCAGTGATGAGAGAGCTCATATTTGATTTTCATGATGGAAAGCCGTGTGCAGGGCTGGATTCCCTCACTCTGCCCCAGCCTGTACCCAGGGGCAGGGGCACTCTCATCCTCCCTGCAGCTGTTCCCGCAGGAGCCACCTCTGGTCCCCCACGGCTGCTGCCTCCACTCTAGGCTAAAGCAGTAACACTTGGCCATGCTGAGCACTGATCCATCTTTTTCCCTTGCGCGATTCCTCCCCTGGTGCTGCTCCAGCTGGGAACAAGTGGTGGACCTGACGTACTCCCTGTGCCTGGGAGAGAAGCCCGTAGTCATACAAGAGGATGAAGCCGCAGTGCAGAAGTTACGGTATGAGGGCATCTCCTAGAGTGGTACTGCAGCACCTCGAGAAGGGCTCTGGATGGGGTCAGGACTGGCTGCAGGGCTGAGAGTGGGGAGGACGGGTGCCATGAGATGTCTTTTACATTGATACCATTTGAACAACGGTGGCCTTTGCTCCCGGGAGCACTGGAGCAACTGTGTGGTGCAGTTTCTCCTGGGCTGGGGTGGCCATAAACACCTGTCATGGTGGGGGTGAGATACGGCTCTGCCATCTGCCTGCAGCTGCCTGATGCCATCCAAATGTGGTGACTGCGTGGTGCTGTGGCTGATCTGAGCTGGAGTCCCTGCAAAGTGCTGGTGGGCAGGTGTGGGGTACGGCCTGATCTCTCTGTTCCATTAACACAGATCTCCCCTGCAGGTTTATACCCCCCGGCTGGAGTTTCGAGCATGACAAGGAGCTGGGGCGCTTCCTGTATGATCACAGTAAGAAAGAGGTGCAGTGCAGAGACTGCATCAAGGAGCACGTCAGCAGCATTGAGCTTTCCTCATGCGTGGTGCGTAGCAGGACTCCTCTACAGCTTAAAGTCAGTGTGAGACACAAAAGCATCACCGCAGCTGTAGGGAGGAGTGTCCCCTCCATGAGGGGCAGGGGATGGTGGTGAAGTTTCGCTGCTCAGGCAAAGCTGTAAGGGGTTGGGCATTTGAAGCAAAACTCCATCGTGTTTCTGGGGCACTGTGAGGGGGTCCATGGCCATGTTTGGCTTGCTCAGTGTGAGAGCCACCATCCACCCGAGGGGTTGGCCTGCTCCTCACCTCCTCTGGCCTCATGGGACCCATCCTGGGGTGGCCGTGGTGTGTCCAAGGATACTCAGCTCCCTCCTTCTGCTCACTGCCCTCTTGCAGGATGACTACGGTGTGGCCCATCTCACCGATAACAGTGCAGAAACCTTCTGGGAGAGCAGTGGGCCCGTGGGGGAGCACTGGGTGCGGCTCAACATGAAGAAGGGCACCATTGTCAAGTGAGACCTTGGGATGTCCCCTCCCCTTCAGCAGCTGTGTTGGGGACAGGCAGGGTGCTGGGCAAACCACCATCTTCCTCCTGAATGCAGCTTTTCCTAGGCTGCAGGTAGGGGCTTGAGAGCGGGGGGGGGGGCAGCTGATGTGAGATGCACCCCAGGAGGATTCAGCCTTGCTCCCAGCCCTAGAACATCTCCGTGGACATCAGTGTGCCCAGGTGGCTTAGGAAGGGAGGACAATGCTGCCCATTGCTGTTCTTATCCCCAGGAAACTGTGGCTGACGCTGGACACAGAGGCCAGTTGCTATATACCCAGGCGGGTGGCTGTGTATGGGGGGGCATCGAACAGGCTGCACCACCTGAGAACCGTCCTAATTAAAGAGTGAGTAATGAGGGAGAGGCAGCCTGGGTCCGGCTTGGACCAAACTCCTATGCTTTCTCTGCATCCTGAGCAGATGCTAAGGAAAGGGCTGGGTCAGTCCTGAGTGACCTGGCAGTGATGGTGCCTCTCCACGGGCTGGGATTCATTGGGAGCAGGATACATCTGTCCCCACAAGTGTGGTGGTCCCGTGCCTCCAAGTGCCAGCTGAGCACCTTCATCTCCACTCCTGTTCCTCAGCCAGGCTGAGGCAGCTGGGCTACAGTATGCTTCCTCCTACCTTGTGACTTTGTGTGTCCCTTCTCCTTCTCCTTGCCTCTGGAGACACGTGCTACTGCTGTCTTCTTTCTGAGCACCTCTGCTGTGTGTTAGCTGAGAAGTCCTGGGGGTGCTTCACCTCTCCCTTTTGCTCTCTCTGCAGCACTCTTCTTGAGGCAGTCAGGGGTTTACACAGGAGTGGGAAGATCTATTTCCCCAAAGCTTGCTTGTTTGCCTTATTTTGGCTGAGCAGATGTGTCTTTGAAGAAGCATTCATGAGACCTTTGAGATCTCTCTCCTGGTGGCAGGAGCCAGCACTTCACTGTGTCTAGGCAGTCACAGGGAGGTTTCCCTATGTGCCAACAGATCTTTGATAGGACTTCGGAATATGATCGAATCACTTAGCAAATTGCTTGTCTCTACAAATGTCTGTTTCCTTCAAAACAAATTGCCCTTGTGTGACCAGCTCGGCTCAAAGGATGGTTGTGCCGATGTGAGGTTTGCCAGGACCCCCCTGGGAAAAGGGGCATGCTCTCAGCTATCTTGCCTTTCTGTTCTGTTTTGAATTTATACTCTTTTTTTTTTTCCTGGCTCTTTCGATGCAACTTCCACCTTCTTCAGGACACCTCTGTGCCTCTGACAGTCTCTCCTCTCTGCTTGGTCCCCTCCTGCCGCAGCCCTGGTGAGGTGGGGAGGCTTTCACTGTGGGTGGTGGTTTATCCTCAGCTGGTGAGCCACAGTGGCCCCTGCCTCACCGGCCACCTCACCTGTGTCTTTGGGGCTCTGCTATCTTCTTCCATGTTGCATGCAGGAGCAGTTTCCAGGATGTCTGCATCCTCCGTGACATGAACGCCCACCTGCCAGTGCTGGAGATCCGCGTCTTGGAGTGCCGGAGTGAGTGTGCACTGTGGGGCTGAGCCTGACATGGTAGCCCAACCCTAAACCTGCAGCCAGTCCCCAGCACCAGTGGCTCTTCTGCCACACTGGCTGCTTTTGGAGGTCCGTTGGAGGAAAAGCTTGGCAATGAGCTTCATTTGGGATGGTGCAGGTGCTGGGGGATCCTTGCCCCTGATTGCAGCACCCAAGCTGTGCTGGCCATGCCGCTGCAGCCACACACAGCATCGCTGTCCTGTCTTGGCAGATGAAGGGTATGATGTCCGCCTACGAGGAATTAAGCTCCAGTCTGTCTGGGAGTGGGACCTGAGCCCTAATGCCGACAACTTCCAGCCAGCCCAGCTGGTACGCTACCCTCTCCTGAAAGGGGTGGATGCCGATGTGCTGTACCGACGGGCTGTGCTTATTTACAGGTATGATGTGGGGATGACTTTGCCCCTGCAGCAAACCTGGGCCCCAAGAAGGACCATGGCCTGGTCTCTAGCAGGGGGTTGCATGTGTCTTGCTTAAAACCTGCCAGCTACTTTCCTGTGTGCAGCAGAGACTTTGTCTTGCTGCCTCTCATCCCACCACAGCTTCTTCCAGTTCCTGGGGAGCATGATGCTGGCACAGAGCAAGGGGCACCTGCAGTGTGCAGTCGGGGCAGGCACTGACCCCATAGAGAGACCCTCTGCAGCGAGGTGACCACAGCGCTGCAGTGTGGGCTGGGCTGCCCTCAGCTGCAGCTTTTTCTTAGGGTGAACAAAACAAAGCGCTTGGCCAGAGGCTGCTCCCCTTGGTGTGCTGATGTCCCTCCATGAGCTGGGGAAGACTCACGAGTAGGGCACATGGTGCCCAGGCAAAGCACCGATCATGTATCAGTCTCTGTGTGTGCCAAGCCCCTTGTGTCCTCACACTGCTCCTCTCCGGTTTCCAGGTTCGTCCATGTCCTGGACAGTGTCCTGCACTACCTGATCCCCTTCTCTGAGGACAGCGCTGGCACCTTCAGTGCATTCAGGGTGAGCCAGGATCCTATTGGATGGTGCCGGTAGGAGCATCTTTTCACAGGCTCACCTGGTATTCCTGGGGGCTGTGGTGTGTCTCCCTTGATCCGATGGGGACACCCGCCCAGAGCTCATGCTGAGAGCTGCCATTTGCTGAGGGATGGAACAGGCTAAGCATCTCCCCCAACACCAGGGGCTGTGCTCAGGGAAGGGCACACAGTGGCAGGATCAGGCCTCTAACCATCCCTGCTCATCCCTTGCTAGGACATGAAGCCATTCCTGCTGCTGTCCAAGCACAGAAAAGCCATCGTGACCCACTGTCTCCGGTCCTCGGAGACCACTGCCCCTCAGAGCCCGCCAAAGCTGCACATCAGCCGGTATCTGGCCCGGGAGCACCGTAACAACCCTGCACGGGACCCCAGCTACAGGAACAGTATCTTCACTCAGGTATGGCCACACCATGCCCCATGCCAGTACTTGCTAGTGCAGCATCGCTTCCCCTCCTGCATCTCATCCCTTTTCTGCTGCTTTCCAGCTGTACGAAGGCCTCAGATCTCCTGAGATCAATCAGCCCCTGGACTACAGGTAGATCTTCAGCATTACATTTATGAGGTGTCACCTTCTTGGAGGGGAATGCTGAGTGCTGCTGTGTCTCTACAAGGAGGGATGTGCATAGGTCTATCGCTTTCCTGCAGGTGGCCCCTGAGCTACAACCAGTGGTGGGCATGCGAGTTCATCTCTGAGGGCATCTGTGACAATGGTGAGAGCTCTCCCCTCCCACCCTGGGGCTCTCCCCTGGGCTCTCCCCTGTCAGGGTGCAGCTGTGGTAGGGTGTGCCTGCTATCTCACACGTTCTGGTGGTGCCAACTCCGCTTTGCACATGTGGCGTAGTCCCTGCATCTCTCCTATGCCCCTAGTGCTGCCCCAGGAGGAGGGCCTGGCTTGGCCAGATCCTGCAGGCCAGCATCTGGCCCTGGCATGTCAGGTACTAACCAGCCCCTGCCCCCATTGCAGGTGGTGGTTTTCGGGACAGCCTGTCGGATATGTCAGAGGAGCTGTGTCCCAGCTCTGGAGATGTCCCCGTGCCCCTGCCCTTCTTTGTGCGCACCGCCAACCAGGTTTGCCACCTTCCCTGTCTGCCTGTCCTGGCTTTGGGGGATAATCCAGTAGAGCCTGGGGCTGTTTGGGGTGTTGTTAGTCCTACCTTAATGCTTACAGAGCTATTGGCTGGGAGCGGGGGGGCTGTGCTTGTACCTGGGTGATGGAGATCCTGTAGGGGTGTAAAGAGCAGGAGAGGCAGATGGAGAGGTGGAATGGGAGGCTGCAGGGAGGGACCGGACTGATCACATCTGTGTCCGTAGGTCCTAAGCCTCTGTCCCACAGGGTAACAGCAGCAGTGACACCAGGGATACATATGTCCCTAACCCCTCCTGCAAGGACTTCCCCAAGTACGAGTGGATCGGGCAGCTGATGGGAGCAGCCCTGAGGAGCAGGGAGATTTTGGTGAGCATGGCAGAACCTCCTCGTTCAGCGAGAAGGGCTTGGCAGGGGCTGTCATGTCCCCAGCAGAGGGGCTGCCCTGGGGTGAAGAAGGGGCATGTGGAGGGCACATGTCTCTGCTCCCTTTGGCAGGTCCTGGCTCTGCCAGCACTGGTGTGGAAGCAGCTGGCAGGGGAGGAGATCAGCTGGAGTAAGGACTTTGCCACCGTGGACTTGGAGCTGGTGAGTGGGGCTGGAGGCTGGCAGGTCAATGCCAGGCACTCCCATGGCTGCTCTGTTTCCGCCGTGATGGCTTTTGCCCATTGGGGTTGCAGGTGAAGATGCTGGAGCTGCTGGAGCGGGTGGATAGGGAAGCCTTTGAGGTCAGGTTTGGCACAGAGCTGACCTACACAACAGTACTGAGTGACCAGCGCGTGGTGGAGCTGATTCCCAATGGCAGCAGCACAGTGGTGCGCTACGAGGACCGCAAGGAGTTCATCCGCCTGGTGCAGAAAGCTCGGCTGGAGGAAAGCAAGGAGCAGGTAATGCCATCCCCAGGGGGCCACCATGGCTCTAAGGGGACCCTGTTCCTGTGGCAAACGCTCCTGGTACCTGTGGAGTCAGCAGCTGCAATATCAGCTCCAGCTGGGTGGTTCCTCCTTGCGTTCCGTGCCCGGGATGTCCATGAGCCCCAAGGACCCCCTTTTGGTTGTCCTGGGCTCGGGCCTGCTGCAGTCATATGGAACCTGTCCTGTGCCCCCTGTAGATCGCAGCCATACGTGCTGGGCTGCTCCGTGTGGTGCCCCAGCCTGTGCTGGACCTGCTCACCTGGGAGCATCTGGAGAGGAGGATCTGTGGGGACCCTGTGATCACAATGGACAAACTAAAGAATTTCAGTAAGTACCAGGATCAGCTGGTGCCTCTGCTTATGGTAGGCAGGTTGGACTGCTTGGGCTTTGAAGGTCCTTTCCACCCCAAAGCATTCTATGATTTTATGATTTATGCTGATTCTCATGTTTTTTTAATTACAGTTGGCAAACTTTCCCCAATTTCTTATTTCCACCTTTTTAAGGGTGTATTTTTTTGTTGCTTTCTAAAGTTCTTGATTGGTTGGTTTGTTTTGCTCTTCATGAGTGTAACTGAAGTCAGAAATTGTCCCTATTATCCTGCCTTATCTTCTCAAGAATCTTCTTGTAAACTCTTGCCTATAGTATTGCACACTAGTGTTATTTCATCCATAAACAAATTTTCTTGTGTAACACTTCTAATTTGAAGATTAGAAGCTGCTCCCAGCCCCCTGTGTGGGCAAGCCCCTCACCAATGGTGCTACTGTGCCCGCATCCAGTGGTGAATCTCATCGTGGGGTGCATAGGAGCCTAGGGGAGGATGAGCCAGAGGGATGCTGGATAGGAATACTTCAGGTTTAGCTGCAAACCCCACTGGTTCTTGCTCTACTCCCTCTGATCCTCAGCTGCTGTGCGCAGAGGTGACCAGCCACCCTGCAAACCAGGACCCCCATTTCTCCACCTGCCTTTGTGCAGGATGCTGGCCCCTCTCAGGGTACTGGGGGCTTGCAGGGGCACACTGAGAGCAGAGGGTCTCCTCCTCTCCTGCCTCTGCTCTGGGCTCTCACAGAAGGCAGGATGGACGTGCCTCCTCTCTGTCTGTCAGCTTTGCTGGGAGTTTCTAATTAAGGTGTTGAATATTGTCACAGTTACCTTTGAGGGCTTCCAGTCTGATGATGTCCAACTCCAGAACTTCTTGGAGGCCCTCAACAATTTCACCAGCGGTGAGCAACCCCAATCCTTTCCCTGCTGTTCACATGCAGCTGGGTGTGCCAGAGAACGAGGTACCCACTCCTCTGCACTGCAGGGATACTCACGGGGCACTTCCCTGGGAGTTGGCTGGGGTTGTCCCACCTGGCCCTTCCTGGGATGCTGAGAGCAAACTTTAGCTTCTCCTGGTGCTCCCAGGATGCTTCTGTAAGGGCAATGAAAGGGATGGTCCTGTTCTCATCTCTGAGCCCTGTCTTTCCCCTCAGAGGATCTCAGCCGCTTCCTCAAGTTTGTCACTGGCCGGAGTCGCCTGCCAGTTCGGGTCACCGTCTACCCAGAAAGATCGAAGTAAGTTCGTCCTGCACTGTTCCCAGTCCCCGTGCTTTGCTGGGGTCCCTGCACCGTGCTGGGTTCTGACTCTCTCTCCCAAGCCCAAACGTATTGGACCTGTTGCCACTGGCCTCCACATGCGCCTGCAGCTTCTTATTGCCGGAATATTCCTCGTGAGTCAAGATGGGAACAAGGGATGGGGGTGCTCCCTCTTCCCTGGGGCTGGCATTGGGGTCCCCTCACGGGCTCCCCAGGTCTTGCTCTGGGAGAGGTCTGGATGGGCTTGAGGAGGGAAGCGTGAGGTTCTTGGTGACGCAGTGTCCCCCACGCAGGGCCAAGGCTTGCGAGGAGCTGCTGCGTTACGCCGTCTACCACTGCGTGTCCATTGACACTGACAAAGACTCCTGGGATGAATGAGCCCCCCTGGCGCTCCGTGATGTGGGAGCTGCTCCTGCCAGAGACACCAAATTCAGTAAAACTGATGGGCTGGATCCTGCCATCATGCCTCAGCGCCTGTTTGTATCTGTGCTTTTCAAGGGCTGGGAGGGGAGCGGATTTGGCCAGTACTGCACTTGGGGGGCCAGCAAGGAGCTGGGTGCCACAGCAGAACAAGGTGCTGAGAGCACGGCGTGTTCTGTGGGCCCTGGACACGGTGTGCAGGGGGAGCGCGGCCACAAACTGACCCCACAGTGCACCCTAAAAACATCCCTGCTGCACTGCACCCTGCAGGCTGAACCCCCCCCCAAAATGCTCCCTGCAATCCAACCTGCAGGCTGACACCTCCCCAATTCTCTCCCGATGTCCCCTGCAGGCTGACACCCCCAATTCTCCCCCAAAGCCCTCTGCAGGCTGACATCCCCAATTCTCCCCAGAGCCCCTGCAGGCTGACACCCACAATTCTCCCCCGAAGCCCCCTGCAAACGGCGCCCCCGTGCGCTCCCCACCTCCAGCCGCCTGGTGGCGCTGCGCCGCCGAGCCCGTCCCGCGGCCGATCCATGACTCTGCGTTCCGCTACCCGCGATCCTTCCCTCGGTGTTCTCCTCGCCTCCCTGTCCGCCGACGCCAACCGTGGCAAGGCTTGGGGGTGTGAGGATGGGGAAACATCGAGCGTATCGGCATTCCGCCAGCGCTGCCTGCCATCGACCCGCTCGGCAATCCCCGCGCCGGCGCCGCCATTGCTGTGCTGTCAGTGAGAGGCGCCGGGAGCGGAGGTGACGGCGGGGCCGAGAGAAGGAAACAGCGGGCGAGGGGTCGACCAGGGGGGCAAGCGGGCGAGCAGTCGGGTGAGGAGGCCACAGCGGGGCGGGGGGGACCACGGCAGGGCGGGGGAGCGGCGCCTCCGCATGGGCTGTGAGGGCGATACCGAAAATACTGTGTAATGAACTCTATAAGACTCGTTTTGGAGTTATAGAAAGCGACGACCCTTTATCAGGCCTGGGCAACACGAGGAGTGATCCCTGTCAATCGTGTGCAGCGAGACAAGGGTTGGGGACAGAGCGTGTTTCCCACTTACAGGCACGTGGATAAATTTTACGAGGAATCTTATGTATGTTCTATTACTTTACAAGGTCTAATTTTAATGTCCTTATGAGCTTCACAACAGACTTTTGCTAAGGTGGCTCCAGCTCTGCCTGACCTCACATTTGAGATGGGGAAAAGCTGCAGACAGAGGTGATTGCAGAAGAGACACCTGCTCAGCACAGATCAGACTGAGCACAGCGTTATCGTTTCCAAAGAATGAATAGTGTCTGGAAAAACACTGTTTGCATGAAAACATGCTGTCAGAGGGATATTCTGCCTAGCTTTCAAAAAATACTTTTACTTAGATGAAACTTAACTCCACTTTAGCTTAAATAAAAAAATACCCTACATCTTTTATAATAGTAACTACTTCTTGTATCAAATTACTTGTCATATAAAGGCACGCGGGAAGCTGCTGAGCCAGCGCGTGCTGCCGAGAAGTGCTGCCAGGTAACGCTGGGCCAGGTTGTGCCGAATGGGTTCAAGCCCAGCCCAGTTGTGCCCTGGCTGAGGCCCTGTCTCCTGTGCTCCCTCTTGCAGCATGGAGTTCCAGGCCGTGGTGATGGCGGCAGGAGGCGGCTCTCGTATGACAGACCTGACCTCCAGCATCCCGAAGCCGCTTCTCCCCGTGGGCAGCCGGCCCCTGCTCTGGTACCCGTTGAACCTACTGGAGCGCGCTGGCTTTGAAGGTGAGGCATGGCGGTGAGGGAGTAGGGACCAGACTCTTACCCTGATCTCTTCAGGCTTCCCATGGTCACCTCTGCTGCTCCCGTGTGCCGCCCCCTCTTTTTCTAATGTCTTGTTGCAGGTGCCTTGTTGATGGGGGCAGGTGCCATGGCAGATCTCTGCTCCTCCTCCTCTTGGCCCATGTGCTTCTCCCCCTCCACTTTGCTCTTGTGAGACTCCACCCAGAGTCCTGTGTCCAGTTCTGGAATTCCCAGTATAAGAAGGATATGGAACCATTGGAATGGGTCCAGAGGAGGCCATGAAGATGGTCAGAGGGCTAGAGCGCCTCTGCTGTGAGGATAGGCTGAGAGAGTTGGAGGTGTTCAGCCTGGAGAAGAGAAGATCTCTGGGGAGACATTGTAGTGGCCTTCCAGTACCTGAAGAGGCTGCAGGAAAGCTGGGGAGGGGCTTTTTACAAAGGCCTGGAGTGACAGACCAAGGGGGCTTTAAATTGGAGGGGGAAAGCTTTAGATTAGGCATTAGGAAGAAGTTCTTCAGATGGGTGAGGCACTGGCCCAGGTTGTCCAGAGAAGTTGTGGAGGTTTTCAAGGCCAGGTTGGATGGGGCTTGGAGCAGCCTGATCCAGTGGGAGGTGTCCCTGCCTGTGGCAG
>WAAB01000270.1:135301-155451 GCA_013389865.1 Piaya cayana
GGGCGGGGGAGCGGCGCCTCCGCATGGGCTGTGAGGGCGATACCGAAAATACTGTGTAATTAACTCTATAAGACTCGTTTTGGAGTTATAGAAAGCGACGACCCTTTATCAGGCCTGGGCAACACGAGGAGTGATCCCTGTCAATCGTGTGCAGCGAGACAAGGGTTGGGGACAGAGCGTGTTTCCCACTTACAGGCACGTGGATAAATTTTACGAGGAATCTTATGTATGTTCTATTACTTTACAAGGTCTAATTTTAATGTCCTTATGAGCTTCACAACAGACTTTTGCTAAGGTGGCTCCAGCTCTGCCTGACCTCACATTTGAGATGGGGAAAAGCTGCAGACAGAGGTGATTGCAGAAGAGACACCTGCTCAGCACAGATCAGACTGAGCACAGCGTTATCGTTTCCAAAGAATGAATAGTGTCTGGAAAAACACTGTTTGCATGAAAACATGCTGTCAGAGGGATATTCTGCCTAGCTTTCAAAAAATACTTTTACTTAGATGAAACTTAACTCCACTTTAGCTTAAATAAAAAAATACCCTACATCTTTTATAATAGTAACTACTTCTTGTATCAAATTACTTGTCATATAAAGGCACGCGGGAAGCTGCTGAGCCAGCGCGTGCTGCCGAGAAGTGCTGCCAGGTAACGCTGGGCCAGGTTGTGCCGAATGGGTTCAAGCCCAGCCCAGTTGTGCCCTGGCTGAGGCCCTGTCTCCTGTGCTCCCTCTTGCAGCATGGAGTTCCAGGCCGTGGTGATGGCGGCAGGAGGCGGCTCTCGTATGACAGACCTGACCTCCAGCATCCCGAAGCCGCTTCTCCCCGTGGGCAGCCGGCCCCTGCTCTGGTACCCGTTGAACCTACTGGAGCGCGCTGGCTTTGAAGGTGAGGCATGGCGGTGAGGGAGTAGGGACCAGACTCTTACCCTGATCTCTTCAGGCTTCCCATGGTCACCTCTGCTGCTCCCGTGTGCCGCCCCCTCTTTTTCTAATGTCTTGTTGCAGGTGCCTTGTTGATGGGGGCAGGTGCCATGGCAGATCTCTGCTCCTCCTCCTCTTGGCCCATGTGCTTCTCCCCCTCCACTTTGCTCTTGTGAGACTCCACCCAGAGTCCTGTGTCCAGTTCTGGAATTCCCAGTATAAGAAGGATATGGAACCATTGGAATGGGTCCAGAGGAGGCCATGAAGATGGTCAGAGGGCTAGAGCGCCTCTGCTGTGAGGATAGGCTGAGAGAGTTGGAGGTGTTCAGCCTGGAGAAGAGAAGATCTCTGGGGAGACATTGTAGTGGCCTTCCAGTACCTGAAGAGGCTGCAGGAAAGCTGGGGAGGGGCTTTTTACAAAGGCCTGGAGTGACAGACCAAGGGGGCTTTAAATTGGAGGGGGAAAGCTTTAGATTAGGCATTAGGAAGAAGTTCTTCAGATGGGTGAGGCACTGGCCCAGGTTGTCCAGAGAAGTTGTGGAGGTTTTCAAGGCCAGGTTGGATGGGGCTTGGAGCAGCCTGATCCAGTGGGAGGTGTCCCTGCCTGTGGCAGAGATGTTGGAACCAGCTGATCTTTAAGGTCCCTTCTAATCCAACCCATTCTATTTTCCTTTGTCTCATCATTTCCTTAGCTCTTGGCTGTGCCCCCATGTTAGCATCCCCTTCCTCTTCTCCCCTCACCAAGGCTCTTCTCAACTTTGGGGTCTCTCCCAGTGTTGTTAACTGGGAGACTCTCACTTGTTTCTTTGAATCATTAATGAGAGAGGTGTGAGAAGCCTGTCAGCTCTCTGGGGGTATCTCTTGGTTTGTTGTTTCAGTCTGGCCTGGAGTTCAGGGTTACTTGCTCTGTCTGAGGCATTTAGTCCTTGTTGTTGCAGCTTGGAGCCAAGTGCTGAGGTTTGGACAGAGCAGGGCAGGGGCAAGTGGCAGAGCTGCGACGCTGGCCTGTGGGCCTCATTTCACGCAGGGGCTAAACTGGTATCATGCAGGGGCTAAACTGGTGCATGGTGAGCTGCTTCCGAATTTTCTGGATTTGACTTTTTACTTACCTTTTGGGTGATGGACCAAATCTTTCTGTGGTGTTCCCCTTGCTACTTACAGAACTTCTTTCTGATGCCTTTTGTGACTTTGTTTTGGTTTTTTTATGTTTGTATTTGTCCTTTGCCTTTCTGCTTCTCTATTTCTGCTTTTCCTGTGTGACCATGATTTTTTTCTGACTGTTTCTTTTCTCTGTGGAATTGTAAAGATCCACGGTTATCCATGTCAGCCTCTTACTGTTTCAGTGTGAAGGATCAAAACTAAGGCCAAGCTTAAGACTTTGCCTTTAATTTATTTCAAGAACGTTTTTTTCCCTCAGATTTGCTTTTTGCAAATGTCCACTTTCTGAAATGTCTACTTTCTTTGACTGTACTCCTATGCCTTTTTTTGGCTAAAGTCATGCTTATATCCTGTGATATGGATATATAGGTAGCTAAAAGCTTGTCTGTAACCAGTCTTGTGCTTTGTGTGGTTCTTTATCTAGCAATAACCATTTCCACTTGACTCTCTTGACCCCTGCTAGATGGTCTTACAGTCAGATCATCGTCCTTTCCCCCACACAGCTCTGCAGCTCATCTATCCCCTATGAAAATTTGGATGTGTTGGGTTGTATACGCTGCTTCAGTAAGCAAGCTGCCACCTTTCTGCTCCTTTCTTGCTTCTGCTGCCTTGACCAAGATGCATGTTTCTGCATTAATACTCCAGTGGCATGAATTCTCTCCCTCAGTTGTAATTCTAGGTATTGCAGCAGGCAAGTTCCTCATACTTGCTTATATTAGCAAGAGGGTGATCCACAGTATGATTTAGTGCGTCTCTTTTGTCTCGGCTGCAAGTGCTTTCTCTCTCCTAATAAGGGTTAGGAGACATTTGTCCAGCTCACCAGTTAATGCTGAACTGTTAGAACTTCCTCCTGTTATTTCTTTCTCCAATTCAAAGTGTGCTTTCAATCCTTTTCTCCAGGTTCTTCACCCTGTTTTGATTCCAAGTTGGCATCCAGTACGGAAGCAGGAGGGGAGCCCTCCCATATCTCTGGTGCCAAACTGCCACGATTCTCATGTTTACAGTTCCTTCCTCTTCTTTTAACAGATTCAGGATGAGTTCAGTTTCAAATGATACGGGTTCTTAACATATTTTCATCTTACCCCAGGGGCTTCCTAGGCTGAAGGCTGTGTTATTTCCCATACTCCTCTGTTAAAATTCCATGTGGAAGATGATGTTACACTGTTGGGTTTTTTGGGGAGGTGGGATATTTTATTTTGAAAGTTTGACTCTTGCTTTTCCTTCCAGTTCTTGAAGCCAGAGGAAGAAGGTTTCTTGCTGTTCTGTTTTCTCAGTCTTTGCAGTGCTTCTGCTCTCACATTATTAATTACAGAAATACACTTTCACGCCACTGTTGATATCCTTCAAATATACATTTACCTTTTTTATTCTGAAGATGGAATGAATTTGTTGCTCACATATTACTCCGCTCCCCTGTGTAGCTCGTGATGGGAAGCAGCTTAGTGACTATATTGTAATATTGTGGTTGTTCATGTTGTCCACAGAGGGTTTCACAGCATCAGGGAGGGCAAAAGGCAAAGCTCTGAAGTGTTGGTACCACTAATCGGTCTGTTTGAGGACATATGGTTTGAAGTCACTCGCTAATGATTTTTGTTCCCTCTTTCCAACTCGTGCCACTCCCATGCATTTGTCTCTTTCAGTAACAACCCTCCACCCACACAAAGCAAGAAAAGTTGCTTTCATATTCATTAGGAGTTGAATTCTCTTCCTCAAAAGTTATTATTGCAAAAAATTACTGTTGCCCAGTTACATTCCTCAAGCCTTTTCACAATTCCATCAGGCTTTCTAAATAAAAAGTGAGTGTGTCCTGTGATGAATATTTTTTCTTCTTGCTTGATCTCATCCCACTTTCCTCTGTCCTAGAGGTCATTGTGATTACAAGGAAGGAAATCCAAAAGATGTTAAACTTGGACACAAAAATGAAGCTGGATTTTGTGTGCATCAGTGACAACATGGACATGGGTACTGCAGATTCACTGAGGCATATTCATCAGAAAATCAAGGTATTGCTCTTTTTTATTGAATTTGACTGGAAGATGTTTGTTTATGCTATTATATTATTGTTAATCATGCTTTAAGAGCTGTCCCATGGAATGATATTGTGGGTAACTGAATTTCCTGATCTTCAGAGGAGGTGATATTTTTTTAAAGGTCACGTCATGGGGGAAATCAAACGAGGATGCTAAGTGAGTAGAATTGACAGCTAGGAAGGCTGGAGCAGGTCCAGACTGGGCACTGGATGCTTCTTAGTCAGCATCAGCTTTCTGGCAGGTAAATTAAAAGGTTGTATCTGTTCATACAGTTTTTGATGTGATGTGTGACAGCTATTGTCCAGTTAGTTCTTGGGGAAGCACAATTGTTCACTGTTGTCTTAGCTTAGGCAGTACACCGATATTTAACGATATTTGCTTTTAGCTCTTGGCCCTGCCCCAGGCTTGCCTGCGCTGTTAGGCAGGTGACTTGCTCTGTGCTTCAGTTTTCTGCTTTTCCTGGCTTGGTTATATGGCAGGTTCTTTGACAAACAGTGCCCAGATGTGATAAAGGATTGCTGTCCTAATAAACATGTTGATTTATAGAACTTTAATTTCCAGCTCACAATTAAAGCTCTCCCATATAAGGCAAAAATGCTGCTTGGGGCTTTTACCTTGGTCTGGGGTGAAATTTTGCTTTTGTGATTGTCACACACTTAAACCTTCTGATATGTTTCCTGTCTGCTTAGGCCACCTTAACTGGACTGATTGCTTACATAAAGGTTGCAACAGAAATTCAATGAACTGTTCAAGTCCTGAGGTGTCATTTCCTTCAGGTTCTTTTTGAAGGTAATAAACTGCAGTATAACAGGCTGTGTATTCCCAAGAGAAAGGCTCCAGCTGAGACAAGATAAACCTTTCCAGGCAAATATGGGTGTCTAGGTGACACAAGAGAGATTTTGCAAGGGATTAATGCACACAGTAGAATAATCTAGAGGATGAAGAGCAGATTTATAGAAGAAAAGCAAAATCAACCAAGTCAGTTGAACTTAACTGAGTGTTTCTGTCATGTGGAGAATTGCACTTTGTTGTAACTCAGTTTGGCAGTATTTTTTAAATACGTACATGCTGTAAAGAAATATCTCTGCATGGCAAATTTTGAACGTGGTGTTACAGTTTTATTGCCTGATAAGTGCGATTAGTCCAGCTGTCTGAGTGTCCCTGTTTTTATTAATCTGGGTAAGTTTTCTTAGAGGGAGACCTGGAAAATAACAGCAAAGCGTGTGGGGGTAAGAAAACAGACTGTGTCTTCAGAAGCAGCGATATTGATTTTTGCTTTATTTTTCAGAAGAAAAGCTTAGAGAAGATGTGAGGTAGTACTGAAAATCATGCAGCTTTTCTTCAGGGAACTGCTCTGTACAAACAGCAGCAATGGCTTCTTCCCGTTCTATTCCACATCTTGCCTCTCTGGCCAGAGAGGACAAAGCGGTCTCTTATTTGAAATAATCCTATACCGAGTTCCTGAGGAGATCGCTGCACTGTGTACTTTGGAGTCGTTCCTCTAGTAAATACATACCACCGGAACACCTCTTACAGGGTGTACCCTCTCCTGTGCAATAGAGGTGAGAGAACCACAGCAGAAGTAGCTGAAAAGCTGCTGTATGTCAGCTATGTCTGTGGTGTAGCAGGAGAGGGATCTCGTTAAAGAATGAGTTTCCCTGGTGCAAACAACTGCTGCTTGTGGCCATAGTTTGCTGGCAGGCTTTTTGCAACCCATGCCAAAAGTCTGATGAGGAGTTTAAACTGGTTGCTGAAACTTATTTGTCGCAAATTGGGTTAATTGCCCACAGACAGAAGAGCAAGTATGCTCAATAAAAATGAGGTAACGTATGTGGCACAGTATAGACAACTTCCCTGTGTGCAATGCAAGTGACTAGGGTAAAGCCAAAATTATAAATGCGCTGTGAGAAAAATATATCTAAGGCTAACTGAACTGATCACTAATTATGAGATGTGCGTAAATGTCGGGCCATTCTAAAGCATAAAACCTCCTGACTTGGTGCCTTGTCTAGCATTTGACTGAGGGAGTTTCATCAGAACATCATTTCTGCTTGCTGTGCCTTTTTGTTGGGCTTCACCTTGGTTAGTGAAGCTTGATATTTTATGGATTAGATGATGATTAGATTTAAGATTCAGTAGTAGTATGAGGATACAGACATGCAGAGCCTGTAAGTGTTGAGGGAAGGTAGTTTGTGTTGTTCTATTGCTTTTTGGTGTTGACTTTGGGGACAGGTAAGACTGTCCTGGTTCACAGCAGCAAGCAGCTGACTCCACCAGTCTTGGTCTTTCTTGGTTGTTCAGACATTCATGAGAGCAAAGGAAAACTGTTCAAGTTGTTGTTTGCTGTTCATCCATTGTACACAAACAAGATATTTTTGACATCTTTACTTCAAGAGTGGATACAATGGATGTGTGCTCTTTGCTCTCCTGGAACTCTTCCTGTTATTTTTGGCTGTCTCAGCCTACACTTGATTGACAAGGTAGCAGCTTCGTTAAGATTTTTGTGTTCATTACAGGTCTGAATGTATCCTTTTCTTGGCTCCTTCACACAATAAGGATATTATGCTAAAGGCACCTGTTTGAGAGATTATGAACAATAAGGAACTTGGTGCAGTAAGTTCCACTTTCTGGGCTCCTGGGTGTCAGTCTGGCCTGTTCTTTACTTGTAATTCTTTAATAGACTTGTTTGATGGGTTTTTTGCTTGTTTTATTTAAAGATTAAATTCTTAATAGTGTCTGAATAGCTAATGGCGTTAACCAGATCGTTGTCACAACTGTGTGACTGAGAACTGAGGCTTAACAAGGTGAAGTAATATACCTTTGATCATAAGAGAATCGTGACAGTGATGGAAACTGGACGTCTGTCTCAAATCTCTCATGGCTTTGTGCACAAGGTCATCTTTCTATACTGTGTGCATATGACATACTTTGTTTCCCCACCTTGAAAAAGCTAGCAGGACAAGAGGTTAGACACAAGCTGAAGCTGTTTTGTATGGAAACTACCAAAACAGAAACTTCGGTAGAGCTACAGTCCAGTTTCTGAATTGCAAGTGTTGTGGGTTTTTTGGTGAGTGCTAGATTATAACTATAAAGAGATCCTCAGTTTGGGAGTGCGTCAGCCTAAATGTAAGTAGTTGAAAAATCATTTTGCAGCATGTGGAGTAGAAACCAATAGGGCTTTTTATTTGCCTGTGTTCATATTATTTTTTTGATATGATAATATAACACGTATCAATGTTTTGTACTAAGTCCAGCACTTAAAATTATGTTGAAAAAACAAGAAGTGGGTATAGGAGTTACTCTTTGATTTCTTAAATGTTTTGTTTTATACAGAGATATGAAAACAATTTAAGGACTTTGTGACAACTACCAATTGGATCCTTTGATTGCATCCGGCAATGGAATGGCTGCCCAGGGAGGTGGTTGACTCACCATCCCTGAAGGTGATTAAAAGACTGGTAGGTGAGGTGCTCAGGGATATGGTTTAGTAGTGGACAGGTATGGTTGGACTTGATCTCAAAGGTCTTTTCCAACCAAATGATTCCATGATCCTATGATTGCTGTCCTGTGGACAGTCCCAGCATTGCACCAGGATGCTGTTGGTTTCATGATCTTTCTGTACCTTAGGGCAGTTTCCATGGCTTTCATTTTAATGTCCCGTCTTTATTCTTTTATATATTTTTAATATTGCTGCTGGTTTTATTCTTTTGTGCCTTTACATTCTTAGGTTTCTGCTCATCTTTTGCAGGACTGATGATCAGTGGCTTTTCAAAATATAAAAATGAAAGTGGAGCTGCAAAGGCTTCATTCTCATTTATATGTAGGATTGGAAATTGTAGAATGTAGACTCACAGTTAATGGTATAATAATGCTCTTGTTGAAACTGTAGCATTACCACTACAGGGTCTCTGTCATCTCATGATTTAGCCTAAGCAGAGAAACACGCCAGCCTTCTGTGCCTCTGGGTTTGGTTTGATTACCTTCCCTGGTCACGAAGAGTGAAGAGAGCTCCTCTGTAGCTGGTGTCAGTGGATGCACTTTTTTCAAGTCATAATGTAAAGTCTCCTTATATGTGCATCAGGGATTTTTAGGGGGTTGTTCCCTGCAGTATGTTCCTCTATGACTTCTGCACTCCAGATCTATGTTTTCATTTGGCTTCTGCTACCATTCTCAAAGGCTTTCTCTTGCAGCTTAGTAGCCTGCCTTTGGAGGATTCACAGGACCAGTATGCAAACTACGTGTGCCATGACTGACCGTATTATAGCACAGTCGTAGTTTCAAGACTTTGATAACACAGAACTCATGATTTTAGGGATTAGTAACACAAAATTGTAATAGGGGCTAGGAGCACAAAGGTAAATTGTAATGTTGAAATAGGGTGATGGTAAGCAGCTACACTGTTGGAGGAAGGAAAAGTAAACACATTGTGGGATGGTAAAGTATTTTTTTATAGCCATGAGAAATTAATACTATTGCTCAAGGCAATGGGAAGATGTTTTAGCTGGAATACTGATCAAGTGTGGAACTCAAGTGCATCAGGTACAGAGCAAACACTAGAAAAGGAAGCAAAATAGTAAGATTGCAATATAATTGGGCTTATATTTACTGTGAGAAAACATAGGCTGAAAATTATGGAAGGGTTTTCTTCAGGGCAGAATGGGATTATAAAACAGCCTCCAAGGAGTAATCAAGACAAAAATCCCGTAAATTTATATTGGAGTGAGAAGCTGGGGGGTTTTTTGTTGTTGTGTTTTTGTTTGTTTGTTAGTGTTTTAAAAGATAACGTAAGTAATGTGATACCTGGAATGTCAGGAGTTGAAAGTCTTGACTCAGGAAAGCTCTTTGAGAACTGTTTATGTGCCCTTCTGCTTGTACCATTCATCAGACTCCTGCAGACATTTCTGTGGGTTGTAGATTATTCTTGACAAGAAAAAAAAAAGGTGGGGGGTGTCACTGTAGTTTACAAATTATTTCCTCTGAAATTTAGGCGTCTCTAATATTTGCCTATTCTGTTTCTCGTGCCAGTTTTACTGGACCCAGGCAACTTTTGTCTGGCACCACCTCCCAGGCTGGGGCCTCTCCAGGCAGCAGGTTGACAAACCTGGTTAAGTCATGAATCTGTTTTTCAGGCTGAAGCAGGAGGTGGCTTGGGTGTGTCTGCATCAAGCGTTTGTGTTCACCAAGTCTACATTATTTTCATCTTCTGTTAAGCATTTCTCTCCCTTGTGTCACTCAACTATACTCCAGCCAGTGATTAAACTGTGGAGTTCCAGCAGAGTAACAGCCATGGAACAATTTCACATTTTCCTTCCTTGATGAGCCCTTGGTTGTGTTAATGGAAGCCCTGACTAATATGGTATGAATTAATCAGCATGTCTTCTTGCTGCTAGCACTGGTGAGTGTTTGCCTGCGGAATGTTTCGTCTCAGGTGGTCCACCTGGCTTTCTCAGTTTCAAAAACTAAGATGTGAAAGTAATACAGCTCTTAAAAAGCAAAGCAAAACAAACCCTAAAAAGCTACCAGAAAAAAAAAGAAGAAGAAAAACCAACTTTCTTTGAACAAATAAACAAAGATTGAAACTCCAGATCCTCTTGGTATGTGCATCTTTGGGAGCCATGTTGTGGAAAGTGTGATGTCACGGTGGTGGTCTGTATGCTGCTGAGGGTCACTGATCCGTGGAGTCTTGGACGGCATGGCGAAGCGCTTCACTTCCTCTGTTGAAAAATCTCCTTTCCAAACACATGATGTAAGTAAGCTCGCTGTAATGGCTGGAAGGTGGAATCTCAGTCCTTTTGGTACAGCTGAGCAGAGTTTGGTGAGCGTGGAAAGAAAAACTTCAGTCCCCCTAATATATAGTTACGGATTTTTTGTGCTGTCAGTGGAAATAAAAAAACAAATGAAATTCATTTGTAAGAGACGAAGTCTGTCTCTGAGCAAGATTTAACTAAATATTCTGTTCATCTATTTTGAAATAGTAAGAAGAATTTAATCATTTTTTTTTCAGCAGACCTGACAAAAAGGAAGCCGACAGAGGGTGGAAGGAAGGCCAGGTAGCCAAGGAGGAATACAGAGAAATTGTCCAAGCAACCAGGGATCAGGTTAGGAAAACTGAAGCCCCGATAGAATTAAATCTGGCCAAGGATGTCGAGAACAACAAGAAAAGCTTTTGTAGGTACGTCTGTGAGAAAAGGAAGACTTGGGAGAATGTGGGCCCTTTCCAGAAGGAAATGGGAGACCTGGTTGCCCAGTATATGGAGAAGGTTATGGTACTCAGTGACTTTTTTTGCCTTGGTCTTCACCAGCAAGAGCACGAGCCACGCCACCCAAGTTGCAGAAGGTAAAGGCAGGGACTAGGAGATAGAAGAACGACCCACTGTAGGAGAGGATCAGGTCTGGGACCATCTAGGGAACCTGAAGGTGCACAAGTCCATGGAACCTTATGAGATGCCTCTGCGGGTCTTGAGGGAACTGGCAGATAAAGTTGCTAAGGCTTTATCTATCATATTTGAAAAGATGTCACAATCCACTGAAGTTCCCAGTGACTGGAAAGGGGAAAACATAACCCACATTTTTTTAAAAAGGAAGACCCAGGTACCTAGAGGCCAGTTGGTGTCACCTCTGTGCCTGGCAAGATCATGGAGCAGATCCTCTGGGAAACTACTGAGGCATATGAAAAAACAAGGAGGTGCTTGGTGACAGACAACTTCATTTCACTAAAGGCAAATAGTGCCTGATGAATTTGATGGCCTTTTGTGTTGGAGTTACAGCCTTAGCAGATAAGAGTAACTGACATTGCCTACCTGGATTTGTGCAAAGCATTTATCACTGTCCAGCATGACATTCTTGTCTCTAAATTGAGGAGACATGGATTTGACAGGCGGCACACTCAGTGGAGAAGGAATTGGCTGGATGATCACACTTAAAGAGTTGCATTCAACAGCTCAACATCCAAGTGGAGACTAGCGACAAATGGCATCCTCAGGGATTGGTATTGGGACTGGTCTCATTTAATGTCTTTGTTGGACACATGAACAGTGGGATTGAGTGCACCTTCAGCATGTTTGCTGGTGACACCAGGCTGTGTGGCGTGGTCGGCATGCCACAGGGAAAGGTTGCCATTCAGAGGGACCTTGACAGATTTGAGAGGTGGGACTGTGCAAACCTTATGAAGTCCAAATTCAAGGTCCTGGGGTTGGGGCAATCCCAAGTGCAAATACAGGCTGGGCAGAGAATGTATTGAAAGCAGCCCAGAGGAGAAGGACAGGGGGTGTAGGTAGATGAGAAGCTCAATGTAAGCTGGCAATGTGTGCTTGTAACCCAGAAGGCCAACTGCGTCCTGGGCTGCATCAAAAGAAGTGTGAGAAGCAGGGTGAGAGAGGTGATTCTGCCCCTCTACTCTGCTCTTGTGAGACCCCACCTGGAGTCCTGTGTTCACTTCTGGAGTCCTCAGCACAGGAAGGACATGGATCTGTTAGAGCAAGTCCAGAGGCGGCCATGAAGATGATCCAAGGAGCACCTCCCATATGAGGACAGGATGAGAGAGTTGGGGCTGATCAGCCTGGAGAAGAGAAGGCTGTGGAGGGACCTTATAACAGCCTTTCAGTAGTTAAAGGGGGCTACAGGAAAGCTGGAGAGGGGTTCTTTATCAGGGAGTGCAGGGATAGGATGAGGGGGTAATGGTTTTAAGCTGAAAGACAGAAGATTAGATTACCCGTTAGGAAGAAATATTTTATTGTGAAGTTGAAGCACTGGCCCAGGTTGCCCAGAAAAGTTGTGGACGCTGCTTCTGTAGAGGTATTCAAGGCCATGTTGGCTGGAGCCTTGAGCAGCCTGATCTGGTGGGAGGTGACCCTGCCCATGGCAGCGGGGATGGAACCGGATGATCTTTATGGTCCCTTCCAACCCAAACTCTTCTATGATTCTATGAAAATACTTGAGTTCCTAAACTGCAAGTGAAAGCTGCTGTCTTGCCATTTTCATTCTGCCTTACCAGTATTGTTAGCGCTGCTTGGGAAAAAGCAGATGTATAGGATAGCAGCTCTCAGAATATGTAGCATCTTGTTTCCTTCTCTATCTCTGATGGAAAGCTGCTACCGTTGAGGCATTAGACAAAATGAGTTGCAGATTGCATGCCCGAGTCCTGTTCCCAAAGCACAGCTGATTGTCTTAGTGAAAAGCAGCTCTACTGGCAGGTGCTCAGGCTGGCAATGTTGCTGGGGGGAATGATATAGAGTTGCCTGACTGTGTGTTTGATGAATGTGTTCGGGACTTTGCTCTGATCTTTGTTTTTCCTGGCAGGGTAAGAGTTAGAGAATTCAACAGTTGTTGGATTTCTCTTTTTTTTTTTTAAAGTTACTCAGCTTTAGAAGAATGTAGCTCATTAAATTAATTATTTTGCTGTCAGAGTTTACTATGGATCATGGTTAAAAAAAACAGAGGTTTGAATGAGGCAATTAGCTCCTAAGGTTAGGATCCAGAGTGGTTATTTGGGCATTTGCTATTGTGCATTATATGTACAGGAAAAGAAATAATGCAGAGATCTTAGGTGTCCTGCAAAGAAGAGTCACTGACAGACCCAAGATGCCTCTTGGTTTTAATTGTTGCATCTCCCGCTGCAGGTCCTTATCCTTTTCACACTCTTGGCAACTCAAGACCTGTGCTCGTTACATTAACCAGTACCTCATTTCCACGTAGAAGTTAATTGTCAGCATTTCTTCTGTATTACAGTATATGTTTTCATTAAGACCCGATGTGGTCTCTGATGAATTAGACAAATTCGGCCCATTCTGGTTGCAGACGCAGTCAGCTCTTTGCATAAACAGCTAAAACCATTTGTCTAAAAGTGCCATGTTTTGTATGACCTACTACTAATTTTCTTTTTTGAGGAGTAAATCATCGAGTTGTTGGGTTGGAAAAGACCTTTGAAATCAAGTCCAACCATACCTCTCCACTACTAAGTCTTATACCTAGGCACCTCATCTATCTGTCTTTTAATCACCTTCAGGGATGAGGACTCAACCACCTCCCTGGGCTGCTCCTTCCAATGCCCGATAACCCTTTTGGTGAGGAAATTTTTCCTGATATCTAGTCTGAACCTGTCCTGGCATAGTTTGAAGCCATTCTGTCCCATACAATCACCTGTCACTTGGGAGAAGAGACCAGGACCTACCTTGCTACAGCCTCCTTTCAGGGAGTTGAAGACAGTGATAAGGTCTCCCCTCAGCCTCCTTTTCTCCAGGCTAAACAACCCCATTTCCCTTTCTCTGGACATGCTCCAGGACTTCAATGCCTTTCTTGTAGTGAGGAGCTCAAGTTAGTGTTCAGTTTTGTAAATCATCCTTAATTTTTTTCTTTTGAAAGTATATACAGTCTTGTGTCAATAACTTCCTGTGCTCTGTGTTGAGGAAAGAATACAGCTTTAGTAAAAATAATCTCAAAAAAACCATTTTGCAATTTTTGTCTTTAACACCATGGGCACATGAAGGTTAAGAAGAGTTAAATGTCCTTTATTATCATCATTTTATGAGGCACAGAAAGCCTTTTATGTAAGTCAAACTCGAATTTATAGTTTTCAACAGTCACTCTATGATGAGTGTTCAAAGAAGTGAAAATGATGAATTTCTGCATCCTGTTCTATTAAGAGAGAATAAAATACCAGAGAATCATAGAACAACCAGGCTGGAAGAGACCCACTGGTCCAACCATTCCTATCAAACACTAAACCATGCCCCTCAGCGCCTCGTCCACCTGTGCCTTAAACACCTCCAGGGAAGGTGAATAATATGAAGAGTGTGGGGAAAATCTGTGTCCAGCTGCCATCTTTCCTAGAGTCTTTCCTTGATGCTCTAAAGCCTTGTGCTGCATAGAAGCCTGTAGAACAAAACAGTCCCCATGCTGGGAATAAATGTTGGTGTGAAGGAGTCGCTGATGTCGGTGTCACCCTGAACTCAATGGAGCTGGAGCTGTACAGAGTCTCTTTGATGTGCCTTGATGATGTCCTTGTTTTGAATGTTAAATTAGCATTTAATTTGANTGAAGGAGTCACTGATGTCGGTGTCACCCTGGACTCAATGGAGCTGTACAGAGTCTCTTGATGTGCCTTGATGATGTCCTTGTTTTGAATGTTAAATTAGCATTTAATCTGGTGTTTTCTTAATTCTTAGCTTGTAACTTGGTATGTCCTTGGTGTTTCCCCAGGAAACTTGAGTCCTCCCTGGTTTCAGGTAGGATACTGCTTGCAAGGAAGCATTCACTGATTATTTGCACATTAGTTCTGGAAGGACATTCCTTCCCTGCTATCTGAAGCCTTTTTGCTTTGTTTCTAGCCTGTGTGGTTTTAACTTATATATTTTTCCCATGTTTGAGTCTTAACAGCCCTTCCCTTGTTGGAGATTGGGACATTTCCTGGCAGCTATGGGCTGTGCTGCTCACAGTTACCCTGCCACGGGTGACAGTCCTTAGTGAGCATCCATCCTTTGAAACAGAAAATGGAATTGCTTAGATCAAACACAGTTGTGTGTGTTGAACTAAGTACATAGCTCTACTTATTCAGGAATGTAAGAGGGAGAGGTTGCCAAACATTGATCCATGTAGTTACTGTGCTTGCAAGAGTTTGTCCTTGTGTCTGTGTTTGAATTCTGGTCCGGTCCTGTAACGCTGATAATAGCAGTGTAATGTTTAATTTGGTGAAAGCCACAAAAAAGATCAGTGGACTTGTAGGATGCCCGGGATTTATTTTACATTTTTGTCATGTTACGTTAACTGAGGAACCTACGTAGGTTTGTGGTTCGGTGCTGAAAAGGGATGAACAATTGTTATTCAGATTTTCTTGACGCAAATTTAGGCATTTTTATGTAGTATAAATGCTGTTTGCTCCTTTGGGAAGACAGTGACAATTCTAGATGTAGACTAATAATGCTGGAAAAAGTAGTGGACGTTTTGAAGTTTTCGNGTCATTGGGCACTGGAAACAGGCTACCCAGGGAGGTGGTTGATTCACCTTCCCTGGAGGTGTTTAAGGCATGGGTAGATGAGGTGCTGAGGGGCATGATTTAGTGTTCGATAGGAACGGTTGGACACGATGATCCAGTGGGTCTCTTCCAACCTGGTTGTTCTGTGATTCTATGAAACCACTCCTATGTAACAGTCATTTGTTTTCACAGGGAAAAAACACCTGAACAAAGCTGATCATGTTTCACGCATGTGGTCACTCAGTTCTGTGCAGGCAGGTGTGAAGCAGCAACGTCACTGAGCTGTGCTTCACAGTGACTGGTCCTGTTGAGCTTGTTCTTTGTGGAGCAGATTGGTGTTTGGGTTTTCTGTCGGAGCAGAGTTGAGGCTGGCTTTTGTGTAATGACCGGGATTGACCTTAGAGTTTCACACCAGTTTTTCATGATTTAAGATTGTGCTGATACAAGCTGCAGGATGGCAGAATGATTCCTGACGATACATGCTGTATGTTTCTTGGGTTTCATTTATAGTCTGGCTTGAGACTGCAAGGAATCATTACGATCCTCTAGGCTATAAGGGAATTTGCACACAGTAATTCAGGCTGTTAGCCCCAAAGCTCATGGATGACTTAGTGAATGTGTTCCTGAAAGACAGCAAGTCCTTATTCATACATTCTGGTGTATGAAAAGTCCATTACATCCTTTTGTATTTTATTCCAGATGATCTTTATTCTCCCTCTTGAAACGCTTTGCCTTTTATTTCTACCTTGAACACTGATTTATAGCCACGGAATCCAGTCATGCCTGCTTTTTGTTGTGTTGCTGAGAGATCTTCTACTGTTTAGGTAACTGTGGGCAAAAGCCTTCTTTCTCTTCAATAAGTTGAGCCGGTTGAGCTCCATTAGGACTACTTTTTATTATTATTGTTTGTATGACTGCAGCACCTGACTGCCTAAGGCTCTGCTTACATTAAGTGTTAAGCCTGGGCTTGAGCTCTGGGCTTTGGCAGCAAGCCTGCTGTGCTGCTGCTGTTGAGAGCGGAGACTGGCCGTGGTGTTCTCCTTTCTGTTCGTGTGAGGCAGGGTCCAAGATCAGCTGCGCAGCAGGTCTGGTAGTGCTGCCATCCAGGAAGACCTGGAAACATGCCTGCCAGGAACCGGAGGGACGAGGAAAGCGCTGTTTGTTTCTAGAGTTCTCTTGCCTGTGAAGAAGGGATCTGTTTGTGCAGTGTGTTGAGCCAGGGGGGAATTCAGCTTGCCAGGTTCACCCTCCGTGAACCGGTGAATCCAGGGCCTGGATTATGGGGTGCTCCTCTGAACTTTATCATAGAATCATAGAATCACCAGGTTGGAAAAGAACCTTAGGATCATCAAGTCCAACCATAACCATTTAGCACGCATACTTGTCCTGAGTGACAGTGCGTGCTTTCTGAATGCCTTTAGATGGGGGAAAACCAGTCGCCTCTGTGGCACACTTAGGATTGTGACATAAAACAAGGAGATAACTCCTGTCCTGAGACGAATGAGAGAGCCTAGCAAGACAGGGTAATATGCATCAATGCCTCAGTCTCATGCCCTGGCAAATGGATAGCCTGATAATTGGCAGTTTTCTGTAAGTGTAAGGGTAGCAGATTTATTTTATTAAAATAAACAAAACAAAACCCTAAAGCAATCAACCAAAACCCAGCAGGCCCTAAGTCTGCGTCCTTTAGACAATACAAGTAGGTAATAGAGCTGTTGTCCTTTATCGATAAAAGGCAGACGTAGTCTTGGTAAATGTATGGTGAGTGGAAGGGATAGGCTGTCAACAGGAGGATAAACAACTTGTGCTGGATGTGACAGAAAATGGAACAGTGGAGAAAGGTAGTGTGGTTGGAGGAGGAAGCTGGGAAAAAGATTTTTAGAGTATTGTGTAAGTAGGACAAAATTGTAGGAGTCGGAGCCAGAGGAAGAGGTGGCTCACAAAGCTTATGTTCCAGACCAGAAGTTTTACAGTTCAGTGAGTGTCATGTTATCAATGTCCTGCTTTGAAAGTAGTCTTAAGAAGCTTATAGACTTCTGTTTATCTCTAAACTTCTGCTTTTGGTTGATAACAACTGTAAATATACCCTTTTCCACCCCACGTGTCAGTTTGAGCAGCAGGTAATGAGGCTTCCTCTTGGGAGGAGACAGGATGCCTTCTGGGCTTGAATATCTTTCCTGTTCCTAGCTTATATGTATGTAAATTTAAAAATATTGATTTTGGATGATAGCTCTTGAGATAGAAAGATAACCTAAAATGGTGTTTTCATTGTATGATCCCATCTGATACAATGCATAGGATGAACCATGTGATGGGGCTGAGGTTAAGACTCCTCCCGAGCTTCTGGCATCTCTCTTCCAGCTTTCTCTGAGAAGATAAACAGTGATGCTGACAGGTTACGTATGTGAAGGCATTTACATTGCCTTAAGCTATCCTCACCTGATGAATTCAGGGCCATCCAAGAAATTAGTAGAGACTCCCTTGGCTCCCACCTGAGACTTCTTTCACTTTATGCACTGTCTTAGGAAAAAAAAAAAAGTTTCTTCTGCCTTTTAATGAGAAGTTGCTGGTGGCTTTCAGGTTGAGTGACATCCTGTGCCTCCAATGCCCTTTGTCCTTAGAAGAATTAGGAAGGTGGTGATCTACAGCAAACTTGCTGCTGCAGGGTGGGTGCACAGGAGGTAAACTAACAAAGTCCTAAATCATGATTTTCTTCTGAATCTCACTCCCAAGGACATGACAGAAGCAGAGTGGGAAACACCAGCCAAAGGCAGCCATTTCAGTTGGTAGCTAATAAGATTCTACAGACATCAAAAAATAAATGAGGTTCCCTGCTCCAGTTACAGCAGCAGCCATAGAGCTTCAAAGAGGTCACAGGTGTGGAAATTGGAGGACTCTTAAATGGAGACTGAGATAAAAGGGGATTCTCTAAAGCCTTGGATGTAAGTTTCTGATCTGAAGAGTGGTGAGTAATGCAATTGCTGGGAGGTATCTTTGGCTTTGCCTGGAGCGTGCTAACGAGCAATCGAAGTGCTTGCCCACAGCCAAACTGTTCTTTTCCTTTCCACTCTTCAGAATAATAAAAGCATTACACACAAACCCCACTGTTAATGCAACATGTGGGTGAAGTTCCAGGCTATTGTGTATGAAACTCAGTCTTAATTCCAGCAGTAATTATAACTTGTTCCTTTCTCCCCTGTTCTGTGGTGACACTGCAGGAAGTGATGTGTAGTTCTCTGTTTGTGCATGTGTTCGCTTAAGCTGAGTGTAGGAACAGAGTCTATCTAATCTCTTGATTTTTTTCCTTTTCCTGTCAAAGTCTCAGCTGTAATACTGTGCAACTGGAAACTTTGAGTGTTTAACTTCAACATTTTTTCGGTCTTCAGTTTTTTTAGGAGCTGGTTCTACTACTTGTGGATATTTTGTTGCTTTTCTGTTTGTAATGCAATCTGACATTTGTTTTCCTCTTTCTCTTGATGAGACTGATTGTGTTCAAATTGGAGATTTCCTTGCAACACATGTTTTCTCATTTTCTGGTCTGAAGTTTTTGAGACCATCAGCAGTTTAGGCTGTGAGGTCCTGCCCTTGTCTGTACTTGATAGAAAAAGCATAGTGAATACCAGTAAAAATTCATCGCTTGCTGCCAGCTATCTGTGGTAACCTTGATATCTCCTGCTTGAACAGAAGGGATCCAGCAGTTATTGCTGATTATAAAAGAGTTTTTATTGTTGCCTTTGTATGCAGGGTGTGATAAAGTCCAAGGCTTTTTATTTATGCTGGTATATTACACCATATAATTGCATCCATCTTTTGATCTGTGGTATGAATTAGCTTCATTGAAAACATGTTTTCTATTTTTAAGTTGCTTGTCTTGAACTGAGTTCTTGAAACATTCTGCTTTTTGGTCTTGTTTTTGTGTAGATTTTCCATATTGTGCTGGGTTTAATATAATTGTTGACATGTTGGGTTTGAGGTTTTTTCCTTTACTGGTTTTTCCCCCTCTATTTTGTATAAATCTCTTCGTGTTTTATGTTACTGTTGTATTTATCCAGATTGAATATGTATGTTATCTCATAATGTCTGAGCATTCCACAGTTTGGAAATGTTCAATGGTGGAGCGCGGATAGCCAGGGCTAAAAAAGGAGAGTGAAGGTTTGGAGGCCTTAGGTACCGTGTTACCATATTTGACGTGACTGAACACTGTGTTCAGCAACAGCTGGACTGGTCCTGAAACTCAGATTTTAGGTGAGGTCTCTGCAGGACCTCATTTTCAACCGATCAACCATTATAGGAATGGTTGGACTCAATGGTCCAAGAGGTCTTTTCCAACCTGGTGATTCTATGATTTTTCTCCACTGATAAGCAGCCGAGTCTTAGTTCTGAACTGGAGCGTGTAAATTGCAAATCTGAGGAAGATTTACAATTTACAGAAGAAATTCTTCATGATGAGGGTGGTAAGTCACAGGTTGCCCAGGGAAGTTGTGGCTACCCCATCACTGGAGGTGTTCAAGGCCAGGTTGGATGAGGCTTTGAGCAGCCTGGTCTGATGGGAGGTGTCCTTGCCTATGGCAAGGGGATTGGAACTGGATGATCTTTAAGGTCCCTTCCAACCCAAACCATTCTATGATTCTAAGTGATTCTTCCAAGGAATGTTGCATTCTTCTTGTCTTTTCTGTGGCTTTTGTGATGCTCACAAAAAAACATGAGCTGCTGTCCCTATACCTGAGCAGCACTGCAGGATTGCCTTGTGTTTCCCAACAGAAAGTCATTTGTTGTTCTCTTTTATTATGTTTGATACTATTTTCACCTGGTCTGAATAGCAGCTTGTGTGGTAGAGCCCTGGTCTGTGGCGAGGGCTTCTCTATGTCATAAAAATTAGTAAACAAAATGGCACATACAGAGTTTGGCAGAGCAGGAGGATGCCAGAAATTCCAAGCATTTGTTTCATGCCCTGTCTGTTCAATTGTCCTGCTTGAGTTAAGAACCTTGCCTTGTCCTTCCCACAGCTGTAAGGGGTGTTGAGAGTCTATTTGTGCGTGCNTGAGGGCTTTATTTATGAAGGGGGGGG
>WAAB01000272.1:0-18035 GCA_013389865.1 Piaya cayana
TCTGCAAACTTGCTAAGGAAATGGCACAAACCAGACCTACTTTGGTGATTCCCCATGGAATGTTGCGAAGCAAACAAATAAACAAACAAAATCCAAAAAGAACAATATAAAAGTTGTTCGTATAGTATTTTCCATTATATCAAGGAAAATATTCCTTTTTTGCTCCCTGAATACATGAACCAGTTTAAACTGACATCTTTAAGGGATTAGTAAAAGCTTACAAGTTCATTAATCTTCTATCAAAAGCAGGGGATATGTTAAATAATAAAAAGAAAATCAGTTCAGGCACAACGTTCTGGTTTTAGGGAATATTTTAAAAACAACAATAAGAGGAAGAGGGATTGGGCACAGTGACATATTAATGATAGTTCCTGGACACAAAATGAAATAGCAGGAGTCAGAGTCATTATAGATTTTAAAAAGGAGAAAAGAAAAGGAGCTGAAAACAAAGATTAGATTTAGCAATTCACTTTTCAGCCTTCATTGTTTTCACAGTTCACACTGGCAAAAGACTTTTATGCAGGAAAATAAGAATTTCCATAATATGCAGAAACCATCTCATGCTGAATAATCTGGTGATAGGGTTTTTTTTAATGTAAATTAAATGGATTGTACTTAGATGCTACCTAAATTATAGACTGCCCCGAATTTGCATGCTAATGTTACTTTTACAATTGATGAGTTTTCATGCAGAGTCCCGTGTAAAGCGATTCCTTTAAAGTTTGGTGCTTGTTAGGACTATTTTTTAAAAATTAGTTGTGTTTTAAGAAGGAACATATGTATTTGATAGGAACGGTTGGACTCGATGATCGAGTGGGTCTCTTCCAACCTGGTTGTTCTATGATTCTATTTCAAAGGATTTTGTGTTGTAGACGAACATAAAATATGTCCTAAATTCTTCCAGCTAAGACCATTTGAACTTCACTTACACTGTCAGTTTATCATGAAATTTCTGGAAACCACATTTCCTACCCTTGATATTTGCACTCAAAATCTGTTGGATTCTGATGTTATTTCTATTATATTGGTCTTGAAGCAAATTATTTGCTGGTGTCAATGTCCAGCTACATTGCTCCTTTCCCAGCTAAGGATTAGAATGTCATTTTCCCAAGGAGTTTTAAGGATGGAGATAGATAGAAGTGTGATAAATACTTAATAACAAGAAATAAGTATAGGAGCCGGTGATCAAATATTAAGATGAGAATAATTCTAGGGCTGGGAACCTGAGCTGTATGTCCACACATGCATAAACATACAAATACACGCAAACACATCTCTCTTTGCAGATAAAAAACTCCTGCAGGAGATATTTATCCTCTGCAATGTTCAAGGCTTCGAGGATTCAATGGCAGGACTGTGATGAAGTAGAGAATGTATAAAAGATGCAAACTGATGAAAAAGTTTCCTTTTTTATTAATTTTACGACATATACAATATCATTCACTGCAATTACTCCAGAAAACTCAAACTGACTAGATAGAATCATAGAATCACCAGGTTGGAAGAGACCCACTGGATCATCGAGTCCAACCATTAGATGGTGTGAGGAATATATAAACAAGCATTCCCTGACCTTAAACCCCATCCTAAAATGTTTGCTCTGAGAGCTGAAGGCTCTCACAATTCAGAGATCGCCATGAGCGCCAATAAGGTGTGAGCAGAGCGAATGTAAACTGCAAAATTTCTCAGGCTCATGAAAAGCGCTAAAACATTCTCACAGGTCACTGAATTGTCCCGCACTTCAATTGAAATCTAAAACCCGCCACCTGCTTCCTCCTTTCCCTGCCTTTTTCTCTGTGCTGTGATAGGCCCTGCTCTTTTATCTCTGAGAGCATTTCCCTTTTCTGTCTTCTTCCTACGCTTCAGAGGAGAAACTCCCTTCCTTCCCACATTCCCTTTTTTTCAGTGCCAAGGCTTGGTTTACATTAAATAAGGATGAGAAATGCAATTAACCCTGTACTTGCTACAATGCTTGGGCTAACGTGTACCTATTATTTGATTGAGAATATCTTCTTGGCAAGTTTGCTTCCTTTTATTTTTTTCAGTATTTATCAGAGGAGTATGCTTGAATCATAGAATCATAGAATCACAGGATCACCAGGTTGGAAGAGACCAGTGGATCATTGAGTCCAACCATTCCCATCAAACACTAAACCATGTCCCTAAGGACCCCATCTACTCGTGCCTTAAACACCTCCAGGGAAGGTGAATCAACCACCTCCCTGGGCAGCCCGTTCCAATGCCTAATGACCCTTTCTGGGAAAAACTTCCTCCTAATCTCTAGCCTAAATCTCCCCTGGTGGAGAGGTTGTCTTACAAACCAAGGAACTTTGGGGCTGTAAAAGTCATGACAGATTAAAAGAGACCTGAAAATAATGACAGCTGGTTGCTTTTATGGCTTGCAACGCCTTTCAGCTAAGAAAAGTACCACATACCTTGAGAGCAGTTGTTTTATCCGTCGGTGGAATGCAGCTTGTTTGAGGGAAAAATCATAGAATCATTGAATGGTTTGCGTTGCAAGGGGCATCAAAGATGATCCAAGTTCCACCCCTTGCCATGGGCAGGGAAAGCTCCCACGGGACTGGGGAGCTCAATGTTCCATCCAATCTGGCCTTGAACCCCTCCAGGGATGGGGCAGCCACAGCTACCCTGGGAAACCTGGCCCAGGGCCTCCTCACCCTCATGGTGAAGAAATTCTTCCTAATGTCTAGTCTAAATCTTCCCCCTTCCAATCTAAAGCAAAATATCTAGCTGATGTATTTGATGAGCATTCCTGACTCAGAACTTTGAAGAGGAGAGGGAAGACCAGGCTATGTTCAAAAATGATTTTCTTTTCCTTATACTTCTGAAAATATGGAGCAATTTTCTCTATCTGATAACGAGAGTAAATAGAAAATTATTCTTCCATCCTCTCTTTTTTTTTCCCTCCAAGCACATTTCAAAGTTAAATCTCACTCCTACCAGAACTGTGGTGAGCCCTAACTCGAAAGATAAGCTCTGCTGGAGCTGGATGTGCTTATTGGTGAGCTCTAATGATGATGTGACAATGGCACGTGTGCAACTCACTGATTTGTTCTTGACTCAAGCTGTCCCAGTCAGTAGTTGAGAAAAGAGGAGAGTTCCGTCTGGAAATAGAGGACTGTGGTTCCATGTTTAAATGAGTGTTTAAAAATTTCACATTTCAAAATGTACTATAAACATCTGAAAAGAAAAATTTTTGCACTCAGTCAAAGCTGTGGTGAAGAACCCCATGTTACAGTTATCTCAATGGTTTTGGTTTTCAGCTAGATACACACCTGAAATGCAAAATATCCAGAAATAAGAAAAGTGCTCCTTGCTATAGAAGAAGAGTTATGCATTGCGTAGAGAGAGATGCCCTAGAACCAGCCAGGGAAATAAGCACTCAGACTGTATTTTCAAAGAGAAATAACAAAATTATTAAAAAAAAAAATTCAATGAATAATCAATATTTATCGAGAAGTTTTCCCCCTCCGTATCCTTATTTTCTTATCTCTGATTACACAGATGTGAAGGACAAGGACAATTGCAAAAGTGTGTGAAAACCATGGGACAACAATCTTGGCCAGGCTAAAAACCTGTGGAAGATGCTGCTCCACACTCAATGACAGAAAGATAAATCAGGTATTCTCCTTGTATCCACAGATTACTAAGAGTAACCTTCCATGAAATAATTCAAATAGTTTGGTAATGTTATATTTGTATGTAAAAAAATAAGCATTTTAGACTTAGTAGTAACTGCTAACAGAATAAGAAATAAATTTCATCATCATGTAATTGTGTGATGAGACTTTTTTAATATGAAAAAATATGATGTTTTAATATAAGTTTCTGAGTGAAGACTTTTTAAATAGTAGCCATCCCAGGTCTGATCGACTTACAGGAGAATATAATGACAATCAAAAAGCCAATACTGTTAATTACCAGTGCAACCTTAGCCATCCAACTTGCCATGTTTCAATGTTTTATCATACACTGCTTTACAGTTTGTTCTTTCTGTCACCAAACAAAGCCCGTGGTGAACAGATGTGAGTTTTAAGAGCCCTGCCAAATTTTCATTGTCCTTATGTTACATAAATTATTAGTTCCTGTCATGGAGACAGCCCAAGCTCTTCACTTGAGATCTTTAAACTTTTGGCTTTGGGATATTCTGGACCACATCTGAGTTTATTGTTTCTGTATTTCAGTGGTGAAGCGGGGAAGAGAAAATTCTCACATCTTCCTTATTCCTCTGGAAGTTAGTTTGCCATTAAAAGTGACCATAATCCCTTTCCTACCTTATCAAGCCTTAGAATCATAGAATCACGGAATCAACAGGTTGGAAGAGACCCACCAGATCATCGAGTCCAACCATTCCCACCAATCTCTAAACCATGTCCCTCAGCACATAATACTTTACACTAACAATCTGAACAGTGACACAAAGAAAGCTTCAGAGGATTTGTCTACAATTCTGAGTCCTTGCTAAGAAATGACTCATCAAAGCATTTTGAGTTTATTTTTAAGTAGTCTTTCATGGTCTTTATGGTACATTCTTGAATCTGAGTATCTCAGTTTGAGGTTTGTAAATCTAGTGGAACTTTTACTTCATTTTACTCCCAGTTAAAGAAATACATAGGTAAATTTAGAATAAATTTGAGTTAATGACTTGTTCTAGTTATTTAAAACAGTGCAACAGGCAAATCAAGACAAAGGACACTGTGCCAGTTTATCAATAGCATAATTGAGATGAGAATCTGGATCTTCTGTTTTCTTCACTTTTTATTTCATAAGGATTTATAGGTTGGATTCTCAGATGGAATAAATCTCAATTGGTTTCTGTTTAACATCAGTCCTAATGGATCCTGTTGCGTGCTCAAAGCTGTCTCATTCTCTCCTCTGGAACTATAATGTTAAGCACGTGTAGTATCCATTTTCTTCAAACGGAATATGGTTTGCAACTAAGATGTAGAGATAACAGATTTGAGAACAACATATTCAATGCAGCAGAGTGCATGTATTTATGGGATCGAATCCTGTCATTCTTTTGATCTAAACAGTGCTTAACTATTGCTTTAGATTCTGAGAAGAGTTTTATGGAATGCAGTGGAGCACGGAGTAGAAAACCGTAAATTAACTCCACAGCAGTGCTGAGCAGAGATATGTGGTAGATGATGCAGGCAACAGACATAATGCTGCGTACCAGGACATGCTACCAGCCAGAGGTGATCTTTTTATGGATCCACTTGTCCTCTGTTTCATTAGAAACTCCTGTAAACTAAGAAGATCGAAATTGTGCAGCCAGTTAATCATTTATTGTAGTTTTCCCTTAAACTTTCCACAAGTGGCCAAACCTGTCACAAGGCCACCTGTGAAAAATGGAATGAAATCTCTGCTCTACAGGCTTTGGAGCCCAAAAGAATCAATTTCAGCTATCATCTCTTTAAGTCCACAAAGTCCCGCAGATTACTCCAAAACTCATACCAAACAAGGAGTCAGGTTCTCTCTACGTAGATATTTCCCCATAAAACCCACATGCAGAAATGAATGAACATGCTTCAGGTCTGTAAACTTTTTTAGGGTTCATGATCATAGAATCCTTTAAGTTTGAAAAGACCCTTAAGATAATTGAGTTTAACTGTTAACCTAACACTGACAAGTCCACCCTGAAGGGAGGTTGTGGAGAGGAGGGAGCTGGGCTCTTCTCCCAAGTGACAGGGGACAGGACGAGAGGGAATGGCCTCAAGCTACGCCAGGGGAGGTTCATGCTAGACATCAGGAAAAAAATTTCACAGAAAGAGTCATTGGGCACTGTCAGAGGCTGCCCAGGGAGGTGGTTGACTCACCTTCCCTGGAGGGGTTTAAGGCATGGGTGGACGAGGTGCTGAGGGACACGGTTTAGAGATTGGTGGGAATGGTTGGACTTGATGATCCGATGGGTCTCTTCCAACCTGGAGATTCTATGATTCTATAATCAAACCATGTCCCTTAGCATCACATCTACATGTCTTTTAAATGCTTTCAGGGATGATGAGTCAATCCCTCCCCTAGAAAGCTTGTTTCAACAATTTATAACTCTTTTGAGGAATAATTATTTCCTAATACACCATCTAAACCTCCCCCGGCTCAACTTGAGGGCGTTTCCTCGTGTCCTGCCACTTGTTATTCTAGAAAAGAGACTATCAGTCACCTCACTACATCCTCCCTTGAGACTGTTGTAAAGGACAATAAGGTTTCCCCAGACTAAACAACCCCCATCCCCTCAGCTGTTCCTCACCACATTTGTTTTCCAGACCCTTCACTAGCTTCATTGCTCTTTTTGGATGCTCTCCAGCACCTCAATAACATAAGCTATTGAATATTTTCAAAGGGGAAAGCACAAGTAAACCCCATCTCGAAGAGTGTGATATTCAGAATCTGAATTTTGCTGCCTGGACTATTTCTGAGCCAATGAGCATCCTGTAGGATGGTCTGTTAGGACAAAAAAAAGGACGTGGACATTCACAGTCCTACTTACAGAGCATTGGCTCCTTGCAAACGAGACATAGACTTCTTTTGGGACCATGCACCACTGATAATTTGAGCAGCCTTGAGTCTTTTCTCACTTGCACCAGGCCTCAATCAGTCAGAGCTGTGGGAATCTGGAAGCAGGAGAAGACAGTGTATTAATAAATCCCGAGCAAACGAGCAGCTAAAGGATATTGCAGCCCTTTGGTTTCCATAGTGCAGACAACAAAGCTCTTGGGCTGCTGCCTAGAACTTTATATGGGAAAAAATGGGTGAACTGTTCTTCCCAGACAAAGCCTCTCGTAGCGTAATTCATCTGTTACTGTGCTTCTAAATTATTCATTTTTTTGATTAATGAATATATGCTAATTAAGAAATTGCTGTTAAAAAGGTATAAATATATTTCATTGCCCACAGCAATTAGAATAAGTAATTATTTCAACATTATGATTTAAAATTAAATAATCTCTGATAGCAAAAATAAGGAGGAGACGCCTAATATGCTGGATATAAACTGCTTAACCTAGTTACGGTCCTTTTTTAATTGTTTATGCAAGATATATGTGCCTCACCAAATCTTAACATTGATATTAGTATTTTCTAGGATCAATTTTTCCTTTGTTCCGTCGTATTTTGGACTGATCTCATTAGAAATGGAGCATACTAGAGTTGATTGAAGCAAACAATTAGACAGACACCTCACTTCTAGCTTTACGAAGATGCTTTGACTCATTCCAATGCTGCATTTACTATTTGCTTCCATGCTTTGCTGGACCAGAGCCCTATGGGACTGGAATTCTTTGCTACACAGAACAATTAATTTTTTCTCATTCCTTCTTGGTATCAACAAAACCCCTCAGATCTTGTTAGCACCTTTTCCGACAGATGCTCATATACACCACACTCTGTATCTGTGTCTTTGACAGGTCCAGATGAAGGGTTTAATCTTATCTTAGCAAGGTGTGGCAGCTGCTCTGGTGCTCTGGCTGAAGTCTTATTTCTTTTTCCCTCCATCATCTACTCCCTAAGAAAACTAGTGCTGCTATATAAACACAGACTCCTCTTCTTTCATCCGCTCTTCTGTTTTAATGCTTTTATCGTCTCTGGCGTTCCCTATAACTGACAGTATCATTCACAATGGCTACGTCTTTCAAGCTCGTAGACTTTGTCTCCGTGTTCCCGTTGTGGCGAGGACAGATATTTCCTGCTGTCAGGTCTATCTGGTGAGCAGATGAGAGACTTCCTATGAAAAGCAAGGGAAGCAGAAATACAATGTAAGAGAGCAACGAGCAGGAGATAGGGATTATTTCTAGATCAGGGAGGGGAAAAAAATATCGTATCAAAACAGAGAAAGGTTGTCTTATTGGTCACACTGTACAGTAATATCTCCTTTACTGGTAGCTCTGACAGGAAAAGAGGGAATGGCCTCAAGCTCTTCCAGGGGAGGTTCAGGCTCGACATAAGGAAAAAAATCCTCACAGAAAGGGTCATTAGGCAATGGAACAGGCTGCCCAAGGAGGGGGTTGAGTCACCTTCCCTGGAGAGGTTTAAGGGACGGGTGGACGAGGTGCTGAGGGACATGGGTTAGTGATTGATAGGAATGGTTGGACTCGATGATCTGGTGGGTCTCTTCCAACCTGGTGATTCTATGATTCTCTGTATTTTCCATAAGGTTAGTGTAAGTTTTCTGTCAAAGTCACTTTTACAACTTTTAATGTGACTAGAGTACAATTTCTAGGGGTAAAACCTGTAATGCAAAAGTCAAAAATATCACTTCATCCACTTATGAAGTCACCTGCTTTTGTTTTAGAACATGACTACTGCCCAGGAACACACAGTCAAGCACCAGGTCTAGGTCATAAAAGTCAGCAACAGCTTGAGTGAGCTGAAGAGCAGCAGAAAACAGGAAGGTTTTGGCAAGAGTTTTCCGCTGTGACCTGTGGCCGTGTTATCCTGCAAGAGGAAGGCTGGGATGGAGGGAGCATAAGGGTTTTCCTTGATTCTCAGCAGATGGTTCGTGATATATAATCCTGAAGGGAGCAGAGGGGCCCCTGAAGATCCTGGCTAAAGAAAAAAAGCATGATTAATGTGCTGAACTTAATTTGGAAGAAGAAATCTTAGTGAAAATAGAACTTGAACACTGTCATTAGGGCTTTACAGTCAGATAGCCAGAGTTAATATATCATCTTATACTTCAAGGACCAGCATTCCATATGGTTTGGACATCATCAGGGCAGGGGTCATGGAGGAAGGACCGGCTGTGGCTATGTCACATAAGTATCCTGAAGTCCTAATTTATCCACCAGCAAGCAAGGAGAAAAGCACAAACATCCAGAGGAACATCTGACTACCCCGACATTAATAGCTTAACCACTGCCTGCTTAGATATTCTGATTTATGTGATGGATGCACTGACTTTCCTTCATTTATTTGAGAGGGAACTGTAGTTTTTAACTGAGATGCTGAAAGGAAGAGGACCCTGGCAGTCTGTTAAGGTCTCAGACCCACCCCTTGTAGGTCTGCAGAGTTTGAACATCCCTGAGGCAATTTTGGACATAAAACTGTCTCAAGCTCCATCAGGGGAGTTTCAGGCTGGACATTAGGTAAAAATTTTTCAGATGGGTCATGACAGAAAGGGTCATTGGGCACTGTCAGAGGCTGCCCAGGGAGGGGGTTGAGTCACCTTCCCTGGAGGGGTTTAAGGTGCGGGTGGGCGAGGTGCTGAGGGACATGGTTTAGTGTTTGATGGGAATGGTTGGACTCGATGATCCAGTGGGTCTCTTCCAACCTGGTTATTCTATGATTCTATGATTCTAAGTATATGGCATAAGGAGACCTCAGCCTCCCTGGCTGAGGGTGCATCTACACTAGTGCTTTGGGACAGGGGCGAGCGTCCTACTTTTCACACCCCTTTCTTCAGCTTGTGTTGCAGAACCTACTTGAAGCACGTTTACTGGGGTGAATTTAGCTGTAATACACATGCCAAGGCCAATGCACAGCAGACTTTAGTTATTAGGGCCAAAATACATTTGAAATAAGTAAAATAAATTGAAATAGGACTCCAAATCAAGCAGTCTTAGACCCCCATCATCAGTTCTTCCATATCTGCTCCTCTTGCACAACAATAAGAACTAGTGCTGCAGAGCCTGAGAGTTAAGGCATCTCATCAGCTCAGTCAGAGAGTAAATGAAATCATGAATTTGTGTCTGAGAGTTCTCCATCACCGACTTTGGGCAGTCAGTCAGATCTTGGAGACCCTCTGCAAACTATCTGCGACTTGGCTGCTGGCTCTGTATTAGTAAGACCCATCATCACTTCTCACATAATTATCCTCTTCAGGATGTCGCTTGGTGCAAAGAACATTCATAAGTTTGCACCTGTTGATTTGTGGCAACAGAGTCTGATTTTCTCGAGTAACTCAGCGACTTTCTGCCAGAACTAGGATGTCAGAACAAGTGAAAAACCTGAACAGACACATTTGTCAGTCACATTAGGTGTCCAAGATGAAATGAGTGAATAAATGAAAGCCATTTTTCTAGCGAACAGCTGCCCTCATTACTAAAGATCCTGTTAAGATTAAATCTGTGCTGCAAGATTATTTTTTTCTTTTTAGTTAAGGAAAATAAAAGTAATGTTAATAACACTTAATTTAACATTAGACAGGTGAAACACTTTCATATGAATCAAGTATTTTAAAAAAAATCTTTTGTGTGACTTAAACTACGATGTTTGCCTTGAACATGAGCATCAGCTATTGAATGTTGTAAAGTAAAAATGAAATAAATTAAAAACATTCACCACCATACAACAACAGCAATAATAATAAAAATAAGAATAATTTTTTTCAACTACAAAACTAAAACACTATGAATTTATTACATTGTTAAAAATTCTTTTCCGTTCGCGTTAAAGCAATTGAAGGAGGTGACAATAAGCTTTCTGAAACACCTGGGCACTGTCAAAACCCAGAGGATTCACTGAAAAATACCAGAGCAGAATGTCACCTGGCTTGTATCAGTTTATCTGAGGAAGAAACACAGTTTCTCTGAATGCACTTGTTTATAAATGGTGGCATCTACCATATTCCTCATATTTCTCATTTCCAAGAGGAGTCAAATGAGGATGAAATTCAGGAGGGTTGGAAAAAGACAGACCAATCTAAGCAGGTGAGGTTTTCAAGGATGGCTATAAAGCTCACAACAGCAATACTGGTGGAGGTAATGAGGAACCTCACTAAATGATGGATGATGCTGCCTCTCCACGCTGACTCGCTATGAACCACACAGAAAACTGACCTTGCTCGGCAGAAATGAGAGAAGAAAGGAAGAAATATGTTTGTCACCTACGAAATGTAACAATGAGCATAGAAAATTCCTGGGAAATTTATTTCCAGAGGTAAACATTAATAAAGGGCAGATTTTAGCAGCAAAAAATTGTCAGATCACTAATGCTCCGTGCCACATTGTTGTAATACATGTCTAGTGCTGTGCTTTGGGTTGCTGCAAATAGCAACGGAGCAATGATAAAATATCCTGCACATGTGCCTGTCTGGCTCAACTAAAACACTTTAATCCCAAATTCACACACTCTCCCTTGCACGCCCTCATTCTGTAGCTTTACACACTCTCACTTGCTTATTTATATTTCAGAAATGGATTAAATGGATCCAGTACCTGAAGGGGCTACAAGAAAACTGGGGAGGGAGTGTTTGCGAAGACTTGGGGTGAGAGGATGAGGGGGAACTGGTATAAACTGGAGAGGGGGAGATTTCCAGGTTGGAAAAGACCCATCAGATCATCGAGTCCAACCATTCCCNCTGAGGGGCCCACAACTGAACACAGGATTCCAGGAGCGGTCTCACCAGTGCCGAGTCCAGAGGGAGAAGAACCTCCCTGGCCCTGCTGGTCACACCGTTTCTGATCCAAGCCAAGATGCCATTGGCCTTCTTGGCCACCTGGGCACACTTCTCACTGAGGGTGGTGAGTCCCTGGCCCAGGTTACCCAGGGCAGCTGTCGCCGCTTATTTCATTATCATTTTTCACTCTGAGAAATTTTCACTGTCTGCCAGGGCAGCTGTGCTTCCCCATTCTGTTTGTGGGAGGATTAGAAATCCACTTAAATTGAGTGGAATTGCTTATGAAGACATTTGGAAACACCTCACTCTGGTTTCCGCTTGTCCTGCTTTCTGTCTCTGTGTGTGTGGTTCTCTTTCATCTTAACAGTCATACTGCAAATCTGTTAAAGTAGAAGCCTTTTCTTTCATGTTCCCCTTCTTTAACAATTTCATTGATTTCATAAAATAATATTTTCAGTGAAGCCGCTGTTACAGCATGGCAGCTACAAAAACCTCCACTGGATTAAAGTCTTTGACTAAGTAGAAAATACATGGCAATTTTCCTTAATCTTCCCTCAAATTTGGAGTCTGCTGAAACTTCAAGCTCAGGGCTTCAAGCAGAAAAAACACTTCTTAGTGTGTGGTATCAAAACTACTGGATCTCTCTGAGGTTCAGGATAATTTTCCAAAATTTCCAGAGTAATTTACCTCTTTGTATATATAATTAAAAAACTCTAGTGTGTCTTCCCATAGACACACTATCAGACAGGTTTTTTTGAGCCATCAGAATGTTAATTAAAGATTATTTCATCTAGCTGTGTCTGTCTCTGGATGAGTTATAATAGTTGTGGAGACGCTGAATTGTTAAGACCGGGATTTTATTGTTTCTAAATTAAATGCAGATTGTACTTATGATAAATAAAGCACATTTGAACAGTATAATTTATTTCAATTTAATTATTTCATTTTTGTCTCCCTTGGTTAAGTTTCTATAACATATTAAAATTAAAATCATAGTATAGTTTTGGTTTGAAGTGGGCTCTGGGTATCCTGCCTCCTCCTCAGAACATGTTGGTTTCAAAGTTCGAAGAAGAGAGTGTTGTCCTGTCAAATTTGAAAAAATCTTATAGGGTGGACACTGTACTACCTCTGTGATCATATTTTTCCTTTATTGCATAAATTCAGATGGAATTTTTGCTCAATTCAATATGTGACCAAAGATTATGTCCCTTTAGTTGTGCTTATCAGATGAGAGTCTCTCCCTAGCTCTGAAGAACCACTGTAGGTAAAATGAGTTCTCCAGCACTGGAGAAGCTGGAAGTATTCAATCTATCCTAGGAAAGCTATGAGGCACCAAACAGGGCTTTATCACAGCATTAAAGCTAGCAGGGGCTTTGCTAGCTATAGGCTTTGTGGTTCTCAAGGTTCCACAGTCGATGGTTCAAAGACTCTGAAGACTGTCTGCTTGAGGAGCTCTCTGAAAAACATCTGAACATACCCAAAGCCAATTTAAATAAAAAAGAATCATAGAATTATAGAATCACCAGGTTGGAAGGCTTTAATTTCTCTTTATGCATTCTTACCTATCCTTTAAGGGCACCTCACCTCTCNAATCTGGGGAAATTTAGATTGGACATTAAGAAAAAATTATTCATCTAAGGGGTTCTTAGGCACTAGCAGAGGTTGCCTAGGGAAGCGGTGGAGTCGCAGTCCCTGGAGGGGTTTAAATGATGGGCAAATGAAGTGCTTAGGGATGTAGTGGACACATGTAGGTACGCTTGGAACTGATGATCTCTTTTCCAGCGTAGGTATTTTGTGATTCTGTGTATGATTGTATTGCTTCTTTTCTTGTTTAAGGGTTAAAGTGCAATGAAATTCAAACTACATTTAGAGGTCTGACTTAAATTTCTCTTAAGAGTGTTTAGAATATTAAAGGTGTTTCTGGTAAGGCTAGAGATAAATGAGTTTTAATTTCTCTTTATACATTCTTTCCTGTCCTTTAAGGGCACCTCACCTCTCAGCTAGATGACATGAATTCACTCCTTTTTCCGAAGAGATGCTGTAAAGCAAGGAGATATTTGATTTTGAATGTCAGTGTTTGAATCCATCAGTTTATCTTCCTAAAATGAGTTAAAATTCCTAGCAGTGAACTGAAACTTGAAGAAGTGTCACAAGAAGATACCACAGCCCTTGAACGTGCTGGGAGATCAGTTTCCTGTAGAAATAAAGCTGTGGTTATACTAATAAGCAACAAAGACTGTGCAAGGGCACAAAAGCATCTACACCGTTAGCACAGTTCCTGGCGCATCGTTTGAACATGAGCCAATTAACACCACCCCAAAGAGACCTGGAGTATGATTCGGGGATGATGTGCTCTAAGGATTGTTCTCAATAAACAATTTGGATGCAGTTACCTTGTTTTGAAAGTTAAGAAAGTTTAGCTGTCTAAATGTGGGTTGTGGTGTATCATGTGTCCTCGGGGACAAAGAACAGCCTCTGGTTCATCTTATTAACTAATATAGTCACAGCTTTTAGAAAAACACCAAAATTGGAAATAACTTCTTATTTGCACTGTGGCTCCAATAAATCTCTTTTTCTCTTTACCGCATTGTTATTTTTTACCACAAAGTCGTTAGGCTGAACAGTAATAATGATTATCAAAATCAGGATCACAAAGGGAATAAAAATAATGCAAACATTGAATTTTCTCATAAATTGCCTCTATGACATGCTTAAAGTAATAAAAATCATTAATCCCAAGAGTAGGCATGTATAGATATTTTGTTAAATAACTTTTAAAGGAATAATTAATTAAAAAATTGTATAAATGCAGTGGATCTACAGCAAAAATTGTCACATGGGTATAATATGTGCACAATAATTAGGAAGCTTCCAGCTTATAGAATCACAGAATCATAGAATCACCAGGTTTCACTAGAAGAAAACAACCACCAACCACTATGAGCTAACACCACAAAATTCCCTTCCCTGGTGGTTGAGTCACCTTCCCTGGAGGTGTTTAAGGGACGGGTAGACAAGGTGCTGAGGGACATGGTTTAGTGTTTGATAGGAATGGTTGGACTCGATGATCTGGTGGGTCTCTTCCAACCTGGTTGTTCTACGATTCTATGAAACACTAATCTACAGAAGATTAATTTGATGTCATATGATAGTGGACTTCATCAGAAAAGAATGGCAGCCTCATCTTTATAAAACCATCCTGCATATGTCACTTTCTGTAAAATATATGGTTCAACTTATTATCAATGTAGATTTTCCTCCTTCCTGTCAAAAATCAGGAAAGGTATTAATCCTTTCGCATTAGCCTTGGATCAGTATATTACTATTCAATCTGAACTTCCAAAGTGAGAGCAGAAAGTTGTGAAGCACAGCAAGAACTCCTGAGGTCTCTGAGTCTCTCTCTATTACAAACATACCTGTAAAGAAGTGCACATGCACGTGTTCATTTCATAGAATCACAGAATCATAGAGTAGTTTGGGTTGGAAGGGTCCTTAAAGCCCATCCAGTTCCACCCCTCCTGCCATGGGCAGGGACACCTCCCACTGGATCAGGGGCTCCAAGCCCCATCCAACCTGGCCTTGAACCCCTCCAGGGATGGGGTAGTCACAGCTTCCCTGGGCAACCTGGGCCAGGGCCTCCCAATCCTCATTGTGAAGAAATTCAACCTTATGTCTAGTCTAAATAATATCTNCAAAAAGTCCTACCTGCCTACTTTAGTCTGAAGAGCTCTTATCAGCAATAAATAAATTTGCTGCTCTAGAGAAAAAAACCACTCGTGAAATAGATAAGAGCAACATCTTCAGGGGAAACAGAACATAATCAGAAACACGTGAATGATAACTGGAACTGTATAAGAACATTTTAGTAAATATAGCATACAAAGGACAACTGAAAAAATAATAAAACCTCATTTAGATCTGATTACCAATTGTTCTAAAATTTAACAGAAAAAAAATACTAGTAATAAATATAAATCACAAGACAGGTTTTGTAGAAAATGGTGAAAAGAATCAAAGTAACTCTTGGGAAAATCCAAAGTCATCAGAGATATAAACAAGGGAAGGGAAGGAACTTTTTAAAAGCAAAAGAAGTTCAAAAGTGGTGTTAGTACATTATTAGAGCTGGGAGAACTCTCCTTAATAAAGTTAAAACCTTAGGAAGGGCACAAGACTTACATAAAATCTCTCATATCTTTGGGAGGATCTCGATGAGATCTCAATGGTGATTTTTATTTCAGCTGTTAGTAAGGAAACATGGAATAGTAGCTCAAAAAATGTGGAAGATCAGCAGGTCCAGAAAAATTGTATAAAAGAACCTCTAAATATATAGAAAGGAGCCACAGGACCATCAATGTTCATTTTTATTCTACCTTGGGGCATCATGAAAACTCCTAGAGAACCAAGAAAGAACAAGTGTTCCACTTCCACTATAGGGCTGTGAGGTTGAAGTAAGCAGGTAAAATCATGGGACATAATTAATAATAAAACAAACATATGGAAGGCAATTAATGACAGTTAACAAGGGTTTATAAAAGGAATTCTTGTCAAATTAATTTACTACTTTTGTCTGCGTTAAAATTTAAGTTAATAAATGCATTGTTATTGGAGCATCTGCTGGCAGCTGGTGTGGTAATGCAGGACATTGTGATTAATTAAAGGAATATAAAGTGGACATGAGAAACAAATGAAAAAAGGACATTAAAACATGATTTTCTGTGACGTTTCAACATGTGCTACTTAATCCCTACTAAATACATAGGGATCTTAGTTATATATTTACACTGAAAAGGAATTTTTTAAGTTATCTGAACTAAACCACAAAATCACCCTGGGTAAAAGGTGACATACCATGAAAGAAGACATTACAGAGAAAAACCACCAGATTTTATCAGTGGAGGTGTTTAAGGCACAGATGGACAAGGCACTGAGGGACGTGGTTTAGTGTTTGATAGGAATGATTGGACTCGATGATCCAGTGGTTCTCTTCCAACCTGGTGATTCTGTGATTCTATGAAAATAAGCAGCTCAGGAAATATCCCCAGAATCAAAAAAATATAAGTAATCCCAGGAAAAAATTTCTTTGAATATATTTGGAATGTAAAGTCCAGGAGCATCCCTGGATTCTCAGATGCAGGCGCTGGTCCCTGCCACATCCCCAATTCCCATTAGCATGTTCTCACCAGGCATTCCCCACATCCCTGTCTCCATGTAGGTGAAATCTAAGCACACAATCTTGTTACCCAAGGAGCAAGCAGGATCTGGGGTGTCTCCTGGTGTTCTCTTGCAGGTAAGCTTAGATGCAGCCTTTGAAAAGGAATTGCTGATGGCAGAGGCAATTGCAGCGGGAGGGTCAAAAAGGTGATCCCGGGGTGTACAATTACAGAAGGTGAAGCAGCAGAAGAGAGGTCAGATTGCATCGGCACTTGGCAACAGTGCAGCCTCTGTTGGAATGCGAACTCTCCCTTTGACCACATTTCATGGTTGTTATGGATTGCAAAGACCTCGCAGGGCAATTGTGAAAAATAGAAAAGTTTCACTGCAAAAACCAAAAGATGTGAGTCTGACTTAAAGGACTGAAGGAAAAACATTACTTGATCACATACCATATACATTATTGCACTCCCATAGTGCAGAAGTTTAAAAAAGACCTCTCCTGAATCAATCCAGTGTGGATCTGCTGGAGGGTTGGGAGGCTCTGCCAAGGGATCTGAACAGGCTGGATCCATGGGCTGAGACCAATGGGATGAGGTTTAACAAGGCCAAATGGCAGGTCCTGCACTTGGGGCACAACAACCCTGAGCAGCTCCAGACTGGGAGAAGTCTGGCTGGAAAGNGAGAAGAACAGGAACGTCTGAGAGAGCTGGGGGTGTTTATCGTGGAGAAGAGGAGGCAGAGGGGAGACCTCATTGCTCTCTACAACTACCTGAAAGGAGGGGTCTGGTCTCTTCTCCCAAGGGACAGGGTGAGAGGGAATGGCCTCAAGCTCCACCAGGGGATGTTAATGCTAGATATAAGGAAAAAAAATTTCACAGAAAGGGTGATTGGGCACTGGAACAGGCTGCCCAGGGAGGTGTTTGACTCACCTTCCCTGGAGGGGTTTAAGGTGCGGGTGGACGAGGTGCTGAGGGATATGATTTAGTGATTGATAGGAATGGTTGGACTCGGTGATCCAGTAGGTCTCTTCCAACCTGGTGATTCTATGATTCTATGATAAAAACAACTCCCAATGAGATAAATGGGCAGAATTTGAGGATAGACATGTTTTTCACTTTTTGGAAGACAGTCTTCAGATGGAAGGGATTTGATTTAATGGATTTTTTATTACACATGATGCCATCCTAGGGTATCACAGGGGGTTTACACGGTAATCATTCTGTATGAAACAGTTTTAATGTATGTTTGAAAGAAAAAATTGCTAGAAGACTCCCTCCCATTGCCAAACCTTTCAGCGGCACGTCAGATCATGTGTTGAAAACATGGTTATTTATTCCATTACATGTCCACAGTCCTAATCTACGGTACGTTGCTTACAGTCTCATGCTATTTAAATTTTACAGATAGCTTAGCCAGAGCTTGAAAGCTTAAAAAATATATATATGTAAAAAAAGGACGACACATTATCTATCTCCATCCTACATTGCCTACATTGTCTTAACTGGGTTTTTTTAGCCTGGAG
>WAAB01000273.1:0-92395 GCA_013389865.1 Piaya cayana
TAACTGCCAGTGGTTGCAATTCCCTGCTTTTTGTTCATAACCCCTAAGATAACTCCCATGCTTCAGGGAATCCAGTCTCTTTTTCTCCACCGTGTACACATCACCCATATTGTTTCACCCTAATACTCTCCAGTTTTTATTTTGCATATGGAAACAGCAACAGTCATGGAATTAGTGGGCTTCCTGGGTTAACGGACATCACCTCCCTTTAGCAGAACACTCATACTCTATTTCTCTTTCTCCATTCTGTTAATGAAAATCTTTGTAACTATGTTCTAGTTCAGAAGCCTCTGTATTCCTCCGCATCTTTGTGTGTTCCAGATGAGTTTAAATCCTTCATGAAAAGGCTACCTAGCAACCATTTCCTGACAATTGGGAGCATCCACCAGCACTGGGGAAACGACTGGGATCTGCAGAACCGCTACAAGCTGCTGCAGAGCTCCCTGGAAGCCCAGCGCCAGAAGATCCAGCGCACTGCCCGCAAACTCTTTGGCCTCAGTGTCCGGTGTCGGCACAATCCTAACCACCAGCTGCCTAGAGAAAGGTATCTTCACCCTTCCTTGTGAATGAGTATGTGTGATGGGACTGATGGGACTGAGTCTGGACTTGGACATAAAGCCAGCAGCCTAAGTGTTTGGATATAGAGTGTTAAACATCAAAGTTTTGGGGAAAATGGTAAAGTCTGGGAGCAGATTGAAGCAATGAAGCTGGTGAGGGGCTGGAGAACAGGCCTTGTGAGGAACAGCTGAGAGAGCTGAGGCTGTTTAGCCTGGAGAAGAGGAGGCTGAGAGAAAACCTCATTGCTCTTTCCAACTACCTGAAAGGAGGTTGTGGAGAGGAGGGAGCTGGGCTCTTCTCCCNTGATAGCAACGATTGGATGCGATGATCCGGTAGGTCTCTTCCAACCTGGTTATTCTATGGTTCTATGAAGTCCTGGAAGTGTAAGTAACCTTTACCACATACCTAAGCATACTCAGATCCTTTTTTTGTGGTTTTACCTACCCAGGTGAAGAACACACGTTTATTCTGTAGTGTTCTGCAATAATATTACAGGGCTGACATGAGAAAGCCAGGTAGCCTAAACTTTTTAAGCAGTTTAGCATCACGTACCACAGCCGTGCTTTAAGCCTCCAGTTGCTGTCAGAGTGGATGTGTGGAGCACAAGATGCTCCAGCCCATTTTTGGGTTGTGCTCCTCAATGAATATTGCCAGAGTGAAGGAGAAGCTTTAATTTCGCTTGGAATAGATTGCATCTCTTCTACAAAATGCAGAGTGCATCTGCAAACCTGCACGGATCAGGAGCCTGGCAATGTCATTAGAGATGGAGAGAGTAGATTTTCCATTACAGCTATAGCAACTATTGATATCCAATAGTCACCTCCTGCTGGCTCCTTTCAGCCCTGACCTGGCTCAGCCCTGAGAGTTTAAGTTTGCTTCCAGTCACTTTTGGAGACTTACATCTGTGGATTTTAACAAACATTTCGTGCTGTTTCTTTCTACATTGTCTGGAGTGCAGCAACACTGAAAACGTTGGAGAAAATGAGTCTAAATGCCTTTTCTGCCATACTTCTCTTCTAAGAGTCAGGTGAAGTTAACATTTGTAGAGGAACTGATTTTCAGTTCCTTCATTACCTAAATATTCAGTCTCAAGAGCAAATTAACTGATTGATTGCTATCTCCTGTTATCATCGAGCCTGCTGGCTGTTAAGCACGCTGAGTTTTCATTTCACCACTGTGCAGCTCAGAAAACTCTTCCAGGGCTTAACAACTCTTTAAGTACTAAGCAATCTCGTGTTTCTGGACAAAGACTTGATAGATTTACTAGGGATGAGGAAAAATATCTATTAAGTTTAAGAGACGATGAAAAAATATCTTTGGAGAACGTCCTAGAATTGACCTGTTCCTGCCAGTTGGCTGAGTTGCCATGAACAAGCCAACTGGTAGAGGAGTCACAAGCACATCCAGGCAGTGTTTTGAGTTTTGCTACAACAACAACAAAGTGAAGCAGCAGCGAGCAAATATCCAGCCAACCATGTTGCCGCAAAGCTTTCAGATAATAACGTCTTCAGCATTTTTCTTCTATTTTAAAAACTCAGCCATGCGGAAAGGGAGCCTCCACTAAGATTATAAAATCTGGGGGAAGGAGGACAAAATGGATGATGGCAGCTGGGTTTTTAACTGACTGATGTGCTTGATCTGTTTAAGTCAACACCACCAGGCATATTATAATTTCTTTTATTATTTGTCATCCTGCATTTGTAGCTAGGCAAGGGAGGGTCTCGGCAGACAGATATGTAGTGGAAGACGTATGCATTTCATCATCCCTTTCACGGGGCTCGGAACTACTCTAATTTTCTAATTGTTACTGTACAGAATGACAGATGCTTATCAAGCATACCAGTGGTTTTGAAAAGACAGAAAGGTTCTATTAAGAGCAAGCCTCTCTCTCTTTAATACACATAATAGTAAGCCTGCTTTATAAATTCAAAAAGCAATGTAGAAAAGAAATAGGATTGCTATTGATTGTCCTCAGGGAAACGAAGAAGTGATGTTTCCAAAAGAAAGAAAACACAGAGGTTTTGGCAATTAGGCTGATTCCCCATGACCTTTTGCAACAGCTAAGAAGGAAATATATGTATATATTTGTTCCACGCTGCTTTTGCTCAAAAAACCCACATCTTTGCAGGCGAGTTTGTTGATTTAATAAATAAATAAATTTATCAATTCTTAGTTGTTAAAGCTGAAATGCTGAATGAGAACCTATAGCTACATTTTAAAACTCTGGATGTAAAATATAAACAACATCCAAAGGAGGAAGGGGGTTGATACATGTTCTGGGCTCCAGCCAAATTGTCATTAGTTAGGAATACATCTCACAGCTGCTGAGATTAAAAGTAGACATTTTTGCTTCCCTGTTCCATACAGAAAGCCCAAAAGTACCTCCACAGCAGCTAGTGCTGGTTGGGAAGCAAAAGGTGAGTTTGCAAAGGAAAACTTGTTAAATCTCTATGTTTTTTCTTGCAATTAAAAAAAAAAATCTGTCCTGCTGGATAGGGGTTTTGATCATTTTTTTTCCTCATTGTTTTGTTTGGTTCATACGCCTTTTGGTTTTGTTTTGGTATGGTTTGGTTTTCTAATCATCTCAGGCACCATCTACAGCAAAGCCACATCTTTATCTCAAGGGACACCCATCAGCCTCTTCCCCTCCCCAGACCTGATTAATCCTGAAGGATAACACGGCAGGAGAAATGAAAATTTTTCATCACCTTTCTCTATAACCTGACCTCTGCTTCTGCTCTGAAAGCCCAAGCAAAACATTATTTTATCACAAGAGATACATTTTAAATGGTGAAACAGCTCTGCATGGTCACCTGGCTCCCAGGTCCCAGCGTTGCCAGGAGTCCGCATGTCTCCAGCAAGCATCAGCAAGAAAACCCTGCAAAATAACTCCCACTCACAGCTTTGCCTGGTTGTCATTTTTTTTTTTTAATTTTACTTTAGTTTGGAATATAAGATATTAAAGTTGAATGTAAAATTGCTTGAGAGTGACCTTTGAAGACGTAGTTTTCCTTTTTTTAATTTCACATGCTGTAGTACTTTATACTTTGAATTGGCAGAGGCACGAAACATCAGGCAAAATAACTTTTGTGATGATATTAAGAGGGAGAAAGATAAATGGATGACCCCTTAATGAAAGGGAAAATAATTAAAATGAAAATGAATGGGTACTTTGCTACTGGCTTTCAGCTTTTGAACAGTGGCTCTTTTCAGTTTCCTTGCGTCCTGACATCTCTTGGTTATACTCAAAAGAGTTTGAGCCATCATGGGCATGTGTTGAAGAAGTTACCTCCCATCAAATGAAGGGCTGTGACTGGTCTTCCATATATTTTTATCCTGTCCCACTAGTGAGACTAAATGGGGTGATTTATACCACTTTTCCTCTCTCTCATCCTATCACACTTTCCCTTGTCATGTTAGTAGCCAATGCCCAGCTCTGCCCAGGATTCTGTGTTTTCATTTAATTACATCCTTTATTGCTGCCATCAGCAGATGGTGGGGAGACATTTTTTTTTGTCCTACTTGTGTGTTTGCTGAATGCTAACAAATACACACACACCCCCCACCAAAGAAAGCCCTCATTCTCCTGATCTCCTCTCACCCTTCCTCTACAAAGGTGATCTGGGGAGCAGGGAAATGACTAGTTTGGATTGGAATATAGCACAGGAGAGTCCTTTCCTCTTTTACTTTGCTGAATGTTGTTATAGGAGAAGGATAGCATATATATTTTTTTTTTCCTCTAAGACAGTGCACATCTAAGGCAAACAGGTTATGGTCATCATATGGTTTAGTGTTTGATAGGAATGGTTGGACTCAATGATGCAGTGGGTCTCTTCCAACCTGGTGATTCTATGATTCTATGATCTGACTCCAGCTTTTATCTTGTTCACTACTGGATAGCCAGGCATTATCAACATGTAAAACCTCTGTAAAGCATCAGGCCAGTCTTCCACAAGTACACTGGGAATCCCACGCACAAGTGAGTGAATGAGGAAAGCAGGAGAGTCATGTTTGCTTGCACTGAGCTGGAATCGAGATCTGTGCACGGTACTTGCTCAGCGTGTGTTTGGCTGTTGTTTGCGTATGCAGCTGTGCGAGGCGCTTGGCAGCTGTATGGAAGTGGTGGCAGCATGTGAGCACAGGCATACCTCTAACAGTGCTGGTTACTCATCAAACCCACCCCAGAAACCACATTTAGTCCTATAAGCAACTGTTACTACCTCATCTGGTAGCCTAGTGTCACAAAAATCAACAAATGTGACTGTAGAGAGAGCTGCAGAAACCAGGGGAATACTGTCCTCCGCAGATGGACTGGGGTAGGGCTGCTGAGAGGATTGATCTGCATCTCTCTGCCACCACTCTCTGCCTGCTGCCTCAACCCTTCATTTTCTTCGTGCTACTGGTCTTCTCTTTGTCTAGGTAGAAATTACATAGGGAGCTAGGGACACAGCTTGTGGCTGCAGGTGATACTCCCTGCAAAGTGAACTCTGATTTTATCATCACCATCAAGCCAAATCATGGGAAGAGGCAGGAACCTTGCACTTCTCTTAAGCAATTCACCCAACGCAGTGACCCCAGCCACCCAGTGTGTATATACTGGAGGGTTGCTTTGGCTTTAGTTCATCCACTTACTCATCATCCCTCATCTTTGTGCTTAGAGTAGGGGTTAGAAGCAAAGAAAGAATCTTTCAAGGAGGTGGAGGAATCAAGAAGGACCCACGGCACCTTAGGGAGACTGAAACTTGGAATCTGGATGTCTTGCTAAATTCAAATGCATTTGGCTGGAGCTGCGAGGCTTCAGATGGGCTAAAAAATATCTGGTTTTACTCGAAAAGTGAGCAAAAATTCACCTATGAGCAGAAGACAGACTCAGTCCCCATGGATAGTTTGAGAATGCTCGTTGCTGTCAGCAACATGTTTTGCAGTCATGCTGTGCTGTGCCGTCCCCTCCCCTTTGAAGCAGAACTGTCGTAGAGAGCAGGAGAAGCCCTGTACTCTTTTTCTGGGGACCAGGGCTGTCACTGTCTCCCTCTACAGCAGATATTTATAGAGGTCACTGCTTTGCCCCCAAGATCTCCAGCCAACCTTGTCTTTTCCAGTAGCAGTAGAGCTCCTGCTAGCTGTGAAGAAGGCAAAGAGACCCTGGCAACACTGTACGCAGGAGGAGTGTGAAAATTGTCTCTCCACCACATCCAAGGCTTCAGAAATTTCCTGCTAATGCATTTCCTTTTTCCTCGCTGTCTCATTTTTTTCCCCTTTGACTCAGTTTCTCCCTGCTCCTTTTCATTCCTGCTTGTCCCATCTTTCAGTTGTTGATTTTACTTCAGTTTTCTTCTTTTCTCCATCCTTATTCCTCCTGCCCACTGCATTTCTCTCTCATTTTTTCCTTTTACCTGAACATTTTCCTTGTCTTTCTTCCCCTACCCTTTCTGCTCGATGATTTCTTTCCTTCCAGTGCTTTCCTCTGTTTCACACTCGCATCCCTTCACTTGCTCCCTCCCCCTAATCATCTTGCTGTTCTTTGCTGCTGTATCATTTAATGCCTTCTTTGATACAGCCTACAGCTTAATGATTATTCGGAGGTCAGGCGATGCAGGTGCCATGAATTTCACTAATCCAGCTCTGAGAGCCTCTGTCCATAATCACTCCTCCCATTCTACAGGGACTGAATTCTAATTTGTCATTAGCCAGTCCTCTCACAGCAGCACTACCAAGAACTTTTTGCCCAGAGGAGACAATGAAGTATTCATTAGCTGGGGGGAAGGCGGAGGGGAGGGAGCAGGCGGTAGAACAAGGCATCCCGCTGAAGGCTGTTGAGAAAGAAGTCGCTGTGCTGAGATTTCCCAGGGTGGTGGGGAGGGGGGGAAGATGTGCACAGCAAGGCAACATCGCAAGTGTACAAAAAGCAAACAGGTTATGGTGTCGTTCATTACGAGTCATTCCAGGGCTGCAGGACGTGGAGGTGAGGGTGCCGATATAGCAATTACAGGAGTGGTGGGGCTTCAGAATGGGCAAGTGTGGCTGCTTGTTAAGGGGAGAGGCTATAAGAGGAGGTTAATTAACAGCAGATATTTTTAAGGAGAAGATCCTGTAGCAGTTTTGTTTCTACGCACCCTGTTTTTCACTCCTTTTTCTGTGTTATTGTACTCGGCAACATGAGCAGAGGTTACTGCTGGCTTTGCCTCATCCCATTACTGGCCTGGTTTTGGAGTGTGTGGGGAATTGCCAATGATACAGAGAGATTTCTCCTGCTAAACTAGGAGTTATGCTGACCAGCCGAGTCTGGTAGCACCTCAACCTGTGGCATAGCTCTATCAGCTCCGTTCCCATGACTGAAATTTGTTATGGTGACATTGATGGAGTCCTTGGTAGGAGACTGTGCCAGTCTCAGCTCTTAAAGCAGCACAAAAAGAGAGACTTCAGATAACCAGTCCCAACTTATAATTATTTCTTAGAGGGCTTTTGTTCTCCACCGAAGAAGTAAACAGTAGATGAAAGATTCAGTCTAGAAATAGACTCAGTAGCTCCCAGATGCCACAGCAGGACATCAGTGTTCTGAGAGCTCTGCCTCCAATATATCCTGAAAACACCATGGCTCTGGTAAGATGGCAACACCAAAGACTTTGTGAGGCTCTACAATGTTAATGCTTTCTTCTTCCTACCTGCAGGACAATACAGGAATGGCTTACCCGAGTCCAGTCCCTGCTCTACTGCAATGAGAATGGGTTCTGGGGGACCTTTCTAGAAAGCCAGAGGAGCTGTGTTTGTCACGGTGGCACCAGCCTGTGCCAGCGTCCCATCCCCTGCATCATCGGGGGCAATAACAGCTGTGCCATGTGCAGCCTTGCCAACATCTCTCTCTGTGGCTCATGCAACAAGGGCTATAAGCTTTACCGGGGTCGCTGCGAGCCTCAGAACGTAGACTCAGAGCGGAGCGAGCAATTCATTAGCTTTGAGACGGACTTGGACTTCCAGGACCTAGAGCTAAAGTACCTGCTGCAGAAAATGGACTCTCGCCTGTACGTGCACACCACCTTCATCAGCAACGAGATCCGCCTGGACACCTTCTTTGACCCCAGGTGGCGCAAACGCATGTCCCTCACCTTGAAGAGCAACAAGAACCGGATGGACTTCATCCACATGGTGATTGGGATCTCAATGCGAATCTGCCAGATGCGCAACAGCAGCCTGGACCCTATGTTCTTTGTCTACGTCAACCCGTTCAGCGGGAGTCACAGCGAGGGCTGGAACATGCCCTTCGGGGAATACGGCTACCCACGCTGGGAGAAAATCCGCCTCCAAAACAGCCAGTGCTACAACTGGACCCTGCTACTGGGCAACCGGTGGAAAACCTTTTTCGAGACCGTCCACATCTACCTACGCAGCCGGACTCGGCTGCCCTCCCTGCTGCGTAATGAGACTGGCCAAGGGCCCGTGGACCTTTCTGACCCCACCAAACGCCAGTTCTACATCAAGATCTCAGATGTGCAGGTGTACGGCTACAGCCTGCGTTTTAATGCGGACCTTCTGCGCAGTGCTGTGCAGCAGGTCAACCAGTCGTACACGCAAGGCGGGCAGTTTTATTCTTCATCCTCCGTCATGCTCTTGCTGCTGGATATTCGGGACCGAATCAATAGACTGGCGCCTCCTGTGGCCCCAGGGAAGCCCCAGCTGGATCTGTTCTCTTGTATGCTCAAGCACCGCCTGAAACTCACCAACAGCGAGATCATCCGTGTGAACCATGCGCTAGACCTGTACAACACCGAGATCCTCAAACAGTCGGACCAGATGACAGCCAAACTCTGCTAACCCGGACTTTTCAGTGGACATATTGGTGATTGATCCTTTTGCTGTAAAAAAAAAAAAATAAAAGAGAAAAAAAAAAGAGAAAAAAGTAAAAAGAAAGAAAGAAAAGTGGGGGGAAAGTAAAGAAAAGGGGAGAAAAATAAGATTTGTAAGATGTAATTAATATAGAAAAGAGAAACAAAAGAGGAAAATCTTCATTTGTTGAAAACTAAACCCGTTCTAGCAGCTGTATAAAACTGTCAGGCATGTTTGTTATTTCTATAATCCGTCATAAAAGGGTAACACCTTACTCTCTCTTGACCTTGGGGGTGTTGCTTGCTGGTCCTCAGGGGCAACAGAGTAAATAAAGCGAGGAGCAGAGAGAGGGGCAAACGTCTGTAATGAACTGTAAAGATTTCTGCTATGCAGGTGCCAAGACAACGAGACAAAAAAAAAAAATTCAAAGCAAACAAACAGACAAAAGTTCTATGTAAATGTAAAATATACTGCCATTATTCCTATAGTGGGAGTAAATGGTTAAAGATAAAAGATATTTCTTCTGTTGAGATTTATGCCAGCTTTATGTTGAGTTATTCACGCAGCCTGTACTGAGTTTTGCTGGAAGCCAGAAGGTGATGACAGTCCTTTGGGAGCAAAACTAACTAATTGGTGAGAAAACACGTAAAAGGTGGAGGATGGGTGGGTGGGGGCAGGTCTCAGGTGTCTTCACTTTGGAATTTCCACCTTGGAAGACTTTCAACCAGAGGGAGAGTCTCAGAACTTGGTGAAGAAGGGGATGTCAGGTTCTTTCAGCTACTTTGCTGAACTGGATTTCAAGTTGTGTCTCAGACTGCTGTTGTCTTCAGTGATGTTGGAGCTCAACCCCTTGAGGATCAGCACCTGTAAATCTTCACTCAACTTAAAGGTACTTCAGTAGAGCCCTTTATATAGAGAAACCAAAATCATGTGTCACTTTGATAAACCTAGACTTAAAGACAAACTTGGCTTTATGCTTCAGGCTCTGGGTTTTCCAGTAAGAGTGGGGAAACCCTCATGACCACAAACACCAAAGCACAATGCAAGAAAATACATTTCCAAGGAAGCTTGGAAACACGGTAGGGTACACATGTCACTTTTGTTCTTTGGGGAAGGGAAAAAAATATCTCTTTTACTTTATTACATTTCTGTGGCTGTGAGTGATATCCTTGTTTCACTTACACTTTCTTTGTCTGCAAAAAAAAAAATCAAAGTATCTGTAAAAGTAATAAAAGGGAGCGATGGGAGGGGAGAAAATAATAACCAAACCTACCCTGAATTTGCAAGGAGGAAGCCAAATTAAAAAAAAGATTGTGTTGACAAACAAATAACTAAAATAACTAAGAGGTGGGTAAAATTTTGTGAAGTGCGTGATTAGATTTAAAAATAATAATATATTGAATGATGTATGCAAATGCAGGATCAGCTGAGCTCGATGATGAAATCTGAACACAGTGGGAGGTGAGTAGTGGGGTGTTGCTCTTAATCTTACTGCTTTTTAGTTGAAGTTGGTTGTGAGAAATGCTAGTAAGAGGCTATGATTTCTGCCCTCCTAGAAGGGAGAAATAAACCTCTGATCCTGCTGCCTTATAGAGTTGGAAGGGTGTCTGGGGGGAAAACAGTCCTAAGCAGGAGGGACAGTCCTGATCCTAAGTCCAAGATTCAAATCTGGCTCGAGATATACTGTGTTGATTCAATCAAGTTCAAATTAGTCTTGTGGAAATATTGACCTTCTTATTTGGAGACTTTGGCTCAGATTCTGAGAATAACATCAGTTCTTCCAGAAAGAGCTAAATGCATTGTGCTGTTATTCATGTGATACCAGGGGCTTTGACAATTAAATTTGGCTTCAGGTTTAGTTTAATTTGTGTGGGTTTGGATGAGATGCATCCAAACTAAGAAGGAATTAGATATCTTAGAGAAAATATATGTTCACTGATCTTTCCTGCTGAACTAGCAACTAGTGGAATAAGAGATCCTAGCTAGGTAGTAAGCAAGAAAGCAAAAAGGAATCCTAACCACAGGGAGGTGGTTGACTCACCTTCCCTGGAGGTGTTTAAGGCACGGGTGGCTGAGGTGCTGAGGGGCATGGTTTAGTGTTTGATAGGAATGGTTGGACTCAATGATCTGGTGGGTCTTTTCCAACCTGGTTATTCTATGATTCTATGAAAAGCACACATCACTCCCTTTCTGTCTACCAAATGGTGGGAAAGTGCATGTATCTGAAGAAGACCTGGTTGAATTAAACAACAAAGACGATTCTAGGGATGCCCATCAATTTCTGTTGGCGATAACTTTGTGTTTTCCCCGTCTTGCATTGTGATCTCTTTTTGTCTCTACTGGTCAATTCATGCAGGAGTCTGTAAGGCTGCCTACTTTTCCCAGTTTCTTCATTTATTTGTTTTTCATTTGACTGATCTTTGTGTAGCGAGGTTTATGCTTATAGACCCCACCACTGAAAAAGGTTTCTTTATAGTTACAAGATTCCTGCACCAGCTTTCTGATACGAGAAAATTCACCAGCAACAGTATGCATGGAAGTTAGTTTTAAGCAAATAGTAGAGAGGATTCATGGGAAATGAATGTCAAATTTGTAATTATGAGTGAAAATAATGTTCCAGACAGTTACATCCATCCAAAGAGGGAATAGAAATGTACTGTTTAATTTACATGTATGACCCAAAGAGCTAATGCTCAGAAGAACTATAGTTACTGCTCTAAAAATACTCAATGCTGCCTATAAGCAACCTATGGCCTGAGATACAGTCAGCATTCAGTGATGGGATTTGTTCACGGCTGGGAATAGTGAGCATACTAAGACAAAGTGAAATTAATTCCATAAATTGCTTTCCTATGGGATAAGTATCCAGATCTAGTGACTAGAAGCCAAAGAAGTTGCAATTAAATCTCAGATCTCGTGGGTAACTAGCAACATATTAGCAAAATCTTGGCCCATATTTGTGGGACAATTAGGGATCAAATAAATTGCTCTCACGTATCTTTAATGATGCTTTGGAATGATCATCCCTCCGCGTTTCTGGGCTTCAGCAAGGAGGGCAAGACCACAAACCTTAAGCAAGACATTGGGCACTGATGGAATATTAAATTGCTCCTCTCCAGTTCAAACAATGGTAGACAGCTGTGGAGTTAGAGAGGCATTGTCTAACGTGAGCTAGCACTTCTAACATGATGAAAATGGAGAAGCTGGAGCATGGAAAACCAGTGTAGGGACATGGAAGGAAATTTGGTGTGGATATGCTGTCAGAGTATGGAACTTAACTTGGGAGTACTTGATGGTGCAACATGGCACCAGGGTGTCAACATAACACACGTCAACACGGCAATCGGGAGCCGTGTTGCAATGTGGCTAGATGATGTTTTGTGATGGAATGAAGCCAAATTGTCTATAGAAGGTTTCCATATCCTTTAAGGTAGGGGAAAACCTACCTTGCTCAGCCACAATTTTGGGCTGCAAGTTTATGTCGGAGAGACAAAAAGGAAAAACAAAACAAATAACCCAATCAAATATGGCTTGGACTGTGCTACACTCTGCTTTTGATACTAGAAGTGTCTGCTACCAGTAGGGCAAAAGCTCTGCTTCCACTGCTCAGTCCCATAAGTCCTTCTCCAGGGAAGGGGACAGCCTGTGACAGCCAGATCCAGAAGCAGATCCCACAGGTTTGTTTTAGGCTAGTTGTCCTGTAGGCAATAGAAGATATGGAGGCATCTGGCATACTTCTGTCTCAATAAGAGAAAGCAGTTCAGATTCCCCTAGAGAGGCCACAACAGTGCTACAGTGGTGTTAATGGGCTTCTGAGGTAATTATATCAAAATCTTCATGTGCTCACAAGAAGAAAAAAATTAAAATACAATGACTAGAATGGAGGGTAATTAATAGAGGAGAATTAAGTAAAGTCCAGAGAATCCTTTCACCCATAAAACTAGGTTTGGTAAAGTGCATGATCAGTAAGTATTGTAGAATTCTCATTCTTTGAAATATAAGTAACCATTCTTTGATTGTACGAGAATGAAACTCTGCTCCTCTTTCCCCTGAACAAGAAGTAGTCAGGGAGCAATTAATAACATTGTCCAGCCTGGCTAATACAGAGATGATCTTCCCAAATCATGGCAGTAACTTAACTCTTGCTGCAATTAAAGCCAGATACTAGGTGCCCCAAAGGAGAAAACATGGCAAAAAGCAGCAGGTGCAGCAGAATCTACCTGCTTCTTCCTTTCAAATGCAGAAGACTTCTAGGATCAGTTGCTACAAGTCACATGGGAGAATGCTTTGGGAGCTTACTAAGAAATGTTCTTTTTATAAGTTATTCAAATTTAGACTTAACCAGCCGTTGTGGCAGAAAGGAAAGGACGTCAGCAAGTCTTATTAATATGCTGATGCTACAGCTTCAGAAGTGTACAGAATGCCCATTTGGATCAGGGCTAAGAGCACAGCATGGAGTTGCCATGGAAACATGGGGAGGGCATTAATTAACTACTGCACGAAATCATCAGGAAGAATCTGGACCTCAGCAGCTCCGGCTTCCTCTGAGGCAAAGGGCACAGCCCCAGTGACCCTGCAGTTAGGTCCAGTGACATCCCTTCCAACCCCAACAACCACCATCCTGAAGCATAGATGTCTTCCTGGAGGAATGTCTTCTTGGAGAGGGAGTGAGCAACATAGGCAGAAGCTAGGGAAGTAATTGATTATTTCCTCACTTATTTCCCCCTTCCTAGAAAGCCTGTTTGCTGTTGCATAAAAGAAGATGAGATCTGCTGGTTTTGAGCTGGTGGAACTCATGCCAGTGACCTCAGAGAAATCAAGACTGGCCACAAGGCTGTCACAAACTCGATTGATGGAGTTAGCATCTTTGTGAGTGAGCTGCACCTGCAACGAGTGAATGCCAGTGCTCCCTGGTGCTGTCCTGTTCCCGAGAGCCATCTCTGGCCACGCTAAGCCAGGAATCCCTTTCCCCAGAGGAAAGCATGGGCGAGTAAGGGAGGCTTATTGGCCACTTGCCCAGCCTTCCTCCAGAGCCAGAATCCACCTCCAGGCTAGGCTGTGTGCGTATGTTCCTGTGACAGCTGTGATGGACTTCAGCTGCCATGTACAGGATGTTCTTTTTAGCCCACTTGCTAAAACACCACTCGGGAGGACACTTGGCAGATGGCATCTCCTGCACCAGGGTGTAGCAGGTTTCCCAGCCTGGCTGCTCACTTCCTGGTGTTGGAGGAGAAATGACGACTGGCAATCCAAACTGTGCGCTCCTCTCTCCATCTAAAGAGCTTTCATTGATGAATCCACCTTGGTGCTTTTTGAAATGAAAAAAAAAAGGCACAATTATTACATGTGGCAGTTTCTTGTTGGAAAAGAGATGGGAGGGTGGTCAGCGATGTGTGTTAGGAGAAAGGCAGAGAGGAGACAGATGGCACGATGCATAAGGAGGTCGTGAAGAAGACATTTCCATGTTCTTTTGACCCTGGAAAGTTTGGAATAATTCATTTGACCTGATGGACCTTCTAGTCCAAGATATTTTTTCTAAACCACCAATCAATTAATACCCATTCACATTTTCTTTGCGGTTTCTTCCAGTAGTCTTTTTTTACATAATCTAGAACTACCTTACCTTTAATGTCATCAGGATTAATCTTCTTCTGTAAATTAAATAAATACGGAAAATGGTGAGGACTAAAAATCTCTTTAAAAAGTCTATTGGAAATTACAGGCCTTCCTCCTGAATTTTCAACTTACAGTAGACAGGTGCTTTGTACAAATATATTTTTCACCCAAATATGACTTTCTTCTTGTGTAACAAGAAAAAACACAGTATAAGTCTATGTCCCTTGAATGTGCAAAAAGCAACCTTCTCATAAGCAAGACTGTCCACATGAATCCTCACCACAAGAAATAGATGAGCAGTGGTGCTCCTCAGCCCACCCACCAACTCAAGCATTGGCAGAGGCCACCCAGAGAAGTGCTGGAGTTGTCGTCCTTGGAAGTGTTCAAAGAGCATGAACATGTGGCACTTCAGGACGTGGTTTAGTAGGTAGGGTGGGGTTGGGCAGGATGATCCTAGAGGTCTTTCCCAGATTAAATGATTCCATTATTCTATGAACTCTGTTTTTTTCTCAGATGTTGGATGAATTCTGACAAAGCTCCCACCAGACACTGTGGTGAGAGTGAGTCTTAGAATAAAGTATATTTCTGTCTGAGCTGGATTAATTTTAACAGGACACATGAGGTGGGGTGTGCCTAGCTAAACATCTTAACAGATGTTTAATCTTAATTATTAAAGACATCTGCAGGAACAGTCCCAGGTAAACCATTTTGTGTGTCCATCTTTAGTGTTTGCCTCTACAGCAATGCAATCACTCGATGGTTCCTGTTGGCCTCCGGCACTTACTTTCCAGACAAGAAGGAAATTTGACCTTGTGCCAAGACCTAGAAAAAATAGGTCATAAGTCCCTCCCCAGAAGAGCTACAAAAGGTATTTCTAGAAAAAAATAACCATGGCAGTAGAACCTGTAGAGGAGCGTGATCTGCTTAGGTGAACCTGAATGGATACAAGCAGGCAGAGAAGAAACTGGATTACTGACCTCGCAGCTCAGGGAGGACTCCTTTCGCTCCCCAAGCTCCTTCTGTCTCTCATCATCTCCTCTTTTCATTTTTGGTTCAGTAATGAACAAAACTAGCCCATTATATATAACACGCATCATGCAAGTGCAGCTTGAAATAATAATTTAATGCCACCAAAAAAGTCAACCAAACTGGACTGAACAAGGAAGGAAAAAGAAATTGGGAAAGTGCACAGGCTCATTCTGGGTTTTTAGAGATGATTTTGCCAATGATAATTTTTTGTGAGCTGCCTCTGTTTTTAACAACATAACAGCTTCCAGTAAAAAATGTCTAACTGAATTATTTTGACAGAAAGTTTAAAAGGGTGTAAAAATAGAGGAATTTAAAGTCAAGATTTTTCTGATTGAAACACATGGGATAGATGCTACTTTTTGAGTTCCTGATCTGCTCCCCTCCCCCCTATTTTTAATACTGTCAGTCATGTCGGCTAGAGCATAGCTTTGTCTAAATAGGAAACATAAGTTCGATTGTGATAATATTCCAAAGTGCTCACAGATCTCCTTGAACAAGGTGTGCCAAGGACAAGCCGAAGATCAAGAGTTCTCAAAGATGCTGCCAGGAACAGAGGAAAGAACTCCTGGATTATGGTGCTTCTAAATTCAAATGAGAAAGCCAAGAAACTTAATGTGCCATCAGGAAGACAGAAACACAACTTAGAACTTTTGCATTTTTAGATACAGGTATGTCTTTAGTTAACTTTTAATGTATTTACATTAGTTATCTTTTAATTTACTAATAGATACCTATGAATTTATCTATTAATCTATATTTTGAGATCTCAGTTACAAGCCAAGTCTCATTGTCTTTGGTCCTGTGCATAAAAAGAATTAATGCAAACTTGTCATTTCAATAGATGTGATCAGTTTTTAAGGCTGATCTCATTTTTAGAGGTGCGAAGGAACAGACAGAGACTAGCTTGCTGTGGCAAATCCCGCACAAAACAGGCACCAGTGTCTGTCTTGAGTTTCAGTGTTAAGACTGACAATTGTATGAAGAAGACGAGATTATTATGCATGAAGGGCAGGAATTATTATGCCAGATATGCTTTAATTTCCATTGATGTTTCATGCTGTCTGTGTGTCCCATTCTCATATGGATTAATAATGACCTTGAGAAAGATGCATAATGATGCGCTACCATGATGTGGATTTTGTTTCTGACTTCTGACATCCCAAATGTTTAAGTCAAGCCTGAAAGAAATGCCTTTACCTGATTTTGGTGCAAAATATGCCTGTAATAGAAATATTCTAGAGATAAGCAATCCTTCTTTCAGCCTGTTTTCTGGGGCAGGCTTCTTGACAGCGTGTGGCATCTCCCTCTGAGTTGGGCTGTGGTGTAATTTAGGACTGAATCTTGTTCTGCAATGTGATGACAGGATCATATTATACAAATGTCATGCATCTAACTACTGAGATCTGCTTTTCAAACTTCTCTAAGACATTTAGACTCAGGGCTTTTTCAGATTTGTTCCAGGGTGAGAAAGCAAAGCTTAAGATATTGCCTAGGTTGGGTTTAGGCACTAATTCTGATATCTTGTGTTTTTACAAGCTACTAGATGAAGGGAATTCACTCATAATTTACTGTAGGATACTTGCAACTATCTCTGTACTTTCAGTCTCTCTTAATATGAAAATCTAATCATGTTCATTGCTCAAAATCAATTCTGGTTGAAGACTAATGCAAAAAAGGTTCAGCCTAAGCAAGCAGCTTGTTCAGGAAATGTAGATAAGAAACCCTCATGGATCGCTTTGAAAGTCAATAGACTTGGGTTTAGAAGGATTAGAGAAGGGCTCAGTCCTGCAAGGTGCTGAGCACAATGGATTGTAGTACTGAGCATCTGCCTGTGTGGGCATATGCATGAAAGTCAAAGGGGCTGTACAAAACCATATGAGTTAAGATCATGCCCATATATTTTTCTGGCTCAAATTCAGAGTTCTCAGTAACTGGCAATGTTTGTTGAGCTCTGGGGGAATCCCAGATCTCAGGGCTCTAAAGACCCAAGAGTCCCAAGATCAAGAAACAACTTGCTAGCCTGAATTATATTTTTAATCTCAGGGGCTGGGTTGGGTTCAATAAGACTATACAGCTGAGATGGAGCATACACAGAGACTTTTAAACCAAGAGGAACACTTACAATGTACTCTAGAGCAGCCAGTGAGGTGCACGATGCATGCCCAAAGTGAACATCAGTTACATCATTTCTTAATGAGAATTAATATCTCTGATGTAGCACTGGGGGTCCTCAGTCATGCACCAAGACCCCAGAGTAGCTGGCATTTTACTGAAACATAAGAAAAAGGAGATCTGATTTTTAAGAAGCTTCTTGGAAAAGTGCTAATTAAGAGGAAGATGCATGTGGCATCAGCTAAAGTTCCCCATGGTCTTTCAAGGGTCAGTCCCGTAAAGGTGAACCAGTCCTTTTTCTGGTTTTAGGGTGTTTATTTGCTGCCCTCTCTTGCCCGGAAATGTAGAATAGGAGCCATTGCTTTTGCCACTCTGCATATTCCGTTTGCAAAGTAGGATTTTTACCTCTTATACTCTTTATGGTATGAGCAATTTCCTTCGGGTCAGCATTGCTTGTACATTTATTATAGGATCTACTTAATGAAAATAAAGACTAGCAAATTTAGAACAAGAAATAGAATAAGAGCCAATTGGATAACATGGGCATGTGAAATTTGTACTGCAAAAAATATTTGTTTAAAACAAGAAAGAAACCAGAAGTATATGTTGAAAGAGTTGCTCATGGTCACATAGTTGCTCAGTGGCAGAAAAAAAAGAAGAAATGGATCTCTCAGCACTGCTCTGGTCATACCCTGCCCATGTCAGTGGTCTTCAAAGTTTGTACCTACAGAAGGAAGAGTCAGCTGGGAAATTCGGGGTTTGCTGCCAGGGTGAAGGGATTTAAGGAGCCTAAACCGCATCTACTGTGTAGCTACTTTACTCACCAGTTGTGGAATATCTCTAATTTCTCTGAGATATAAGGTATTGGCCAGAGGCAAAGCATTGAACTCCAGGGTATCCAGTTGTTCTAATGGACCTGGCATATTCTGCCTCTCTGCACTCTCCTGTAAAACAAGAATGCCATTTCTCCCATTATTATGCATCACACATCAATCTGGCTGTTCATTAACAGCTCTGACCTGAATCTGTCACTTTACAACAAACTCCTGTAGGATTTCAGGTTTACTGCCATGTAAGTGCTTTATTAGACATGGAAGGTTGTAATAAGCTGATTAAAAAACCTCCCCCCCCCCTTCTTTTTTAAGACTTAATATATACTTTTCTGACATCAGATAAGTACAAAATAAACCTGAAGCTTCACCCAAAATGCATTATGTGAAGAAATCTGACACTATAAAAAGCCTAAACCACGCAGGGCTCCCTGTACCAACTCCTCTCTGCTCTGTCTTGACTGCATAAGAGGGAGTCCTGTTGAAGCAACTGTTAATTCGTTAAAAAGCTTGAGTCAAATCATCCTTTCTATGATTCAGCTGGTACATGAAACCTTTCCTCCCTAGAAACACAGCATTCTGGAAGCATATTTTCATTCTGAGGAGGAAAATCCAAAGTTTAAATTAAATTGCTGTCCTCAGAGTTTAAAGTTAAAAGCAACATCCTATCATATTTCAGCTCAGGAATCTTAGGACAGTCATCTTGAAGGGAAACTCTTGCAAATAATCGAAAAAGGAAAGGGCTTCTCTGCTGGGTTTCAATTACTTCATTCCAGATGAGATGGAACTGGCCAAACGCTAAAAAAATTGAAATGTTTCAATAGCTTCCCATTAAAAATGTCAACAAAAATTATATTTTGCTGAATTTGCACTGCTGTAAGAGAAAACTGTTCATCTGGGGGGAAAATATTGGTCAGCTCTAACAGCAGATCTGGTTATGAGAAGCGAAGTTCATCTCATCTGGGCTAATGGGGTGTGAAAATTTGGCCTTGCTGAGTACATGTAGACCTTCCTTACTGCTCCTGGGGGGGGCTCAGAAGAAGGAGTGATCCTTAATTACGCTGCCTCCTGTCTACACAGCTGTAATGTGCTCATCCAGACAGGGCTGGGGGGGTGAAAAACCTATGGGTTTGCTCCACGTGCTTACAATTCCCGCCTTGATATTCCAGCCAGTCTGCAAAAGTTGATGTCTTAACTCTCCTTAGAGGGAATCAACCGTGATGGCAAAACATAACACAGCAACCAGATTGGGTCTTGCCCTTGTATGGCTTTAGGCTGCTCCAGGATATTATTCTGAATTTATAGGGTTTTTTTCCTAGAAGTGGTGGGAGTAACAAAGTAGTTGAGTTGCAGCCCCTCTAGTGTTGCACAATAGATATTCTACTTATTTCAGGACGCGTCTTGAGCGTTGCTGGTAGAGATGTAAAGGAGCAAAGTCTGTTCTGATGGTGGCAAAGAACTGTCCTAGATAGAGGGAACCAAACTTGGTGCACGTAGAGATATCAAAAATAGACCTAGGAAGAAAAATATTCTGTTAACTATACTAGTGTTTAACTTAGAGGAAAGAAGGTGATTGCTCCAAAAGGAGTCAGCTATTGTGTGGAGTGTGGTTACCTTGAGGAAAGGACCTTGCAGCAAGACGGTGGCATGTATGGCCAAGTAAAAAGATGGTTTTTTACAAAATATAAGGCAGGATATGATGGTCATCTGCAATATTTTAGAAGGCAGAGCCCATCTTGAAAGGGATAGAAGGTACTTTGAGCCTTACATCTAAGGCATTGATAGTGGCTGGGTTTTGCAATGTGCTGTACAATCAGTGAACAAAAGCCCCAGATATTTCTGCTAATCAAAGACCGTCTTTTGAATCACTTATTGAGTTTTTCCTCTTGTTGCAATCACTGGCCAAGCACAAGCTGAATTACAGTGTTCTTTATTAAGCAGCACGGCTTGGTCCACCTTAATTAGTGCAGACCAGTGGAGTTGAGGTGAATGAGGTGAACATTAGATGCAATTTTGTCATTGATGTTGAAAAGGCAACCAGACCTCAACTTTTCTCTCTGTTAGTACATGCCTTCCTTTTGTGAGATGATCAATAACACTTCCACTGGAGGAGGTGGGCAAAGCACCCTTCAGAACTGATAATTGTGCAGGATCCGAATCTTTTCTAATAGAATCTTTCAAAACCTTTACAAATTTTCCACAGAAGGCCAGCTTTCCTCGGAGACCTGTAATTACTGAGAGCATAAGAGAGATGAGATGAGTTATCAACCTGTTTCACATAAATAGGACCAATTCAAACAAGGAACCTGAAAAATAGAGATATGAAAAACGAAATGAGCACAATAAATAAATAATAATAATACTAAAAGAACAAGAATCAATATCTCTAAGAAAAAAAGTCTTTTAATGTTACACAAACCATAAAGCATACACACGATCCGTGATTTCCCTGAGGTCTCCTGGCTGATTCTGTTTTCTTGTAAAACCCACATCTTTACACTCTGCATCCACAACTCCTGTCTTAGCAATACAAAATGTACTTTCAGACTGCAGGACATCCTGAGAGATTTATTCCCTTGATGCTGATCTTCCTTTCTTTTTCATGTTTCAAAGTCAAATATTTATCATTTGGCATCTTCGATATTTTGCTTTGATCCTTGAATGAAAAAAAAAAAATCCCTTCTTATTATGCTTGCTCTGGAAAACCATGAAGGCAGAGACACCATCATTTTCAATGGAGTGGCCAGGGAAGACACAGTAAGACAAAAAGCTTAAGATAGCAGATAGGAAGGTGGTTCCAGAGCAGTTACTCTCTCCAAACTGTGGCAACGTATCGACACATTCAAAAGCCTCACATCTGGGAGGGAAAAATACTAATTCAGGTTGAGGAAGTCACTCAGACATCTTCCCTTACCTTTGAAAAACATCTGTTTTATATTCATATCGTACACATTATGGCAGAGCCTGATTTTTGCTGAACTGTCTTGAAGACACGGCCTTTTCTAAGAGGAGTAGAGATTTAAAAAATTTGCCTGGAAAATTGTCCAGAATATGAAAAAATGAAGGTGTTGATACCTGTCTGCTTGCTGACAGTGTGTGATACAGGTACTTGGTAAAATTTTGTGGGAGAGTGTGCAAAAAGGACCAAAAGAGGAATTAAAAGTCCAGTGATGTCCCTATCTCCCACCAGAGACAAACACACAGACTTCCCAGGCAGCTCTTTCTGTGTCTCCTACCTCCTGCATGGAGCTTTCTTGCTTAGGACTCTGATGGATGGGGGCAATGCTTCTGATTCCTGCCCTGTGAGTGGCCTCTGTCAATGGTGTTTCAGCCAGAGGTGTATCCCTCTGACCCCAGGGTCCTCCAGCCCTTTTGGAAGTCAACCTCTGGTTTCTTCTCATGCATGGTTGCCCATGGTGGCCTGGTTCTTAATTTCTTTCACTGAGTGCAAAGGTGAGAGGAGACCAGGCAAAAAGAAAAGGATGAAAAACCAAAAGAAGGGGTAAAATACCCACTTAACAACAACAGAAAGCCACCTCAAATGTCCACAGGAGAGCCAGACCCTCTGAGGCACACTCAGTGATAGCAGTATAGATGGGAGGTGGGAGAAAAAGGAAAAGAGGGAAAAAACCCAACATCATTACACTCAAAAATCACTTAAAAGAAGCAAGGAGCATGGGTCTGAGCCAGGCTGCAGCTCATCTCCCTTTACTGCTGCTGTGTTGAGCAGTGCTTATCATTCTGAGTAGTTTAGGGAGCTTTCAGGTGATTGCTCTAAAAATACCTTATCTACAACTGTTAAAAATAACTTCCTCCTTTCTATTTATTGACCTCCCTCTTTACCTTCATGACCTCCCATTCCCAAACATCTTCCAAGTATTTAAAAAAATAACAATCTATCTTTCTTTCTTCGCTGCGTAATTTGATTAAGTAATATAGATGCTCAATTGTATGCATGCGGAAAATGAAGACCTAAAAAGGGAACTTTGGGTTTACTGTTTAGTGTGACATCAGTCTGATCTCTCACAGGAATGAACAGTCCTCGCACATTGTCCCTGAATACCTTTCAGGTGATTAAAATATTACCTGCTCTCTTTTGAGCAACTGCTTGGATTGCCTTGTGGTCCACAGTCTGAGGAATAAGTGTGTTCAGGGAAAGACTGACTCATCAGATTGGGAGGGGGAAGAGTAGACAGAGCAGCAAACCACAAGAACTTGCATTGTACATGGGTTAATGGCTGCATCTTATTCCACTTACAGCTTTTCCTTGCTGTGATTTCTCTTGCTGTATGCATGAGCCAGCACCTCATGATGCCTGAGCAGCATAGCTGGCCCGGTGACTTCTTCAATGCTGCTTAATTGTTGCCTCTCATAATCTGGAGTGGGCATTTATTTATCTTTTTTTTTTTTTTTTTTTTTTGTCTTCTGGCAGCAACAGAAAGTAATTTTGAACTCATCAAAGAGGATGAACTCCAACACAGTGTCACTTCAGACTAAATTGTCTCTTTAAGGCACCAGATATTTCCTTTAAACATTAAATTACACAAGGGAGAAGACTGTGCTTGTGGGAGTCCAAAGGTGTAGACATGGAAGGAAGGGCTGTGCAGGATATCTGTCCTGGTTTGATTTGGAAGGATGATTTAGAATTAAATTGTTCATCCTATGTTAGAGGCTGGGTGTTGTTTAGCAAGCAGTAGTATCCAACGCAGGGGAAAGAATTCCAGCAGAATGAATACAGATGCACTTCATTAAATTTAGTACTTTCATGCTCCTCACTTCGTGATTGGGGATGCAGAGAACAGCAGCCACTTTGCGCTGCAAGCACAGCTTTTTATAAGGACTTTGCAGTACCTTCTGCCCTATTAACACTTGCTGTATTCTACTCCCAGGCTTAATTATTCATCTTATACCCAAAAGTGCAGCAATGATTAAGCTGAAGAGCAGTTAGGCATTTTCAAATGAAAGTGATGCTGCAGTGCTGGAGAGATGTGTATTTCAAGGGTATGTGTTCGTCCCTCTGCCCAGACCTCCTCTCCGCTTTGCGTTGCCGCTGTGTTCCCCCACTGCTCTTTTTTTGCCTCTTCCCCCCCACTCTCATGATTATGCCGCTCAGCTCTCAACCTTTAAACTGTTGATTTGCCTCTGCAACTGAATTTTCTCTATTGCTCTCTTCTCAGGCTTGGATGAAAGCCCATTGAAGACTACTGAAATTTTCTTACTTACTGTGGAAGATATTGTTGAAAGGAGGAAACACTAAGGGTAACAGCTTTTGGCCTTTGAGTTAGGAGTGGGTCAAGTGACTTCTCTTTGTGTTTCCAACAGGCTTTAGTTTCTCTGACTCCATGACACTTGAGCAAACCATTTCATCTCCATTTTTTAAGGACAAAGATGTGCAGAAACCTGGAGAAAGCACAAAAATGGACCTTGGAAGGAGCCATTTACTGAGAAGAAAGTAATCTCACCTTGGTCAGAATTTTTAAAAAAAACTTCAGACAAGTGCAGGTAACAGTGAAGATGGTTTATTTCTGCCACCAAAAAGTTAGACTTTCAGTTGAAACTAGTCAGTTAAGCCACAGAAGGAGAGACTGTTACCTTTAGAGGATGAGTCATCCCACCCACTGTAGACACTGCGCATAGGAAAAAGTGACTCATTCTCTGGAGATGCCTCCCTTTCTCTTCACAGTGCATAGAGGAGGGCTGGATCATTGGCTTAGACGCCTTAAACTTCTACATGGCTAAAACTGGGTAAAAGTAATCTTCGCTTTGCTGAAGAAGACACAGATAGTGCCGTGCTTCACTGTGATGAACATCAAACCACTGTTTCTCTGTAAACCTTCAAGTGGAGCTGCAGGATGGACTTTCTGCTTTATTCTAAACAGATCTTGAAGGAGTAGGTGTACATCAGTGAACCAGCTCAGGTTTCAGCTATGGCCTCAGATGAATTCTCCTGGGAGATCAAGATAATTCTTGTATTTCTTGCTACTAAGTGTGAGCACTTGGAGTCCAGCTTGATTTCAATAACTTTTCCTTTGCCAGTCCACTTGGACATTGCACTCTGGGCTGTGGTGCCTTCTTTCCATCAAGCTTCTCATCTTTCATCACTTGACTACATTTTGATATCTCTAACAGGCTCAACTTACTGTCCCTCACACTGCTAGGACATCTCAGTATCCTGGGGTAGGTGGGGTCTGAGTTCAAGACATGGTTTAATTTTCCGAATGTACCTCCTGCTAGGTTAGCTGTGGCCATGCTTGTTGTCTCAGAGTAGAAGTACCCAGTCCAGCACTTCACACAGTTACTGGAAGGCAGCCAGTTCTCTGGTGAAAGAGCATGAAAGTAGCGTTCGATTTTTTTCATTTCCAGAAAAATGCACGATGGGAAAGAAGTTAGGACTTGCTCTCTCTTGCTCATAGTTTCTCCCTTGCATTTTTTGTTGAGGACTGCATCAGCACACTCATTTATATAACTGCCCCGAAGACAAATGCGCACAAGCTTTTCTTGCCTCGCTACTGCTATCTTAGAGGCAAGGCTCCAGTTTTTAACCATATGACACAGAAAGATAAGCCTTACAATAAAAAGCAAACAATGCAAGGCCAGCCCCAGGCCTCCAAGCCGTGATCTCCGTTTGTTCAGCATTTTCCCAGAAGGTTGCTGGAGATACCTGTGAATAAAGCTGCATGCAGAGAGTCAACTTTGCCGAAGCAAAGAGCACAGCATTCTGGGTTATTAAACCATTTGTCTCGCAGCCCTAGGGAAAAGGAGTTTGCTACACAAAGTCACAAATGGACTGAGTTTGCATGTCTCAAGTCTGCTTCTTTCCATTTTGGTGCATCCTCAACTTGGCACCATTGTAGCATGAGCACCAGCTTCTGTTGAGAAGAGAGCAGAGACTGAGAAACGCAAAAAAAAGGATGTGTCAAGAAAGCTATTTTTGAAATTGTCCCTGGCTCTTGTCTGCATTATCTCCAGATCTCCCCTTGACAGCATTCTTTCGTTGTTTATGGTGGGTTGAGGGCTGTTTTTCAATAAAGTGTTATAAGAACGCTGCAAATTCATCAAGAATTTCCTTAAAAATTAACAAAATAAAAACAAAACCAGAGTTGATATTGTCAAAAAAAATCACTCTTGGTAAACTATATTCTCCATGGCGTGGTAATAGAGTATGCTGTTAAATTCTTTCACTCAGGAGGGAATAAAGGATATTTGAGCATAAATGCATTATCCACAATTCATAACAGCACAGCCTATCCCCCTGTGGATAATGCTATTAGCGCTACACTTCAAATTAAAAAGCATATGCTCTTCTTCTTTCAAAAACAAGGGATTGCTGCCCACTTCCTTCACTTGACTCAAAACAAAAGCTTTTAAAGTGATAAAACAGCATTCATTTGATAAAAACAACCATCTGCACCTGATTTTGCTAAGTGTTTGCATTTAAGGACAAATTACTGTTTGGGGAAAAATTAAGTAGAAGCATGAAAGTTGACTTGAATTGACCACAAATTGATACCTACAATGCCCACCAATGCTAACCCTAATCTTGACACTAAATCCTGACTTTGAAGAGCCTTGATCCAGGGCTCTTTAAATCCTTTTACTTACAGACCCTCAAAGAAACATGTTCCCAAGCTCCCCCCCCCCCCCTTCAACATATTAGTCTGTATTAGTTAAAGTGCGTTGCTTATTAAGAATTTTATATCTTCAGAATAATTTGGAAAGACACCAAGGTCTTAATGTACCAGATTTTCATAATGCAACGTGATATTAACAAACATCAAACTCCATCAGTGATCTGTGCAGCAGGCATCTTTAAAGCATGTAATTAAGATAACACAAGATAACATCAGCTACAAAAAAGAAAGCGGAGGAGGGAACACAGATGCAGTTTTCTGAGGAGGCCGCATTGAGATCATCCCTTTGAGGTCAGGACATAGCAGCAACATGGGAACAGTCAAAATGCTATTCTGATAGTGCACTGAACCGAGATGAACAGCATGTTATCATAGAATCATAAAATAGTTTGGGTTGGAAGGGACCTTAAAATCATCCAGTTCCTACACCCCTGCGATGGGCAGGGACTTGTCCCACTGGATCAGGGGCTCCAAGCCCCATCCAACCTGGCCTTGAACACCTCCAGGGATGGGGCAGCCACAGCTTCCCTGGGCAACCTAGGTCAGTGACTCACCCTTCTCATTGTGAAGAAATTCTTCCTTATGACCAGTCTAAATCTGCCCCTCTCCAGTTTATTCCCATTGCCCCCAGTCCTACCACTACAAGCCTTTGGAAACAGCCCCTTCCCAGCTTTCTTGTAGACCCCATCACATACTGGAAGGTCACTAAAAGGTCTTGAGGCCTTCTCTTCTCCAGGCTAAACAACCCCAACTCTTTCAGTCTGTCCTTGTATGTGAGGTGCTCCAGTCCCCTGATCATCCTTGTAGCCTCCTCTGAACCCGTTCTGACAGCTCCATCTCCTTCTTATGTTGAGGATTCCAGAACTGGACACAACACTCGCGATGAGGTCTCACAAGAGAGGAGCTGCTCTTATTGTTGTACAATTCATCTTCAGAACAGCAGCAACTATCACGACCAGAATGGAAAATGAGTAGTTGAACATAAGAATGTCCTTTTAGAAATGGTTATGCAGACTCTTATGAAAAAGTCCTCAAGTGTTATAAATTTTCCTTGATTTTCAGGTAAATGATGAATGCAATAAAAGCAACAATGCCTGCCTGTTAGAGGATGCTTTTAATCAGTCGATCTTACAGGCTTTGTGAAAGGGGTCAGTGTTTTGAATTCCATGTGAGTTTTCTCCATTACTTTAGGTTTTGTGCCATTTTGCTGGGTAAGTCCCAAAGGCTGATGGGGTTATGTGCACTGGGGGGAAAGGGTGCTAATAAGACACACACCAGCGAAACGTTGAATTATCACTATTATCACTTTGCACTTTCAAGAATCACCTAGAGTGCCCCCATCTGCTGGGCTATTTCTGCTCAGTTTAGGAGGTGTGAAGTGGGGAAAAAAATACTTTCTTTCCAAGATGTTCCCACAGGCTCTGAGAAGTGTTTGTGGCTGTGCACATCTCCTGATCTCTTTTCACTGCTAAACGGCTGGATATTTTTGTGCTGGAAAGTGTGGTTTTGGATGTTTCTACTGTTCCTTTTCCTAGCATAGCGGAGTATATCCATACACACTGAACATGTATATTTAGGTGTTTAAAAAAAAAATCCTGGCGTATCATGATGAGTTTATTTTCCACCAGAAGATTCCATCTATTTGGGCAAAACCTTCTGCATTCCCAGACAGCAACAGACAAGCTCAAATATATATTTTAAATAGCGTCAAAGAAGAGAGATTACAAAGCATATTTCAGATGCATAAGTAAGTCTAGGCTAATAACCCCCCTTTCCTACTCACAAGCCCCAGTGTCAGGCAGAAAAGTAAACCTATTTGTCACTGCTGCTGCCTAGTGCCAGGATAAAAGTGTGCTATTCCCATTCCTTTGCCAGAGGTCACTGGATGCATTGTCTCAAAGACTGTCTGAAGGAAAACAAATGAGAGCAAACATAATAAATTGCAAGGAAGAAGCTCTGTCATGACTAGTAGGAAGGCAGCGGGGATGATATCTTTTGGGGATGAGTGGGAGAAAAAAAGACATGCACAGTTCATCTGGCACAAGACTACTTTAATCACTTTGCAAGGGGATGGCTGGTTTCAAGGACAAATGGATAATACATGTTTCGCTAGGGCCGATAGTGAGATAGCGAGTATCTTTGAATGTACTGATACAGCAATTAAGTGAACTAGTGTCCTTGGGCAGCTGCTGAGGTTTCTTAAAAGTGGAATTTTAGACAGCGCTTCAAGTCTTTCTGCACTAGCAGTGGGGACGCACACAAAACATGCTATTCTGCATGCTGGCAAGAGCAAGACATCTGTCTGGGTTCATAATTCCCTACTCCATGGCTATAGTTTGTCGCACGTTCCCTATCCTAACCTGCTCTTTGCAAGGGCAGATGGAAGTACACCTCAATGCCATTCCCATGACAAATGAAGAGGTGCTTCTTGGTAATACTCAGCAGCAGGAGAAACCGTGAACTTTTGTACACTTGAGCTGTAGCCCATAGGATCAATTAATCTAAAAAAAAAATCTGCAACTTCGCTTGCTTTCTTGTGCACCTTGGACAAGTTTGTTTTATAGAGTTATAAAACTAGATCCTTCTTTTGGTACTCTCAAATGCTCAGGGATTAATCCAGCACTACCTTTTTACCCTAGCAGTGCATGCACAGCAGATCTCTGAAGACTTCTAGAGGAACAGCAGCATAACAGAACAGATGCCATTTTGGCTGACCATAGAAAATGGGGAGGGGAGAAAAAAAACCAACAAACCTACAAATCTAGAAGTATTACAAAGCTGAACAGCCAGTTCTGCAAACTCAGTGTCAGTTTCCTATCAGGAATGGACTGGTTACACGCTGAGACATCTGTTATCAGATGAGCAATGGATTGTGAGCGTTTCTTAAAGAGGTGAAACAAAACCTCAGCTCCCACTTTCCTCCCCAAGTCTGACATGTCCACTCTGAGTCACTCTCCATGCTCAGGGTCACTATTGTACCTGCGCAGTGCAAGAATTAACACCTAGCCAAAGGTTTATTAGGCTAACTTTTCTTCTTTCTGATTTATTACACTTATTTATCCTTTGGTGAGTTATCCTCCTACAGCTGAGATAATTAATTCTTTGGATTTATTTCCCAAATATTTTTCTCCCTGGAATTATTTTTCTGTGTCATAACTTACTTGGAACGTAAGCTTCTGCAGGGTGTCTTTCTTGTTAGGTGTTTGTAGTCCATCTAACACTTTGAGTGGGGGCACACTGTCCCTCTGTGATATATATATTAAAAAAATAGGCAGTACATTGTTGCTACTCTCTATCCCATGTTCGTGTTGCGCTGGTTAGTTCTGACACAACCCAAGCTCACATGCTGTGTATCTGTCCCCCTGATTTCATACACTTTTCTCTCTCAAAGCAGGTTGTTATGGGTAAAGCTTAGAAACAAAGTCAAGTTCCCTCTAATATTCCTCAGCAGCTATTCCCAAGCACAGGCAAAGGAGGTCCAGCTACAGAGCAAACAAAAGCTGCATTAATTAGGCTATTATTTCTGGAAAGCATTTTGAGGTATTTTCTCATTGTTGTTTTGTTCCCTTTTGTGGAACGCTTATGCCTTGTGACCCCACCTGACACTCTCACCACCGTTCTCGCTCTTTCAAGGTATCTTTTATTGCCAGACAAAGGGAAAAATATATATTTGAATGTGGCCACCAGATAGGCCACTGCTAACATCTCTACAATAGAAAAAGACATTGCAGAATAAAGACATCACTGGTTTTATCAGGAAGCCAGGTGTGGGCAGAGAGGACTGAAGTGTTATCACACATTACAGGAATTAAAGGTTGCCAGACATGACTTCGGCCACATGGGTGTAAACTAAACTAGCTTCCATGTAAAGAATTGGACTATGTTTATTGTAACCTGTGACTTCATTGCAGTTGAAGAACAAGTAATGGATAGAGATCTCAAAGGCCATTACATCCAGTCCCCTGTTATCACAGGCAACTACATCACATAAAGCCACTCGTAAACTGATCAAGTTTCATCATAAAACTAGTCAGGCTGCTGCTTGCCACCCACTCCTGCTGAAGGCTGTTCCAGAGCTTCCCTCCTCTGCTGGCTGCAAACCCCCTTCCAGCTTTCAAACAGAATTTATTAAATGGAAACCATTTCAGCTTGCTTTCTGAATGCACAATTTTTATACAGCTGGGGGAGGAAGCAAAGGACGGTGGGAATTTTTTGCATTTCTTTTGTTTCACAAACCTGGGATAACCTTCCCCAGATATAGGGAGCACAACACACAGATGAAAGTCAGGGATCAGTTTTCAATTCATACCTTTCCTTCTTATGCCTGGTGTGCAGGTAACGTCACTGCAGCTGCGGAGCTTCTGCGATTTCATTTCAGTCTTTTCTTCGAAGATCACTTTCTCCCAAGCAGAGTAATTTCTTCATGGCGAGACTCACCCTATGACCATAAATAGCAAGAAGAAAATGTCTATGTCCGTTGTTTGTGCACAATCCCAGGTGAACCACGATAAATCTACAGGCAGTTCGCTCAGAAGGTGTTCATAGGATCACCAGGCCAAATGCAAACATAATTAAATCCTGTGAGTGTCACAGTGAATAGAAAGATGGGTTATATCTGCCTCCTTGACCCTGAATAGGTTATGATAGTTTAACATGGAGATTAGACTAGACTTTACCCATTCAGGTTCATCTAACTATGATACTTCATATTGGATGCACCATAATTTTGACCAGTTGGGAGCTGGGGACAACACAAATGCCATCGTGAGTATGGCTGCATCAGTAGGGAGCTGGAAATGTGCATCTGTACTGCTCTTCAACCTTAGTCTGCACCCACCACAGGCGACAGACAAAACCCCTCGCAGTCTTAGCCCAAACCCATAGCAAGTAACAACCTGGTCTATCAAGACATGTCCTGGGTTTGGATCCTCCTGAGCACACTGTGACTATGTGTACTCAAGGTTTCGAAGCCTGGTATATACATTATTTTTGTCTCTGCACGGAAATAAAACAATTTTTACTAGAATTTTCACCTTGTTAAATATGAAAAATATCAAAGGAAATATGGTTTATAAAAAAAAAAAGGCTCAACAAGCAAGATTTCTCAAGAGGATGTGATCAGATGAAAGGAGAACTTACTTCTGGACTTCCATTTGTGTGCAATAACCACTCCATTGTTTTGGCTGGGTTTTTTAGGACTAAAATGACAGTGATTAAGAGGTTCATTTAGTGAGCTTATGTTCCTTCCTTCCAGTCACGCTGTCCCTGGAGGAGTTAAATTGGAAATCCAAAGAGGCTTCTAACAGTAGGGAGCTCAGAGGAGGTGTGGAGAGAATATTTCAGCAGTTTGCAACTGCGGCAGGCAGAGATTTCAAGGGAGGAAGCAGAAAGGTGGTAGCCTCAGCCCAGGCCTTGCTGGCTTCAGGGTCTCAGGGGCCAGGAATGTGTCTATCCATGGACCTGATCCTGCTAAAACACAGTAAAATAGGTTGATGTACTTTCCTCAGAAGCTTCCTAACAGAGTTTTGTCTCAGTAACAAGGTAATAATGACAGAATTTAGCTACAATTTGTAAAGACTCTCCCTCCATCCCTGCTGCTTCATCAACTGCATTTATTTTTATAGTTTTGATGTTTGCAATGTCTGTAACACAAAAATAGATCCTACAAGCTCCTACATGAAAACTTAAGCTGTTACTTTGGTAGGAATTAGTCCCGTGAGATGCTAGGCATGCCGGCCCCGAATCAGTGTGGTACTTAAGTATCTGTTTAGCTCTGAATACACTGTGAAGCGTTTTGCCTTGAGCAAGGGCAAGTGGATTGGCAGTTTACAGGGCTGAGCCTTATGAAGATGAATCACCTGGCTGGGCTTATTAAGAACCAAAGCTGGACACAGGGTATTTGCCCTGAAGCAGGATTGTTATTGAAAACGTAGAAAAGCCCAAGACGACTCTCACGCACACTCACAGCAGCCTCTTGGCTTGCCCTGGAAAAGAGGAGCCCACCCCTGAAAGAAATGCACCTTTTCAGCGGACACCACTCCATTCTAATTGTTGAGAACTCTTATCAGGCCACCATCAATAGCATCAGCCCAAAAGGTTGACACTCACGTATTAAATGAGGAAAACCTCTAAGTCACAGCCCCAAAATTCTTATTCACAAGCTGGACCCAGCAGCTACAGGAGGAATAAATACAAACTCTTTTTGCTATACTTTTCTTTCTTTCTCTGTATCCCTCAGACTAATTATTCAAATATATTTGGGGGGGTAGGATGCTTCTCTCTTCTCCTTTCTTCCTGCAAACTTTTGCTCTCCCACTTCCATGCCCCTCCATTGCCCTTTTTATATTAACACCATCTTATCCTCCTGTTTACTTGTCTTATTTTCTTTCTACCCTGGTCTGCCACTGCAAATCAAATTATCCTGCTATTGTCTTACTTTCATTCCTTTTCCTAGAGTCTGTTCCAGTCTTTTCCTCTCTTCCCTGCCAGTTTTTCTCTCTCTGTCTCCCTGGGCTCCAGGGAAGTCGTGTGCAGCAGCTGAAATCAGAAGCCTGAGCCCTTGTTGTAAGGCGATGCTGCTTGGTTGTGTTCTCCTGGAGCTCTAGAGAGTCTAGCCATTTAACAAGGACATGGGAACACACCTGCCCCTAACAGGCTTTGAAAATTGAATTCAGCAGTGTGAAATGGGTCAATAAAAATAAGAAATAAAATTTATGCCAGCGGTTGTATATTTTTGACAGCAAATAGCTTCGTAGGTTCAAATTCTTCCCTTAGTTAGGAGGCTCCCAGCTCTTGGCCAAGTAAATAGGCTCTGCAGCATAAAGAAATGAGGTGACAGAGTGAGACCAGGGGACAAGAGCAGTTGTTGAAGGCAACAGGGACACCAGCTGCTTACATATTGTGGGTAACTCTGCCTGATGTGTCCATCATCAAGCCAGCCAAAGAGGTAATAATGTATTTGGATTTAATTTTTTTCCACTCTGTGGAGATTATAAAATAATGTCAGAGTAGGGGGTGTACATAATAACTTGCAATAAAAAGCAAAACTGCTGGAAGATTTTCCCTTATAGGCTTATTTTGTCAAGTATTGTTCCACATTTACTTTTTTTTCCCTCTTAAACTAAGAAATAGATCCTCCCTCTGCATTGTGAAAAGCACCTTTTAAAGACAAGAAAGAAAGAATGGGAATAAAATAGTAAAACATAAAATAAACCTTGGAGCCCATGCCTCTACTCCCAAGCGAAAGGAGGTTTCTAAGGGGAGAATTAGTTATATAGATTTCTCAACAGCATTGAAGAGGAGCTGCGCTACTGACTCACTCCGACCAAAAACGCCGAGTCTATTATCCTCTGTGACAGAAGATAATGGTGATAGAAGATTTTGAAATAAGCCTGAGAACAACTACCAACCTCCCTTCAGCTGTTTAGTCAAATTTATTCTGCAAGTTGTTCAAATGACTCAGATCAAGGCTTTACCAGCCTGGCTTCCCTCCACATCCCAATCATTGTCTGGAGAGGACAAATCCTGCTACAGTGAGGAAACTGCATTAAGCTGACACCATCTGGACCTTGAAGGAACCTGTGGCTGTGGCAGACATGTGGAAATTGTTACTGCTTCTCATCCAGCTCACTGGAGGAGGGACAGCAGAGCCCAAGGGGAGATCCAGAGCAGACAAAGGTCTCAGAGAACGGTTGTTGCCAGGAGAAAAATGGTTTGACTAACATCTGAGGGATCCAGCCTAGCTGGCCATACCTAGTGCCAAATGACATAGAGCTAGTATTTTTTTTCTCCTTTACCATTCTTCAGATGTAGACGACGCTTGTTATATCACATCCTCAGAAACCTTTAGCCTGAAAGCAAGCATATTGCTTTCCAAAATACTATTGACTTCAGTGGGAACAGGAAGGTGTAATTTCAGCTAGCTTTAATTTTGCAAGAGAGCAGCGATGTTTGATTTTCTTGGGTGGAGAGTTTACAGTGTCCAGTGCCCATCTTTGTCACTGCCAAGGACCACTGGCCTTACTCTGCTCCAGCAAAGCACTCAGCACAGCAAAGTGAACTGAAGGTGTTGATTTTAATTTGGATGAGAAATGAATTGCAATAAGATCTCCATCACCACCAGCAGCCCCCTACGGCTCAGAGATATTTGAGTGAGGCCAGCACTGAACAAGGGGAAAAAATAATAACAGGGGCCTTGCTGGATGCTTCCACCTCCTCACCCCATGACTGTTTATTAAAGGTGAATTCCTGAGGGTGTTTGGAATCTACCTCTGACTAGCAGAGATAATAACATTGAAAGCTTTGATTAGACCAGCCTGAGCTTTCAAATTTCTGAATCTATATGAGTTTTTGAACTCCTGAGGTGTTAATATATCCAGGTGAGAACATAGACAACTAACCCGTACCTGTCAACTCCTCAGATAACCACAGTCAGAGCTACAGGAGATGATGCAGATCACAGGATACCCCCTCTTGCACTCCTTAGGCTCTTTCCATTCCCCTGTGTGGACCTGCAACCTCATCTCCAAGACAGAAATAACTGCAGCAGAGTTGGATGCACCCTTGTCTAACGTCTCCTCCCATCTCCAGGTTGCCAGGGTTGGTGACTCTCTCATCCTGCCCTTGCTACAGAACGGTGTCCACCACTCAGTGTTTTGGAAACCAGCTGGTTTCTGCACTACCAGGACACAGGATTGACCCGCATCACCAGTGGCAAGTTTAAAGACACATCAGTTAAAACTGCGGACCACTGAAAGTGCCTCTGTCTCAAAAAAGGACACTTCTATGGCTCTAGGAGCCCTTGTAATTTGAAGAATACAGCGAGCGAAAAAACATCCAAGAATGAGAGATGCTCAATGAGAACTTCTGCCTGGACACAGAAAGACAAGACAACCAGCATCTAGCTTCATTGACCTCTTGAGTCTTGTTTGGGTCACCTTTGAGACAAACAGTGAATTAATAAATCCTTCCAGAACCTAGGTCTGAAATCCTGAGAACACAACAACAAAATCAGCTCATGCAGAAGCAGGACGGAAGAAAGGACCTTGCCAGCTTTTCCCAGTATGAACCTTGTGTAATTAATTGGCGTTGTAAATGAAGCAAAGCCAACATGACAGTCACAGCTGGATTGCCTTCTTTGCTGAGCTTTGTCTCCTTCTGACCAACTGCATACATCAGCATCCCTTCCTTTTCTGGGTGCCAGATACATCTTTGAAAGTCCCTGACCAGCCCATCTCAGGCCTGGTCTCTTTTATATCCTAACCAGCCTCTTGCAAAACTAACATCTCTGCCCATCTCTTGCCTTTGCTGAGCCACACTGGCACTAAGCATCCAAAGGCTTCTGGTGACCTTGGGTGACTGCTTCTTTCCAATCCTGTTATCGCTCTCTGCTGGATTGCTTGCTGCTGTAGAGTTCCCTTAATGCCAAGCAGAAAAAAATGGATCAGGTAGAAATGCAGGGAAATAAATTCACAGGCTATTATGATGGAAATAGTTCAGCTTCATTCAACTCTACCATCAAGCACATAGCAGAAATTTCGGTGCCTACGGTGACTCCTCACTGCTCCACCTCATACAGAGCTGAGTACTGGTAACTCTGCACAACTTCTGTTCACATGACCAGCTTCCTAGTTCACGCAGAAAAAAAAAAAAACAAAACAAAAAAAATCCCCAAAGTGAGTGGGAAAGACAAGCTTTGACTGCTGAGTTCTCCTTTCTGGATGCATGTAGAGCATTAATAGCCCTTCCAGTGGCATGATGTATCCCCCTCTTTCTCCTACCCCTTCTCTGTATCCCTTCCTTTGTCCCAAGACCTTTCTGCATCTCTCCATGTGCCAATCATTCATGATTTTATCTCTCCTCTGCACAGCTCTCTGTTCCCTGCCAAACTTCTTGTATAGGAAATCCAAACCATTCCCTGTACAAAATCATTCCAATTTGGAGGTCTCCTTACTCAAGCCTGAGGACATGTCAATCTCAAGATGTCAATAGTCCTTTTTAAAGTCCTTATTCCTCCATTCTTACTAACTGCTGTGAGGAATTTCACCACAGTCCAGTGGGTCGCCTTTGCTTTGTTGGAGCTGGTAGTGTCTGGAGTGGTTTCTGGGCTGTGGAGGGATGATACCTGTGCCTGAATATGACTTGTAGCTCAGAAAGAATCTCCACTGAGACACATTGGTTGCATTGCCCTGTAGAGGGACAGCATAAAACCAAAGCAAAGAACTGCATTTGGGGCAGCTGCAGGAATTGCTTAGAGGTAGTTAGTGATGGCAATAATCAAAGCTTAGCATCTTCAGTACAGCTCCCACCTGTGCTGATTTCTTCTGTCCATTTCCATGCTTTCTTACTTCACCCTTGATCTACCTTACGAAGTCTCTGTGTGCAAGTGTATGTCCCCTGAGTTGCCAGCCTGACAGCCCCTGATGACAGGTTGCTGATCCTATGAATCACAGAGCTCTTAAGCCCTTTCTCATCCCTTCCAAACACATCCCTTCACTGAGGATGATGCAGTGAGCTTCTTACATATCTCTCTGTTGCCTGGTTACCTGGTTAACACTCATGACAAATGCTGGATGACAGTTTGTTTAACACTGGCTCCTCCATGATCTGGGCTCCAGACTTCTCTGTGCCTAAATCCTGCAGTGTCAAGTCTTCAGATGCTCTCATTCAGTGTCTCTCTCTAGGAAGATGCCTACTGCACCCTATGTTCATTTGAGTGTATCCTGTAATCTCTGATTGAATTACCTTGTCACATTGTCACAGACCAGCTTCCCACAATCCCTCAAAAAAACCCACAACCCTGTGATTTAATGCTTCCATTCTCAAGAAGGCTGTTGCAGGAAAGATGCTTTTTCTCTCTCCTTGCACTGTAAAGTAGATATATCCATATATCATTGATCTCCTACCTTATAAGCTCCTAGTCTCAAGGAGAGATGTCTACCTTTATATGTTCCCATGAAACTTCATAAAGTAGATATTGCCTCACTATCCCAACTATATTACAAAGGACTAATATTAGTGATAATGAACATAACTCCTTCCATCACTCATATGCAGATGCTGCCCTTTAAAACATAGGCCCCTTCTCTTTTATATATTGATTGTGTTCAGAGCACAATAAAGCTCTGATGTGTTCCCATAATAAAAGACACCTTTAAACCAAACATTCCCTCTATTTTGAAAATTAGAAAGGGTTTTCAAATTCCTTAGTTTTAGCTTCTTCCTGTGTTGTTGTCCTTTGCAGAATCATTGGAGCTGTTGAGAGAATGCATCTGATTTTCTAACCTCAGAACTCCTCAAAGAAGACAATCCAGTCACTAAAGCCTCCCCTGGCCTGGTCCAGTGTGACCTTATTGTATCTCCAACACTTCAGAACACCTCCCTCCTCTAAGTATCAGTCATCTCACTGCCAAAACCACTCTACTGCTGATTGGTCTTTTGGACAGAGGTGTCTCAGAGGCCCTTTGAGAGGCATTTGTCCAGCTGGCACGCAGACTGACCAAAATATATTTTATACTTCTGGTGCTGAAGCCCAGAGCTTTTGGATGAATATGTGCTTAACTATTTATAATTGACCTTTGCACAAAAGAACATGAAATTTTTATAGCCTAAAGCCTCATTTATTAACTTTACTGGAGTATAAAATATTGCTGTTTGCTATAAATTCGTACTACGACAAACAATATATATGCTAATTAGCGGCTGTGCAGCCATTCGGGGGCGTACGTGCTCACCAGTTTTTTTTCCAACAGGCAACAGAGAAGAATGGAATAGACAAATGACAATTGAGTAGTTTGATACTCACTGTTCAAACAATGAAGTCTGAAGAGGTGAATTAATGGTATTCATTACAACAAGTCCATTTCCTTTTCATTTCCTTTATAAATTAGACCAGGTAACACGCTGTGTCCCTGAGAGAGCAGATCAGAGACAACCTGCCGAGATGCACCTGCAAAACTGATCTCTCTGGAGTTCTTTCATCAGTCCTTACTCAGCTCTCTCCTTCCTTCAGCTCACCATTCATCTTCTCCATTCTACCTCCTCCATTTCCATTTTTCCTTTTATCCTTTCCCATATTTTGGGGTTTATTGTTTTTTTTTCCACTACTTCCCCTTCTCCTTTTTTCCTCCTGTCTCTCTTTTCTTCTATTTTTCATAGAATCATAGAATGCTTTGGGTTGGAAAGGACTATGAAGGTCATCCAGTCCAACCCCCTTCAGTGATCAGAGACATCTTCAAGCCTTCAGGCCACTCAGAGCCCCATCCAACCTGACCTTGAATATCTCCAGTGATTGGGTATCTACCACCTTTTTAGGCCATCAAAGAAGTATTTGGTTTTAATCACAATAATATTAAAAAATCAGCTCAAAAATATCAACATCGAAGAAATTCCTTCATATTTTCCTTTGAAGTAGACACATATAAGCTCTACTCTGAAGCCTGTGGGAGACAATAATGTGCCCCAAAATATCAACATCATGAAGCAAATGGACATATCTGGATTTTAACTTAAAATAAACTTTTTAGCATTTTTCAACAATTTTTTAACCGTTTTGCAAAGAAAAAGTGTTTATATTTAAGTTTTTCTGCTATCAATTGTATTTATATATTGAAATATCTTTGTGGGACAAAATTCTACACGTGAAACAGACCTATACCCTATTACAACGTTAAATAAAAACATTTCCCTAAGCCCACAAACTTTCTGCTTCCTGGGGAATGACACAAACCCTGCTGTGAATCTGTCCTTGGGTATTTCTAAAGGTAAATAAACAACAAAATACTTCATTAACCAAACACTTGTGTGGGGGAAAAAAAAGCTAAGTTCATCAATCTCTTTGAGTTTATACATATTAAAAGAAAAAGCTTCCTTTAATGACTCTCTTTCTTATTTTTCTCCATTAATTTTAACAAATTTTAAATGAACACAATAATGTACCGAAAGCTCCAGGGTTTTTCAGTTCTAACACAAACACTTTGCAAAAAAAACCACAGGGTTTGTTCTCTTCTCAGTCAAAGACAGACTTTAAGTTAAAGATTGGGTTGAAGAAAAAAATTATTCCAATGAGGAGGATGTGCGGTTTGGGGTTGAAATGTCTGTTGCTATTATAGAAACAACTTTTTATGTACAACAAATGTCTTCTCCATACCTCAGTTTACCCATAGAAGAAGGGAAGACTCAGCATTGCTGTGTTTTACCTGAAATAGAAGCAACTTTGGACCTCCAATGTCAGGTTTTCACAGAAGTGAAAAGACAGACCTGGAGGGGTGACTTCTATTGGTGTCTAGTCTCAACCTGGTTGAGTAGAAGTGTGGGCTGGGTGGTCTGACAAGGCAGAGGGCCACTTAGTCTCCAGGCTGCACTATCACCAAGGCTTAAAGGAGCACATGCGGCTTGGTTCAGGATGGAGCTGTGAGGGAAAGCATCAGCATGAGCAGAGATAACAGCGTTCAAACACCCACTGCCTTCAGAGATTATTTTTTAAATTGCTGTTCGTGAGAAAAATTATGGGCCAAATTGTCTGCTTATGTAGCTCATCTCAACTCCAACAGAGTTATAGTAGGCGATGCATCGACTGTATCCAGAGTAACTCCAGCCGTCCGTGTTCAAACAGCATGAGAACTGCTGAAAAAAATGCATGAGGTTTTTGTAAGCACGTTTTGAATTCCTGTTTGTGTCCTCTGTATTTTAAATCTTTAGGATATGCTGGGATCATGGGGATGGGGAAGCAGTTGTGGGGTTGAGTTTTTTTCCCAGCTGCATCTACAGGAAAAAAGCGCTACGCATTTACTTACACAATAAAATAACTATTCCTTAATACACACCTCAAAGAATTGCAGATTTACTTGGAAGACCAAAGAAAGTTGATACCATTGGTCAGTGGGATGAAGCAGAAGATGTCTGGAATGATTATGTATGGGGAAATGATATGTAAGTACATTCCTATTAATCCTCAGTATCATAGAATCATAGAATGGTTTGCAGTGGAAGGACCTTGAAGATTATTCTGTTCCACCTCCATGCACGGACACTTCCACTGGATCAGGTTGCTCAAAGCCTCATCCAGCCTGACCTTTAACACCGTATTATTACTCTGTTTTACATGAAAATAAGCTGGAGATCTCTGTGATCTTACTGGTATTTATTTTTCACAGCCTCAGAGAGGAGATAATGACCCAAATTCTTACTTTCATCAACCATCAGACTGGCCTAAATCAGAGAGGTAGACCTGGCAACCCCAGCTCCTTCATCATGTCATCGACTTGATATTTTTCACTACATTAAATTTATCAATAAAGAATTTCAAAGATCCTCCCTTCCTTTTTATTGTCCTATAGGAACTTCATTATCCACATGCCCACATACATGTGTGTGTGTGTATATATATGTATATATATATATATACACACACACATATATATATAAAAGCATAAACAGATTTATGATCACTTTCATTCCATTTTTTAGGCAAAAGCTATATCAGTGAATGCATCACCATAAAAATATTTACTCAGTTAATTCCTGGCATATTGTGCCATTGATTTCAGTGGGATTGTGGAATTTGGCTTACTGATGCTTCCCATGAAGTCCGATTCAATAAAGAATCTGGAAAACCTCCTTATTTGCATCTTACATAATCACAGTGTGGTGGCAAAGCCATTAGGACATTTTCTTGTGGTGTTGGAGCTGCTGATTCAAACCTTTCTCCAGCCTTATGCAACCCTCCTGTTTCACCTCTTCTTGGGACAACACAGCTGGAACTGGTGAAGGGGAAGATGCAGTAAACCTTGTGCAAAGGCTCCTTCAGCACAGCTCCCATAATTCTGCTTCTGCACCAGGACTGCCTCAGTCAATCCCTTCACCAGAGGCAGCTGAACGTAATGCCAAATGCTTTGTCATTCGCTTTCAGTTGCAGAAAGTGGGCTTTATATGTAGTTTTATCCCCAGACAAATTAATAATGACTAAGATTGGAGCGGCTCAGCCAGCTTCAGAGCTGGATGGATTTTCTGGATCATATTCAGCACCTAACATGCCTGGCAACAGCAGCCAGGTTTTAACTGTTGCGAGTGAAGGGACCGCTTGTCTTGACTGGTCCCACACAATGATTTTGCTGCCACTGCTAATATTTGAACAATGTGTTTGCCAATTACGTTAATACAAACAAGTCCCCTGAATCCCGAGGAAAGGCTGTGCAAACCCAAACTGAAAGAGATACTGGCGTTCTGGCTACTCTGCAGAGGCTCGCGCTACAAGGCAGGCAGAGGCAAGACAAGGACAAGACAGAGTAGCGAGTTTTGTGCCAGGAGGCACAGCGCTGGCTTAGCCAGGCTTAGCTTGGCTAAGTGATGGGTGCCTCCTAAATCTCAGGCTGGGATGCAGATAGATACACGGGATATCAGCGATGCCTGGGCTGTGAAGTGCCTCCCAGAAGTCAAACAATACAGCGTTCATTTGATTTCTCCACACATATCCATTCGCAAATGTAATTTGTCCAGGTAAAGCATGAAGATATGTTACACTTATTTTCCATTTTAAAGTGATCTGCTCTAGTGTCAAAGGTTGGTAACCTTTTGCTTCTTTTAGATGGTTTCTTGATTAACCTGTCCTCATAATCACTCATCTCTGCTTGGTTTCACCCACTATAAACTGCCATAAGGCCCTTGCAGATCTGTTGACCTCTAGTCTGAATAATCAGAAACTCCTTATCCAGGAGGAAAATATCACCCGTAAGTGCTTAGAGTGTAAGGTTNGGAGCGGCTCAGCCAGCTTCAGAGCTGGATGGATTTTCTGGATCATATTCAGCACCTAACATGCCTGGCAACAGCAGCCAGGTTTTAACTGTTGCGAGTGAAGGGACCGCTTGTCTTGACTGGTCCCACACAATGATTTTGCTGCCACTGCTAATATTTGAACAATGTGTTTGCCAATTACGTTAATACAAACAAGTCCCCTGAATCCTGAGGAAAGGCTGTGCAAACCCAAACTGAAAGAGATACTGGCGTTCTGGCTACTCTGCAGAGAATCGCGCTACAAGGCAGGCAGAGGCAAGACAAGGACAAGACAAAGTAGCGAGTTTTGTGCCAGGAGGCACAGTGTTGGCTTAGTCGGGCTTAGCTTGGCTAAGTGATGGGTGCCTCCTAAATCTCAGGCTGGGATGCAGATAGATACACGGGATATCAGCGATGCCTGGGCTGTGAGGTGCCTCCCAGAAGTCAAACAATGACAGCTTTCATTTGATTTCTCCACACATATCCATTCTCAAATGTAATTTGTCCAGGTAAAGCATGAAGATATGTTACACTTATTTTCCATTTTAAAGTGATCTGCTCTAGTGTCAAAGGTTGGTAACCTTTTGCTTCTTTTAGATGGTTTCTTGATTAACCTGTCCTCATAATCACTCATCTCTGCTTGGTTTCACCCACTATAAACTGCCATAAGGCCCTTGCAGATCTGTTGACCTCTAGTCTGAATAATCAGAAACTCCTTATCCAGGAGGAAAATATCATCTGTAAGTGCTTAGAGTGTAAGGTTGGGGAAAAAAGCTCCCTCCAGGACATGGGGAAGCAGTTGAAGTGTCTGGAGTGGAGAGAGGGCAGCATGAAAAAAGGAATGAGGCCATGCACGATAAGCTGGCAGATGGAAACACTCATCTTTTTTACCTCAGTGTCCCCATATCAGTGGGCAAGACCAGTGGGAATTATGTTCCTCTTTCAAAGAACACTATGTTTCCTGCTCCCTTCTTCCTCAGATCTTACCTGAAATCAGAAAATAGCCTTGGGAAGCAGGTAGCCTTAGTGTGCTGCAATCCTTCCAGGTCTTGAGCACATACGCGTGTATGCCCATGTGCACGTCCTCACCTTGAAAAATGGCACAGACCTTGCCTCTGCTGTTCTTGTAAAACAGAAAATACCACACAGCTGATTTAATAGCCTTAATAAGTCCCATTTGGAGCTGTTTAGTAGCTAAGGCTCATTGCTACAGATACGCTCATATACTTGTTATCATTAATTGCCATCTGCTGCCACCACAGTTCAAAGGTCACATCTCCAGGAAGGGAAAGGCCAGTTTCACCTGGGCTCCATCCCACAGCTGGGAATGTTTTTATCACCTCTCTTTATCCCCGAGGCAGCACCGCTGGCTTATTTGAACTAGCACAAAATCTTCTTGCTGCCCCAAAGTTCATGGTCTTCCTGTTCTTGTTTTAGCTTCAAATGCCCATCTCTCTCCAGCCATTTCCTAAATTATACCTGAGCAACCTTCATTTGTTTCCTTCTGAACCTGCTCCAATATTGTGGGTTTGAAAGTTCATCTCCAACCTGGCTTTGTTTTCCACTTAGGAGTGACTGTGAAAAACAGGAGCAGAGAGAGGCAAGCAAGAGTCCTGAGAAAGAATAAACAAATTAAATGCCAGCTGAGCTCTGAAAGGCGTTTTCTAGCCTAAATAGAAAACACAGTTTGTCCTTTCATTTTAGATCAGAAATAGGTGGTTGTAGTTTTCCTTTTGCTTTTTGTTTTCCATCTTCTATATTTTTTTTTTCTTGTTAATGAGTCATCCTTAAGAAGCTCAGCAAGGTGTGGAAGGGATAGATGGAGGTGAATTTACAGTGAAGTGACAAACTCAAATGGAGAGAATACCAAGATCTGGCAGGCTGTCCCTGTCCATTGCATTACTCCTACCTCAAGTGAATTCTTCTTGCCAGTGTTTCCCCTTGGCTGTCCTCCTCTCCCAGGCTCTCCTCACTCCATAAATCAATCTTGCATCTCTCTGCTTTGGTCCTACATACTCTGTCCCTCTTCTCTGCCTTGGACAAATGGCTCTGGTTTTCCCTGGCATCTTTATGCAGCTTTTCTTTCTGAAAAATCCTCAGTTGCAGATCCTCTCTCGATTCACAAGATGCCCCATTCCTTCCCTACAATATTCATTTTTACCTGCAGTTTCAGGGATCTGGCAGTTTTACCTTTGCATTAAGGCCCTTCAGACGATCCCTCCGATTGCTCATTTAATTCCCTGATTCTCTTTTCTGTCATTATAATGGTTTCTTCCCCATTTCCATCTCACACAGGCCCCCCTTCACCTTTAGCCCATGCTTCTCCCTCCATGAGCCACCCTTTGCTGTAGCTTTTCCCCTTTTAATCATTCAGCCTCAGACTTTTCTATATTCAAGAGTAACACCAGCCTGAAGATACTCTTCTGCTTCAGGGTCCGCTGGTTTGCTGGTATTATATGCACCATCACACCTCACTTTTCTCTCTGGAACTCACTAAAGGCATCTCCTGGGTGACCTCCAGTCTGCTTTGTTCTCCAGTGTAACATCCATGCTGTGTTTTCAAATCCCAGCACATACATAAGGGAGTTTCTTCCCTCACGCAATCTCTCCCCCACTGGCTGGCTCCTGAAGCATGAGATTTAAGGAAATGGAAGTTATAAAAACCTCACTTGTGGGAGAAATGCAAGCAAAACCCAGCTCAGGTCAGGACAAGGCTGACATTCACCCAGCAGTTGTGTGAGTGAGCACCAGGACCAGCCAGACAAGAAGGAAGGTGAGTGCTTCATCACTGCTGAAGGCAGAAGTCAGACAAGTGTCCAGAGGAAGTTTGCTAGGAAATGCACTGATAGATACCTAGGCAGTCAGATATGGATGTATAGATGTATTAATAGATAACAGACATTAAAAAACCACTTAGAGATTGTCTTCCTTTCTCCAACCCTCTTGCAGTGCACCTGTAAACAGATCTCTAACCAGGTTTCAACAGCTCAAGTGACAATGGTCTCTGGGGACTTGAAGGCATCTACCCATGCCTCGGGAGACTTTATTTTCAGTCTTATCTCCTATGTTTTTTTAAGCACCTGAATGCAATGGGATGCTACACAAAGGGGTGTTTCTATACACATTGTTTTAAAGATGCATTCAACACCAACAACAAGACCCTTATGAAAGTCTACAGTGAGAGCAATTCTTTCACACCAATATGATATCAGGAGCATCTTGTTTGAGAGCAGTGTAAATGGAAGGAGATTGGGCCTTCCTGAATGTCTAATTAGGAATAATAATCTGAATAAACGCTGATTTACATTTTTTCAACAGGGCATTTCCTCAAGGGTTAAATAATTAGCCAGTTTCCTTACTTTGAGTTTACCCATAGACATCTGCAACCCAGGGGAGGAAGGTATGTATTCCCTGTCCCTCATCAAGTCTTGAGAAAGGGGAAAGAAAGTAAAGAAAAATATAAAATCAGATGGTTCCTGTGTCCTGCTTTCCAAACACAGGACATACTGCACTCTCTTTCTGCTGGTACAAGACTGGCTGCCCAGTGCTGTGAATTAGTAGGCTCATTACTACTTCCTTTAGCATCCAGAGCCTTGCAGACATCTGCAGACCTCCTCAAGAGCTCAGGGGAACATTTAAAAGAGAAGCTACACCATATTCTTTTAAAGAGCTGTTGTTCTGTCTCCAGTTAAAGTGCAGTTGTAGCTCACTTCTGGGAGGGAGAAGCCTTCTACTGCTGTGTGACTATGCTGCTTCAGACTGGAGCCCTTAGGGAACCATCACACACACACAGTTGAGACAACCTAATAAGCCAGGCAGTGTTTCAGCAGTCCTCGTCCTCCATGGGAAGGAGGTTGGCTCTGGCACAGCCAGGATACAGCCTACCATGTCCCACCAACAGTGCCCCAAGGGATGGTCGCTTCATGTCATCCTCTTCAAGAAATCTCTGAACTGGGCACCAGCAGAAAGTTGTTTCTCTTTCTCCAACACACCAAATTACTGAGCGCTTGAGCAGAGTCAGCTTACAGATATTTTTCATTCAAGTAGCAGCTTAGGGAGCTTCTCTGTCCTGTGATGCTATTTAGTCCGGTGGCATCTGAAGAGGCTCCCGTCACTCTGGCTCCTCAGCTTTTCATTCATTCCCCACAGACCCTTTATGCTCCCTGCAGCTCCCCTGGTCACCTCCTCCCATGCATGCAATGATGCTGCCAGGTCTCAGCAGAGATGTCTCCTGAAAAACCAGACTGGGTGTCTCTCTAGGTATTTTAGATGCCTACCACTAAATCCACCCGCTCATTAAATTTCACCCCAGATTTATTATCTATTGCATGACAATCATCTTCAACAGCTCATTCCTGACTCCTTCAACTCGATAACCAAAACAAATGTCTTACAAGAACCATAATCCTGGGCTTCCCATAGCAGCAATGCTTGCACACACAAAGAAAGGGAGAGAGGGGAGAAGAAAAAAGTTGAAAGTTAAAAAAATCAGTCTTCAAGTCTTGCACACCACTAACCATAGCAACAGCATGATTGTAACGCTGCAATCTCTGTCCTATTTGCGCTTTCTCCCCAGGGGAACAGATTCCTCATCGTGTTTTGTGTTAACTCGGGGACCAAGAATGTGCTGATTCACTATGGTAGCTGCTTCTAACTTTAGGAAGGGCTCCATGATATTTCTTGGTCTTCTGAAAAGTCTCAGCCCTTGGAGTCATGGTATTTTGTATGAATCATATCCAGTTTTCTCATTTTCTCTTTTAAATATATTAATATTTTATTTCTTGTAAAGTTGTTTCTTATGGGTCTACAATTTTCAAAAATTAGTAAGGAAAATAAAACAGACAGACAGACAGAAGAGAAAAGTATAGAAATACTCATTATTTGCTAATCTTTTCCACAAAGTATCATCTTCTTTATAATAAACTCTTGTTTTATTGTGAATCTGACACTTCATTATTGGGGCTGGAAGTGTAACTACCTATTGCCAATAGTTCAGCTTACTTACAGCATTAAATACTAGTTGTAGTAATAAGGATGAATTGGTAGGATGGTATCACAGCCCATAGAATGGGCTCATTCAAGATACAATCCAGAGCCTCTAGCTCTGGCAATAAACCTAAGGGCCAGGGGGGCATCAGACAGTGAATCACCTCAAAATCATCTTCTGACAGGGCTGGTGGAATCGAGTCATGGCAGTTCCAATAGCCATCAGCCCTGGAGAGAGCAACGGAGATGCCATGATATCAAGCCACCTTTCACTCTCTGGTAATGATTAATTATCCACTTAAAACTAGGTTTCATCACCTGGCTTTGTGTCCATAGGAAGCCGCTATGCGAGTCCTGTTTCTGCACTCATTGTCACACTCTAATCCTAAACAAATATGCAGGAAAATGATAACATCCATCAAATGACCATACAATGTTAAAATAAATTGCAGGATGTATTTTTTTTTCTTAACAGCACTATTGAATAAATTAAGCAGGTAGCTGAGCAGTAACCTTGAGATAAATGATTAGGTGGTTTTACTTTTTATTTGGAAAAAAAAAGATGACACAGTTTTATCATATTTATAATAAGTCATTGCAATAATAAAACACTCCCATCACATCAGTATTCATTTCTGCAAATAGAGCACTGACGTTTTATAATATTAACATGTGTTATAAATGTCACTGATATATTAAGATTTTCAGTCTCTCTAACCAAAAATACGGAGAAATGACTGAGGAAGAGATGACTAATTCTAAGAGATTAAAGAGAACATTTTCTCATGCAATTAAATCATCTTCTGGTGATTGTGAGTTGAAGGAAACATATGAAAGTCCGATTCTGCGATTTCAATTTTTAACACCAGCACAGAATGACCTAGGGCACTGAGTAACTGGTATATTAGGAAAACTTAGGCATGTTGGGGAAAGCAGGAGCTGCTGAGCTATGGTGCAGACTGTGCATTGCCTGGCAGTGTGGCTACACCTACTGGGGCAGTTTGCACTGATCTAAACCCTGAGCAGTGTCTTTCGGGGTCTCCTTGCACTGAGATATATGGCCTGGGCCAGGGCTGGAGATCTTCCTCATATGCACTGGGACACAGAACCAAAGTTCAAAAAGGATCCCTTTCTTCCTTACTTCAGGAACAAAAACAGCTGCAGGGAGTTGAATGTTGAATGGGACACTGGCACAAGCTGTTCTTCCAGCTGTGTGGAAGAGTTCAGCTGACAAACACAAATACACCTAGAACATGACACGGAGATCTAGGGCCAGGACTTGGCCTGTATTGCAATGAAAACCCAAGGGATGAGTTGTCAACAGGGCTAGATCCACAAATGTGAGCTTTAGTTAATGACTCAGTGATAAATGATGAGCAAGAAATTAAAGACTCCCTTGACACCATGACTAATTCTTTCTAAGAGCGCCTTGCTAAAGTTCCTGGGTCCCATCAAGCTTTCATTGAATTTACAGATTGTCTCAGGCATTGGGCTTAAAACAGAGCTCTGTGCTAACCAATAAGTAGTTTAGGTTTCAAACTTAGCAGCATCTGAGAGGAAATCCAGAACTAAAGATACTTGTGAGCTCTTTTGGTCTTCAAATCTGAACTTTCTACGTAATCCAACCTGAAGAATTTCATCCCATGATTTTTGTATTACATCTGCAACGTCCGCCTGTCTTACTATTTTCATCAGAAGGGGCTGTGTGTGTTTTGGAAAAGGCCAATACAATTTTTTTTTTTCCCTAGCACAGTTTGTGAGTCAGTTATGGAGACTCTTCTTTTAACAAACAATTAAAGCACTGCAGCCCTGAAATGCATTCTCTTCCAGCTGTTTAAATGACATTTACATCAGTATTAATTACTTCTCCTCCTACGTGGAGACAACATATATTTGTACAATTAGTTGTTTCCACAGAAAGCTTACAGTCTGATCAGGAAAAAGAAGAAAAGGAACGCAAAGCCAAGAGGAAACAGGTAAGGGGTTGACCCAGAGTCACACAGGTTGGAGTCACAAGGGGGGCAGCAAATAAGGTTTCCTGAGGCACAGGCTGAATCTAAAAATCGCTCTTACTTTGGCTGTCAAAATCTGATTGCAGCACTGCACTGCTGTTTTCCCCACAGAAAAAAAAAAAAAGGTTCTGACTGCAAAAGGTTGGGAGAAAGGAAGCAAACTGTAAATCATTTTTATGTATCTATATCTATGGATATATCTGTACGCGTATCTATCTGCCTGACTATCAATCTTTCTTAACCTCCTCTTTTTCCACTGAGATGAAGACATCTTCAAAATGTTTTCACTGGCTCCCCAAACAAACGCCACAGTCGTTGCCAAATTTCAGTTCGCAAGAGAGAAGCTGCGTGTGCTTTATGTTATTCATTTATATTCAGGGAAACGGTGCTGGTGTAATTATGCCTGAATAGCTACAGGGGTAGAGAAGGCCTAAATAAATGTATTCCTAGACAATTGGAGTAACGAGTTTTAATTAGGTTTGCATCTTCTTCCAGTTCTATTTTACCAGTGTCGCAACTCACAGTCTTTGAATGGGAGCAGGCAATGGGAAATGAACCTAGAAAACATGTTCTACAAACACCTTGTTGACCTTCAGCTGTTACATCCTTAGTTACTGCAGAAGCATTTGTTTAAGGGTAATTTGATCATGGGAATCCTCCCAGGGTTACTGCTGCTACAGGTCTTGAAAAGGGTCTGGCAAGGTTTATTTGTGTCACTTGTCAGGGTTTCCTCTCCCGGGAGTCCCAATTACGCCGGCGTCAGGGAGGTATAAATTTAAATCTCTGGTTCTCCATGCATCTCCGCAGATGAACTCATTGGTGCCTATGAGAACTGTTCCTATTATAAAATATCACAGAAAACGACAGAGACCTTGGACCGCTGAGAGCAGAAAAAACAATAAACATCCCACAGAGAGGAAATGAATTTCCCCCCCAATCCACTTTTCCTTTTCACTCCACCGCATAATAACAGTGAGTGTTTGGATGGCAGGGGGCTGCTGAGGCCACGGGTGAGAGAAGGAGGGAGAAGCGAAGGCAGCAGAAATGGAGATTTTGTACTTACTAAAGCAAGTTATTTTTCAACCTGTGCTCGGCTTTAAAGTTCACCACTGAATTATTAAGTGTGACAGGCTTAGAATCTGCTTCAGCAAATAACAGCTATATTTCTTTGGGAAAGCATGGAAGCCTGAAACGTGGGACTGTGGGAAGAGCAGAGTGACTCCAATATATGGACTGGAACCAGCCACAAGAGGTGGTCCAACATCTAGAGATCTTCAGCTTGTCACTGTTCTTCTCCCATTGTGGGCTGCTTGGCTCTTGTCTCAGCCTAGTTGCCACGTGGAGGTGGGGAAGAAGAGGTAATGTTGGAGTAGGCAGTGAAAGAAGCAGACAAACAGAGCATAGGATCTGGACTCATGTCAAAGTTCCTCTAAAGCAAATGTGAGCATTAATGGACCAATAGGAAAAGGAGAAAAAGTATATATATGAGATAGCTCATCTATGCAGCTGAGTGAAACAGGTCAGCTTGATGTGCTTTGCATCCTCTTGTCGATCCCACTCCCTGCTAAAGCTGGTTCAACAGGGTGACCGACAAACTCCTTACTGCTAATAGTCCCCTGCTTGTGACCACAGGCTGTGCTAACATCTAAACACTGCAGATAGTCTTGGCAAGGTTCTTGGGACAGCTTGGCAGTGTTTTATTAACTGGATATCAGGAAAAAAAATTTCACAGAGTCTTAAGCACTGACAGAAGCTGCCTAGGGAGGGGGTTGAGTCACCTTCGCTGGAGGGGTTTAAGGGATGGGTGAATGAGGTGCTGAGAAACATGGTTTAGTGTTTGATAGGAACGGGTGGACTCGATGATCCAGTGGGTCTCTTCCAATCTGGTTATTCTATGACTCTATCTTGCACTTATCTAGGTGTTGCCAAAAAATCCCATTTTGCAAACAGAAAAAAATATAAACAGGAGTACCACTCATGTAAATGACAGAGGGTAGAAACACCGTCTTTTCACTCTTACTCACAAGCCTTACACAGCTTAACCAAGTCTCTGTGTAATAACAGACCCTACTGATATCTCCAAACAGTAATCTCTCACTTATCCTTTGACTGCTGGTGAAATATTTACTATTGCTGACTTGGAAGAATAAGATCTTGAGGTTCCAGTGTGGTTACAACGCTGGAATGAGGTGAAGGTTCAGAGTTGCTCTTCTACACAAGTTGCAAACTCAGGCCAGCATCACTGAGAAGATGGTGTTTTATTCATGCTGTGAAGATTCCTCTTGCTACTGAAGTGTTGAAGACTTAATTATGTTTTTAGCTGATAGCTTAGATTCAGAAGCACAAGCAGTATTGTACAAACAAGGAAGCTGACTCAACGAGACACCCAAGACAGCCCAGCCCAGCCCCTTCAAATGTATTGCATAGGTGATTGATTTTCCTACAAGATTAAAAACTGAAGCAACATGAAGGGTTCGTATGTTTCACGATGAATTCTGATTTTTCAAACATGATTAGTGGATCATGAATATGGATGTGATTTCTAAAAACAAAAGGAAGTTCATGTGGTTCATCCTTCTTTAAAAGATTAATTGAAACTCAAGACAGCAATAACAGCAGCAGAAATATATTGTGTGTTACGTCAGGAAATACCGAAAAGGAGTGAGGCGAGAGAAAAATTGGAAAAACCTGATGAGTTCAAACAGGATTGACTATGCCAGGAGTTTTACTGGAGTCTTATACAGCAAATGCAGTTTTAGGAGGGAACAGAGTTGTCTAGAATCTATCTTGACATTTATTATTAACCCTTATGCTTTAATTTACTCCTTGAAACCAGAAGCTCAAATTTGAGGGAGGGAGTTCCATCTCAGCCATACTATTTGTCTTTTCCCTTTTGTCTCCAGACACAGCCCTCAAGGTTTGGCATCAATTCCCATCTGCAGGAACCACAGTGGAGGTTCTTTATCACAGCAGGCATCCCAGAGGCCAGCAATCTTCTAGCAGCTGGTTAAGCTGGCTTTATAGCTGTGTTACATGGGAAGAAGTGCATAAAGGAGTAATTAGGGGACAGAAGAAGGCCCAAGTGCAGTTCTAGCAGGACTGCCTGGGGATGAAAAGGCAGCATTTTCGGAGTGTGGAGCTGGATGCAAAGAATAAAGTTTCACATTGAAGGCTGGTGATAATGACGAAAGCATCTGAGAGTTGGTTGCAAACCTCTCAAGGGCACACTTGGACAGCCAGGATCTTGGACACTGGACACACTGGTGACCTCCAGTCATAGCTAAGGCTAAAATTCCTTTATCTGTTTTTTTTGGACAATGAGCCTTTTCTTCAGAACAGCTTTTTTGTGCTCCACATAAGGCAGTTGAAACCCAGCCAGTGACCATGTTTCCATGGCGTGGACAAGGGAGAGGAGCTCCTCCTCAGTTGTCAAGGCCTTATACCTCTAAGCAATATAATATTTATCAAGATAGCACTCTGTCTAAGCATACAAGGTCTCCTATGCTCATCACCATGGTATCTGAGTGTCTCATTTATTACAGAAACAAACAACTCACTTCAGAAACGAGTTAAGGTTGCTAAGTGACAACAATGTACTTACTTATCACATCATTTGCAAAACCCTCACACTTAAAAGCCAGGAAATGAATGATTAAGGACTCCTGAAACCCTATACTGCCCACATAATAAATCTATATTTTTAGGTTGAGTACAAAGAAGTGCACTTTTTATTTTCGCAAAACAACCTCATGCTTCACCTGTGGATTGTTTACTTTTTTGTTTCCCCTCTTTCATGTGATATTTTTATTGCATTGATTTTGGTGTACAAACATTTTCTTTTAAGGAATATTCATAAGTGGCAAATATGATTAGTTAGTTAAAATATTCCTCATCTCCATTAGTATTAGTTTATACTGCATTTGTAATCAGTGAGTATGTGCCTAATTTATAAAAAAAGAAATCCATAACATTGTTCTTGAAATCGACATTCATCTTGTAGGTGTTTTAGATTATTTTTTAAAGGTTTTGTTTTCTGTTTAAATTCTACAGATGATCATATAAAAGTATCTCTCTTGAGTCAGAATTAAGACTGCTGAGATGTCCTGAAACACACATTCCGTTGTATTGACAAAACAGTTTAGGTAAAATCCAAGTTCACCTAAAGTCAAGAAGAACTTTGACATTGCCTTTGGATGGGCCAGGATTTTACCCTTTGTATATTTTATGTGGGCAATAAATGATGCATGACGTTCTTAATTATTTATCTCCTGGCTTTTAAGCACTTGGGTTTTGTACCTAATGCAATGGGAACAACAGGGGCCGAGGGAGTAATGTGGTTACTTAATTTTAACGTGTTTGAGGAACAAAGCTGATGTTTGTTTCAAAAATTTCCTACATCACTCACATATTTTTTCTGCTTTTCTGTTTTTCCTTTTTTTGTGTGGGTAAATTAAGATTCAGGGCCTGGCTTCATTTCATGTAGACTAGAGCTGTATAGCTTAGAAAGATGCAAATCGACATCATTGGAGGATCCTCCCACATACTGGGAAGTTGTTCCTAAGTGGGCTGGAATAGGTGCCAGTTGGTTAAAATCAAGTTATGATCAGCCCTGGTTGAGCTGATAATACCTGGAACCTCACATCCTTCTCCTCCCAAGGCCTTTGATATTGCCAAGGAGGGTCCCTCCACTGGGGTTATACATAAATCCAGATCCTCAGCTAGTGACAGTTCTCCAAGCTGCTCTCCGAGCCGTGTCACAGTCCAGATTTCCATGCAGTCAAGATGCAAAAGAGAGGGCAGATTTTCAAAAGTGCTCTCCTTCCCTCACCCCTGATATGACAGTCAGTACTTGCAGGAGTGTTTCAAATGGACTCGGTGCTCATTGAGCTGTGCTCTCTCGCAAAACGTGGCCACTCACCTTGAGATCTAAATGGAAGCTCAATAATATCACTTTGGTGGCTGGAAGAATTAGTCAATGACAAAAGGGTAGTCATGGCAGCTCTTCTCCATTAGCTTCCTCTTTCCTCCAACAATATCAATTATAGAAGCTTTAGCCACAGGTTTCAAATAATAACTATTTCTCTGCAATGTTACTATTTTTGCACATAAAAATGCCTTTTGCATGAAACACTGTCAAGGTCTAATCTAATCTATTTATCTGTATTTATGAAGCACTTATCTTCTGCAGCATCTAAGTGCTCCATGTGGATTAATAGACAGCACTGTCACCCAAATATCACATTGGTTCAGTGATTTGCAACCCACTGAAAAATCTCCTAGGCTAAAAACTTTCCTCTTGGATCCCATGTATAATGGAAAGCATGATGAAGACCACGTGCAGATCAAGAAAAACACTATGTGCCAAAACCTGCTGTCAAAATCCTTGCTGGTGGCAGTGGATTTGACATCAGCAGATCTTTTTTAAGTTGTGTCTCTGCTTGGTATATCAGGTGCTTATGCCCAGCCCAGCACTGCTGTTTGTCTGTATTAAGGTAGGACTTGGCATCCTCTCCTGCTCATTATGGTTAGCGTCCCCAGCTTCATGCTGTCCACTCTGGTTGCAAGCACACTTAGAGGACGATTGTTTCTTGAAAGGGGTCCCAGCAGAGGGTTTGCTGTAGCCAAGAAGGAAATTGTGGTTGCAAATCTGCCCTACAGCTGTCCTGCTGCTGCTTGGTGCTCACAGCGCAAACCTAGAATGGATTTGGTCTAACCAAATGGCACTGCACTTCCCCCTGTAAAAGAAACCACCTCTTGGAAGCACTTCTTGAAGAAAACATGAACTTTTCGCTGCACCTTGGTCAGGGAGATAGAAAAGGAAGATCAGGCGAGATCCCTGACCCTCTGCTTGGGGAGAACAGAAGCAGTAGGTTCTGAACAGCTGCCTCTGGAAGAGGTTCTCCAGGACCCTGCGTTGTGCAGTTCAGGGTCTGCCCCTGCTTTGCTTAGCCCTGCTGTGATTCAACAGACTTAGTATCCAAACAAACAAAGATTCAGCTGAAACGTAAATAAAGGCAGAACCTGCAAATTCCCCTCTCTCCTTCCAAGGGATTTGTCTAATTTGTATTTTTAAGATTAGATTTGCCTCCGATGAGCACTTATGAGGCAGAATGGAGAGAAACGTGCTTTGTTGTTCAACATCATCTTGTCTATCCTCTACCACAGACAGCATTTTGAAGCCAACAAAGTGCCTTGTGCCCCTTTCTCCTGCATTCTGTTTCCATACTGTGTGATGCGGTGGGACAACAGAAAAAGAAAGTGGAAAGAAAATATCAGGCTTTAACACAACAGCAGATAAATGTATTTTTAACATCAAAACAGAATAAATTTCTAGTTCTTCTGCTTTCCTTCATCCTTAATTTCCCTAAATGAGACACCTTCTGTGATGAATTCTTCCCAGGCAAAATAAAACCTGGTTTTCCTCTAATTTTGGCTGGCTGGGTCAGGCCAAACTGCCTGACATGGCCCATACATCACAGGGTAGGCAGAAGTAATGGGGGAACTGGGGAGAGGGGGAGCTGGACAGCACAGCAGGAAAATTAAATCCTGCTTATAGAAAGGAGAAAATGAATGGATTTTGGTAAGGGAGAGATAAGGATGATTCCACTGCCAAATTCCTCATGAGAGGTGGTGGTGTGTGGGCGAAAGGAAGAATTGCTTAGCAAGAGGTAGAAGAAAAAGAGGTTGTATAAAAAGAGGCCGAGTGACCCATAGTAGAAATGCAGGTATCCAAACCCGGCTAAAAGCAGAGGCAGGTTTCTCAGCCACAAGAGAAGGCCCTGTTCAAAGCAGCTGTCACTATAATCTCCTAATTGGAAATAATTGGGATTCTGTCTCAAACCACAAAGCCTTGAATTAGCCAGAGCAGCCTCCACCAGGAACCATCTGTTGCCATCTCCAATGGCAACAGTTCAACCCCCACCGCATCCAGCCTGCTCCTTCCACCTGCCAACTGGCAGGCAGTGCCTGCTCCACCCCAAGCATCCTGCATCTGTAGGAGGGTGAGGGTGCAAAGGGAGGCCAGGGAGAGGCAGGAGGAGAGCAAGCGGTGGCCTTGAGAGTCAAGGTCATGGCTGGGACGTGGGGGAGTAAGATTTCGGGGTGACCAAGGACTGCAGGTGACAGTGAGAGGATGAGGAAGAGATGGTTTGGAGAGATAACCTCACTCCTGAGCACCACTCAATAGTCGCCGCTCCAACATCACATGCTACAAAGGGCCCTGGGAAAGATTGATGGAATTAGTGCTGTTTGCTGATTATGTTAACAGCTGCATCGTGCTGTTCACATGCTCCTGTATAATTAAGATGGGGTTTATTTTTTGTTGTTTTACATAATGGGAATGGGGAAAACAGTGACAAAAGAAAAGAACAGTAAAAAGGGCACTTGAGCCTCTCGGGGTGTTTTTTGTTCGGTAGGGAAGCAGGACAAAATGGCAATGAGAAATATTTGAAGCAGGAAAGCATCGAGCCCTGGCTGGTGATATGCAGTGAAATGCTTGCTTGCTGAAGGACAAGCCTTCCAAGAGAGCCAGTGGACCAGGCCATGGTCTGGTTCTTTTGCTTCTTCATATCTTCCTGTGGGTTGAATGTGCCACATCCATCCCTTGAGGGTTACACATCCCCAGTTACATCCCAGTCCCCTCCATGCCTGTTTGTGCCATTCAGCTGGCAAAATTGAGATGAAGAGCTCCTGGCCAGCTTGGCTTCCCCACTTCCTGAGAGTCCTCAGCCACTACAAAGCAGGTAGAGCCAATTGGAAAAATAAAAGTGGGATGGAGAGGCAAATGTGCGTTTGGAAAGCCTGTTGCAGCCAATGCACCAGCAGCAAATCCTCCCAGGAGGTCTATGTTTTGTGAGGAAACAGGGGATGGGTAATGCTTTGAAAACCACACGGCCAGACTTTTGCATAGACTTTAATCTGTAGGGAAATATCTGAAAAGGCCATCAAATTAATTGATTACTACAAAATACGCCATACCCAGTGCTGTGCACTATCTTCCCTTGTGCATGCTCCAGGCTTCCTTCTTGCCATCCACCAAAGTACTAAAGCTCTATAAATGGGGATTGGAGACACTGTGTGAAGTAATTTTTATTGCTAAGACATACAAAGTTAACAGATGCTTTTAAAGCACAGTCATCCTAACCTGCTTGCCTTGGAGCCATTTTTGCTCTAGTGTTACACTTAGAGGTTTTTCATCCTGGAACTTGGGAGACTAAAGAGACTACAGAAGAGTCTGATGCATTTTGATAACAAATTGGATCAAATTGTCTGGGTACTCTATGCCTAGGGCAGATGCTGCAATGAAGCTGGAAAACACTTGGAAAAACCTGATCCCTCTCTTTGTGATTTCTACACAATGCTGAGCTGTGAAGTGGAACAGAGAGGGGGCTTTTTCTTCAGAAATCATCTTTTGCTGACATTTATTTGGCTTAATGGAGTTTAATAACTTTCTGAGTTATTCTAGCTTTCCTGGGAAAGTTTTGCTAGCGCTCATTTTAGTTCCTGTCTTGGATCTTAATTAGCTGAGCAGGTTCTTACATTTGCCTGCCTATTTTGTAGTGTGAAGTTCAGCCCTTCATAAACACTAGCTAAGTGCGGTTTAGTTTTCAAGCCTCTTAAGAACACCAGCTTACTCGTCTCTCAGCTTCAGACAAGAGTAGAGAGGATGGAGAGCCTTTGCTTTCCTTGCAGGGATTACACCAACACCCCTTATATCTCTCTTGAGACCAAGGTTTTATGCTTAGCACCATGGACCCATAACATAAGAGATCCTCCCTATCCTAAAATGTTTACACAGCAAGGTAACAGGTGAGGTGGGAAATGAAAAACCAAGAGCAGCAGAGGAAGGGTTTACTGAAGTCACAGAGGCTGCCACCACAAGAATGGCTGGAAATGTGTTTCTTGAGGCACAGTCTGATTTTTAAACCCCAGAGACCACTCTCTATAAGTAAAATCTACTTATAGCAATGTACCACGGGTTTCTCCTACCCGGGAGTGGTACTGACTGCAGCAGAGTGGGAGAAGGGAAAGGAATCTGTAAATCTTTCACCGTGTTTTGTGTATATTTATACATAAACATCATTGTTTTGCCACCAAGATGTAGACATTTTTTAAATGTTTTCATCAGCTCTCGAAGTAAATATCAAACAAATTGCTAGAGTTTGGTTCATGGGGGAGAAAATTCATGACTAACCAAATACCAAATGGCCAGAGGGCACCTCTGGAAGAAGCTGCTATAGCTGGTGTTGTAGATTAGTAAAAGATGCACACTGGGGATATTTGGAGCTAATTTAAGGGAGCAGAGAGGAAGCAAACTACAGCTCTGTACCTGAATCTACTCCCTGTCTCTCTCCAGCCTCAAACTGGCAGTGTGAGGTTGTTTGTTTATGCTAAAGAGAATTCAGTACACAAGTCTAGATAGAGCAACTCTAGAGAGGTGCAGTCTTGTTTTTCTCTCTACACTAGAATTCAGACCAAATTACAACTTGTCTTTTACTTAGGATACCTCTGTTTCCTTTGTCTTCCCTTCCACCTAAATCCTAATCCAGTCTCCAGTTCATGTAGTTTAGGGTACTGCTTTCTGTTGCTGACCTCTCTTCTATAGATCACACTAATCCCATCTGTAAATTTGTTCATTTCCTGAACATCGAGCTCAAAACAAACAGTGTGAGGCTGTCTTTACCTGGCCATAATCCTGAATTAATACCATTTCACTCTCCTGTCTAAATCATTGGTGATGATCTACACCAACATTTAAAGTGCTAATGGTCCACCTGCTTCACTTTAAGGATGGGATCTATGATGTGATATTGGAGCATCTTTCTGCCTGAATATGTGATAATATCAACGTGCCAGCAGACTGACCATGAGGGTTCATTACACTATAGACATTGCTAAACCATCACCTGGCCTGAAAGTCCACATCGTTTGGAAGCTGCAGTTTTCAATCTTTGCTAATAAAAGCTTAAGAAGGAAATGTGCTTAGGAAAAGCCTGGAAAAAAAATCCTGACAACTACAGCTGGATATAATGTTAGAGATCATTTTTTTGTTTGCTAAAAAAAGTAATTTCAGGGCACAAGAAGCTCTTAACAAATTTGTTTTGACTTCCTCAAATAACTAATCTGGAAACCAGAGCAAGTAAGAAAGATAATATTGTACTTTGGCATTTTAGAAATGAAGACTCTCTTCAAAGGAAAACAGTGTTTTCTGTTATCCAAATTGTGTTTATCTTATGCTTAAGGATTCCCAAAGATGAAAAGATTTTTTTTTAGGTTTAATGGAAAACAAAAACTTTCTATTGAGCCTAAGAGAAATTACCCTTGCTTTTATTACTACAAGGAAAGGCGGATGGGGAAAAATGCATAATCTATATGGGTTTGTGTGAATCCTAAGTGTTTGTTTTACCCCTTTGCTTTGCTTGGGAAAGCAACAAGAAAAGCTCCAAAGCTTTGCAGAGACACTACTCCTAAAGGAAATCTTACTGCAAGGAATTATATTAGGTTTTGAGACATAAGGCTCCATTTTTTTTCTACTTTATCCCTTCACAAGCACACTGAGAACAAGCTTTATAAATCAATCAGACACCAAGGACAAAATTGTTTGCCGAGATACAAATGCTTCATTCTTAGGGACAAGGTCTCAGCATTTGTGATTGTGGCTGGGTGGGACTCGTACCCAGGAGGGATGTGGCAGAGAAATCACTTTCCATTTGTTAAGACACTTACTTAACCACACTCGACAGAAGTGTGAGGACAGAGCTAGCGGCCTTGAACCACTTGTTAGTTAAAGAAGACTCCAGAATGCTAGAGTGTTATGAACATCAGCAGCGGTAGCAGGGAATTGGCAAGTTCTGGAGGCAGTGCGGTAGCCCAGGCAAGTCACCCCCAGGATGGCTGCTTTTCAGATGTTTTATAAGGAGGAAAATTACAAAGTAAAAAGGCATATTTTTGTGCAAACAAAATATTTCCTTCCTCCCCCCTCCCCAGTCTTGTTCTGTACCACAATAAAATATAATAATGAGGATTTCACTTTTAAAGAGGCCCTGTGATCAGTTATGCAAAACTATAAGTAATATCAACTTGCTTGCAGTCACTTGCATCATCCATAATTATTTCTCTTTATCACCAATCAAACTCTAAAGTCTCCTTTACTACTACTGCTACTGCTGCTGTTACTATCAATAAATAAAAAAACCCTATCACTATGACCATCAAAATCTCAATATCAATATCTCCCTGTTAATTTTAAGACGTGCCAGAGCAGGAAAAGGTGATTTGAGACTGACACATGTACAGTATCTTGTCCTCAGGAGACGGGAAAAACTCAGATGTTTATTTTCTTTGTAAAATGTCTCTGAAGATAATGTACTTATCCAGAGATTCCATCAAAGCATACAATGTCCTCAGCACATTTCTCACCTGGGTTCAGTCACAGATGGGCTCTCTCTGCCTTTAGATAACCCCAGACTCCATAGCCAGGGAGAGAGTGGTGAAAAGATAAAGAACAGCAGGCATAATGTGGTTTGCAGATCCATGCTGAGCCACTGGTTAGTCTTCTTGTGCCTGCTGATTTGCTTAGGAACAGGTGAGTTTGTATAAAATTGCAGTAGCCACCACAAGGCAGGGATATCCTGAGCATAAAAAAGCACATGGTTGGGAAGGAGTCCAACATTGAACCATGATGGGTTACAGAAAATTTTGATGGCAGCAGACCTGCATAGCAGCCATACCAGCACAACGCAGGGTAGCAAACACACCTTGGTTTCATCCTTAACACACAACAAGCCCTGAAGAATGCTCAAAGTGTTGCCAAGTCTACCAGAAACACCTAGGCAGATTATCTGCCAGGAAGCAGAGCAATGGGTTGTAGCTCCTATGATGCAGTGCTGAAACAGGCCAAGTTATAAACTAAATCGTCTACTTGTTTAAATTTCTCCTGTAGTCCTGGATTTCCTTATGACACCCTCTTGCATACTCAGTTCTCAAGCTACGGTATGTGGCAACCCCTTCTGTTCAACCTAAACCTTCTTTCACAACCCAAGCTTACACCTATCTTGCCCACAAAGAAGTGAACTAGTGAGTGCACTTGATGTGTTCCAAGACATAGGTGAAGGGAAAATCTCAGCCATCAAGCATCCTTTCAGAGTCCCTCAGCTGGAGTTCTTCATGGGTCTATCCAAGGTGGAACAAAGTTGACAGACTTATGGTCTCCTGTACCCTTCTTAGCCTGATTGCCCGCTCCACTTCAGACTGAGAAATACTCCCTGCTCCAGTGCTACCTTAGAAACTGGTCTCCTAGATATTTGGAGATGCTTTTTGGATTCCCTTCCTTGAAAAGATTCTCACATTGGAGGCAGAGGTGTGGGAAGGAACACAAAAGACTCTGACTCTATTCAGCCGTTATCCACCCTGATTAATTTTACAGCTAATGACTCTCCAGACATGGTGATGTATGGGGCCCTGTCGGTGACAAAAAAATTGAACTTTTACTAATTAAGTAGAACATCTTCATAGGGTGAAAGGTTTTGCTAACGAAAGTAACTCACAAAGAATTATGTTGGCTAGAGACTGCTGCTGAGTTCAGACCGAGAAGGGAGGGAGAGAAAGGCATAAAATATTAACTGCAGCTACCAGTCCAAGATTTTACTCCCAGGTCGTCTCTGCACAGAGGCCACTCACTGCCACATTTCCTGGGCTGTAGCCTATGGCTCCCTCAGAAGAACAGCACTGACACTCTATCCATGCATCCCTGCCTGCACGATGAGAGTTGTTTAATGAAGTAGCCTTGGCCCAGCACTAGAAATTTGAGTTATTTGTTGCAGTTGCCATGTGAGGACATACAGGAAGATGTGAGGCTTGTACAGCCATAAGGATATGATTTTCTGGCTAATCCTCCTGTGGATACCACTAAGATACTACACTGGGTTCACTGTAAATTTCCCTCATCCGTGCAAGAGAACAACTTCATATGTAAATCAGGATGAGTGAGAACACGGCCTTCATGAAAGTGCCACATAAAGGACTTAACAGCTGACTGAACAAAATTAATCCACCTTGGTACAAAGAGGGAAGCAGCAGGAACAGTGTCCTGGGGTGTGGTGAAAGGTGGAAAAGAGGTGGTGGAGCTGTGCAGGTCTGCAATCATCCCGTCATATGTTGAGAGTGGAGAATCACCACAGGCTGCATCGGTCAGAGGGAAACAGGTCTTCATAGGTCTTTTTCATGTGCCCATAGCAATGCAGGGATCTTTGTTCCTGGGGAGCTGAAAAGCTGAGTCGTGAGCTTTGTTTGCTCCACTGAGCCTCTCTGGCTAACATCTCCTTTTGAACTGCTAGAGCCATGTTGCAGCATGCATGGGGATCCTCATCAAAGAAACATGCCCAAACCACATCACAGAGGAGGGAAACTGTGATGTGCTTCTGCACAGAAGATTGGTGAAAGGTAAAGCAGCAAGCTGTGTGGGTCTTTCCTATCCAGTAATGAAGAGCTTAGAATCATAGAATCATAGAATCACCAGGTTGGAAAAGACCCACCAGATCATCGAGTCCAACCATTCCCATCAATCACTAAACCATGTCCCTCAGCACCTTGTCCACCCATCCCTTAAACACATCCAAGGACGGGGACTCAACCACTGCCCTGGGCAGCCTGTTCCAGCTACCAATGACCCTTTCCATAAAATTTTTTTCCCTAATGTCCAGCCTGAAGTGAGTCAGTGTTGAAATCACTGAGAACTGGTTATTTCCACCTAACGAAGATATGCCCTCATGTTCTGCAGTTTTGCCTTTTTCCTTTCTCCTCCCCTTTCCAACCAACTTCACACTTGCTGCAGCACTCATTACTTTATAATTCTATTGTCGTCCTTTCATGGAGAGATTTGTGGTGTTTTAACCAAGAAACCTACATTAAAATATTGAAATAGGTCATTAAATATTTATTTTCTTCAGCTACTTGTAAAGGCAGAAGAAAATTGGGGGAAAAAGCTGTCAGAAAGGAGCATAATATTCACAATTTTTGAAAAGGCTGTTTATGGTTATGTTGCCTGAGGGACCTGCAAAGACAGAATCACAGAGGCCACGGCATTAACTTTTCCTCCTTGCGCTGTCTCATTCTCCAGTGGCCTTTTCCTATTCTAGGATTCAACTCGTGCTCAACCCTCCTCTCTCTTTCTCCAGCATAAATCAAGATTAGCTCCACTGGACTTGGTCAGTGGAGTAGCCAAAAACACAGAGTCTCACCCAGACACAAATATGGGATTTGACCCCCACCTGTTTGTCCCTGAACAATTCTCATTTGACAGTTCCCACTTCTCGTCTCACGTGTGCTGATAGAAACCAAGAGCAGCTCTGCCAGAAGCACTGAGGTTATGTTGATATAAAATTAGTGTGACACTTGCATTGAGCCCAAGGTCTACACTTCCAGCTTCTGCACAGGCAGCTTATTCCTTTTCCATCTGTGCATGAAGGAGACATGGAAATGAGGAAAGATGGTAGGAATTACCTTCACACGTAGCAGGCAGCAAATCATCATTAGACAGCACTTGCTATCCTAGGAGGAAACTACCAAGGGATCTCTGATAATGTCAAGTGCCAGCCAAGAGGCTGCTGTGACTCTGGCTGTGGGCATCTTCATAAATTTTCCCCTTAGCATGGCTTTAAGGGTATTCCATGAAATTCTGAATTCTTATACCCACAGTAGCAATTCCATTTTCCACGGGCCTCCATGACAAGGCTGAGAACTGCAGTCGAATGGCCTCGCTTAACTCAATACCTCTGAGAAGATCCCATAGTGACCTTCCAGTACCTGAAGGGGCTACAAGAAAGCTGGAGAGGAACCGTTTACAAAGGCTTGTAGTGATAGGATGAGGGGCAATGGGGAAAAACTGGACAGGGGCAGATTTAGCCTAGACATGAGGAAGGATTTCTTCACAATGAGAATGGTGAGGCCCTGGAACAGGTTGCCCAGAGAAGCTGTGGCTGCCTCATCCCAGGAGGTGTTCAAGGCCAGGTTGGATGGGGCCTTGGGCAGCTTGATCTAGTAGGAGGTGTCTCTGCCCATGGGAAAGGGGCTTGGAACTGGATGATCTTTAAGGTCCCTTCCAACCCAAACTATTCTGTGATTCTATGATTCAATAACTAATCTTTGAAAACCTGTGTGTGATGCCACTCTGTGTGCAGTAGAGACAGACTCACTTCACCATAAGCCCTGGCCACTAAAGAGTAAAGTTTCCACCTTCGAGGGGATGTGGTCTCCGGTTATAAAAAATAGAAGAACATTTGGCTGTGTTTCTCCACTTCTCTCATAAACGCTTTCTCTCCAGAGTCAAGCACTCCATTTCTAGGGTGCTTAACAATTTACTTACGGCAGCCTGCCTTGCTCTGTCCTCATATAGACAGGCATATTCTGTGGATGCGCTAGATTGTTTTCACCTGATTTTCAAAGCTTTTCATTTTCATCTGTAGGTGACAGATAGCACCAAGGGAGCCAAATGATCATGGCAACAAAACTAAAATAACCCAACCGTTTGTGAAGCAGCTGGTCAGCACAAACAGAAAACAAAAATCCACTGGAGTTTGTTCTGCATGAATTCACCGGGTAGCCTGGCTTATGGGTTAAAGAGCAGGTAAGGTAGGAGCCCCTGCTTGGTTCACCTGTCTCAATGCACCTTTACATGAAGGTCAGTGAAATTTTCTCTGTGAGGAGCTGGAGCACAAAGCAGCAGCAGCAATATCAGACACTTGGCATTCAGCATCCAAGGACAAGAAGAGCTGTTCACAAAGACCCGTCAGACAAAGGGAGGACACCTCATATGTAGGATGTTATTGTGGAGGATTTGTAGATTCTACCCACAATATTCCATCTTTTTTTCTTCATTATATGGTTAAAATACAACCCCCCTCTTAGGAAAATGTCAAATGGTGCTTACATATATAAAGTGAACAGATAAGAAATTGAATGAGAAAGAAAAACAGTGATTCCCCAAATCATCTCAGCTGCAGGAAACTTTAAAAAGATCCATTCACATGTAAGGTGTGAGACTTTTTTTTTAGCAGTCTTGGTAGCTGGCTGAAATGGGACCCACACTGCAAGGGAGCCTGGCCAGGGTCTTGCTGTGTAAATATACAGGCAACTGGTACAGTCAGACCAAGGGCTGTACTGCAGCGGGGGTTGTGGAGAAAGCACTTCAGAAAATGAGTCCTACAGCAGAGATGGGGTAATATGGATTTTCCAACTCATTACATCAAGTACCTTTTTCTCTCTCCATCAGTTCCTAAAAATGCCCGTAATAAGTAATTAATTGTCATCTCCCGGTAATTTTATTTTTTTCATTGAATCCCAGCTCAGGTATGACTGTATCTTTTGGTCTGCAGAAATTAAATATTTCACTCCCCAGACGAGTTTCAAACCTCAGTTTCAAAATAAGATTTTTCTTCTTCCCTTTGTTCTTCTTTGGGACTCTTTTGAGTGCTCAGTTTTTTGACAAAACAAACGAGCACGAAACTACAATAACAAGCAGGCTTTCACTATGACACTTAGTAATAATAATTAATTGAATTGTTTTGAGCTGCTCAGCACTTTGATGTGTTTCAGGGGTTTTTCCTTTGTCTGTCTGGGAAATAGGGGAGACTATGCCATGTGTTGGGCCAGGTACAGCGCAATAAAAAAGGCAGATTTATTTGAGACATGAATAAGACTCACGTTATACATGACTCAGCACTTCATGTCAAAAGTTGGCCCATATCACAAGGAATACAAAGGGCGGATCACAATGAGCAGTAATCCAAAAATACATTGATGAGAGGGCTGCTCTGTGGATTTCAGAGCGGGGCATGACAATTAGAGCTGTGCAAGATAGTCACAGGGACGAAAATAGATCCAATTCCAAGTGGAAGGTGCCTTTGAAATTTGGGATTTGCATTTTTTTTTTGTGTGAATGCTTTCAACTCAAAAATAGCAACGTGGTTAAATAGAAAAAGGTAAAGCGCGAGGATAAAAATAAATATTACTTCATTGTAACAATAGTATATCTAAATCTGGAAGAAACTCGGGAGTACGGCTTGTGCAAGATTTAATGCAAAGGATTGTGCTTTGTTTAATTTTGCTTCAACAAAATCCATTCTTAATTATTATCACTATAAGAAAAATACTGTATCTCCTTTCCACTCAGCAGTCAGAGAAAAAACACCTTAGATTAACAGTATGACCACTGATATCAGGAACCCATGTGTATGTTATGTTCTTGATACTCCTCTGACTTCTGGGGGAATCAAATCAGTTTTTTATAGGTAGTTAAGGACCTAGTGAGATTCCCATGCACTCCAGAGCCTGACAACCATACGTATATTTCTTTATATGTCTCCACAAGGGTTGGGGATGGTAGAGTTTCTTCTAGTCCCATGAAAAAGACAGTGAAACACTTGTGTAGTGCATTAATGAGAACTAGAGAAGATTTACAGACAGGTGTAAATGTCAGCTTTGAAAGAACTTGGTTAAAAAAAAAAAANTGACTATAAGGATAGGAAATTCCCTTCCCAACATTGCTTAGGAAATGGCCTATATGTGGACACAGTCCACATCCTTGCAGCTGTAGTTCTTGCCCGAATCCCTCTTTCAACCCTCTAGCTCTTTGCAGATAGGTTCTGCCTCAGATAAAAATAACTTCACGCTTTTGTGTTTATTCCGTCCCTCACCTCTAACAACATTTTCCAAGGTATTTTAGAAGGATAACGCACTGTTAGGTCACACAGCTGGTGCTTGAAATTCTAATGTTTTCCACATTTTGTAAAACAGCTCGTTACTGAAAGGGTGCTCCTGTATTATATTGCTCTTAGAACTTCTTCTCTTTGTCCCATTACTGTCCCAGAGTTCCAAATGTACCTTGATAACATATTGGTGCCTTAACACCTCACACTCCTTGTTCCCTTTACATATGGAGTGAAAGAGAAGAACTTGTTCATAAGCAGAAAAGAGTCTTGTGTCTATTGCTCCTGAGACCACCCCACACACACAGTTATGTCAGTCCAGTGGTCTATTGAGTCTTGGAGACAATTAGATACAAAAGTCCTTAGTAAGGATGGTCATGAAGGCAAATCTTAATGCTGACAACATTCAGCAGTTTACCAGCTTTCTGGCAAAACAGAACTGGAGCCCACACTTCCCTTCACCTCTCATTGAAAAGAAAAATCTTGCTCTTATTAGAGTTCTGAATTACAGAATCACAGAATCACAGAATCACCGGGTTGGAAGACACCCACCAGATCATCGAGTCCAACCACTCCCACAACCACTCCACTCCCACTCCCAATCAATGAATTGATTTCATCTGTTGGAGTAGGTGGGAAGGCTGGGTTTGATCCTGATTCTGGTTAAGGTGGATGGTTCTGCTCTCTCCCCACTCTTCTTTGGCTCTCTCACACACCTTATTTGGAGAAATAAGGTCATTCTGAGGTATTTTGGAAAGAGGGAGCTAGCACATTCCATGGCTGAAAGGAATCTATTGTTGAAGCCATCTCCAGTGGTAAAGGATTTTTGCAGATATCCCAAGCCTTTACCAAAAGATAGGCCACATGAGCTAATGTCAGCTAGGAAAGCTCACTGTGATGAACAAACCTGACCTGAGTGTTATTTGATGGGACCTGCAAAACAATCTCCCTTCTAAAATAACTCTTTTTCAAGCCAATCAAGTGACAATGCTTCTGAGCTCAAACATGTGCCCAGCTCTCTGCAGTGCTGCCTGCCTTGCCAGCTATATTAAAGCCCTCAGAGTTCTGGATAGGGATAAAAGAGCAGAGAAAAAAGGGTTGAACAGAGCCCATGAAAACATCACTGACCCACCTAGAACTGTTTTTTGCCCTCACCTGCCTCCCATTTCCTTCCTCCCCATGTTTCTTGGAGTTGTGAAAAATGCTCAAAAGCAAAGAGTCGATCACCCTGATACAGACAAAAGACAATATTCCCAAACTCCATCTTGCAAGGATCTGTTCATCTAATTGCATACAGGACTGGATATCTCACCCATTGCTTTAGAAATGCTGAAGGTAAGTTCAAGTCCACACCCCACCTGCACTGTAAAGGGCAGTCCAGCTTTGCACGCTGTTTCTCCCAGGGACGCAGAAATCTCAAGACAGATGCTCTTTGTGAGCATCGTCAATGACATCTTCTATCAGACAACTCTAATCTAAGTAGGCACTGACCACCTCAATGCAAAAGCCTCTCCTCTGCCTCCCTGTAAACCATCAACAGAAAGACACACTAGTCATTTTATTTAACACCTTTTTCTTTTCATCTTTCTTTGGTGACAAATTGCATGAGACATTCAGAGGAAGGATGTGGTGGTTAGGGCTCAAATCTGAGACAAGAAAAATGTCAGTGGTTATTTTTACCTCTGCTTCAGACAAAACACATGCCTCAGAGTGGCCATTCACACTCCTCTAATTTTTTTCCCCTGTTTTTTTCTTCTTTCAGCTCTGTTTGTAGCACTTTGGAAACGTTTAGGCAAAAAAAAAGGTGAATTGTCATCACTTTCTACACTCCTACACTCACTGAGAAACTAGTTCACTTGGACTTCAGGAAGTTTGGCTTCTCAATTTCTATTCTTGTGTGACCCCCAGAAGCTCTGAATATCAGGGAGCTCAGATAACCCAGCTGTCTTCTCTTTGTAACTCTGGCTTTAATTTAATTGCCCATACTTAGTAACTTTATCCTAAAGGATCTGAAGTATTTCAACCACCAGACTCTCTCTACACCAAGGGGCAGTGGGAAGTCCCTAAATCCTTGTGTCTTCTAAATACATCATGGGAATTATGGACCATAGTTAGAAAAACTGAAACTCTACATTGGTATAGTGAAAGGTAGAACTGGGATTAATCTGAGCTAACCCTATATTGAGTTATCTAGGAGAAGAAACCCAAAGGTAAAGCTACCCTTACTCTGCGAGCCACCACAATTTTTTCTCCCCCTTTCCTTCTCCCATCCAAAATGTTTGAACTTGACAGAAAGGCAGAAAAAAAAAGATCAAGATAAAACAAGCCACCACTACCAAACGACTCTACTGCAAAAGCCAGCTCTTAAAGTTTGTTGCAATGTCAGCAAGAAAAGCAATATCGGCCTCTGAAAAATTAATATGATGCTCACTTGCTGTCTAGTTCCTCCTCTGCTTGTCAATAATTCTGTTCATTCCACGAATATTAAACCTGTTTGCCAGAGCCCTTAATGTGACAAGAAGCTGATGCCTGAAAGCACGATTACTTTCAACTACACATCATATTTAATTTATTACATAACCTGGTGTTATTGCTTTTATTGATGAACTGTACAGTGTAAAATGATTATTTGTTAAAGATTTCACTGTAGTAAAGGAAAAAGGAAATAAATAAAAAAAGAAGAAGAAGAAGAGAAAAATACCTTTACTGCTCCAAAAAGCTACTTGTAAACGTTTTTCTGAAAAGCTTTAGGAATGGGAGTTACTATTATTGCCTGATGTTTGGCTTCACACATTCTTTGCGCTACAGAACAGAACCACCTTCCTCTAACACTTAATTCAACCCCCTTACTGAAATAGGAACCAGCAGCAGAGGGGGTGGAGTGAAGATTTTCCTGATGGGATGATGTATGTGTAATTCTTCCAATTTCTACGTCATTACATCTGGGTGGTTTGTTTGGACTGGACAATCTAGATCTGAGATTAAGCTCCATCTTTTCATTTCTATTACTGTAATGAGGTAAAGAGCTTATTGGTATCACTTGCTTATATTAGAAGACTGTCTTTTTGGCCCAGCTTTGACACAAATGTGTTATGATGCGGCACATGGGAAAAATGAGAGATGTGATTACTGCCTTGAAAGAGCTTCACTCTGATCCAAGAAGGTAGGAAGAAGGGGAGTTTTATGCATATGAGAAACCAGGGAGCAGAGATGAATTGGAATTAGTGTTCATATCGCAACTTAATTTGAAGAAAGATATCATTTCTTTGGCTTCCAAGTTGTCCACTGGAGTGACCTGTCCTTTTATGGACTCTGAAGGAAGAAGATATCTTATGGCAACTGTCAATGCTGATGGTTGAGTCACTCGATAATTCCCACTGTCTGTTTCCCATTTTAGGCTTTCAGTTCAGAGGCATAAATGACAAATCTGAAAAGCACATAGTCTCATCTGGGTAAGTCAGTGTTGAGACACTGTGCTCCTTCTCTGACATTTCAGTTCCCAAGGACAGGATAGTGACTTGCAGCTCTGAAGAGCGATCCGCACCTTTCATTGAACCTCTATGGATCTTGCCTTCCTAATTCTAGATCCAGACACTGTGACAGTGAATATCCTATACAAAACTGATTACAGCGAGGAGATTGCAGAGGAGCCAAGACATCCCCAGTGGAGTGTCCTGTAAAGTATTTCAGTCCTAACACCATCCTCTTCCAGACATACATGGAGAAGGAGCAGATGAAGTTTAGTTTATATGAAAATTGATTAAAAAAAATCAAAACATGAAGGAAAATGCATTGCTCAGTCTCATGATTTAGAAATTAATTTTCTCTCGATTCCTGAAACCATAATATCAGCTGAAGTTTTGTCTCTGGTTTCATTTAGGTAATAGTACAGCCTTTGAAACAGAAGAAATTTTGATGTCTGCAACCTAGATGTCCCTCCTGATTAAAAAGTGCATTGCATTCCCATAATACACAGGGAATAACGTAGTCTCAAAAGAAATCTTGGAATCTTTCGATACCAAAACACGTGCAATGAAGAACTCAGCCTGCTGCCAGGAGACATTTCTCTTGCTTGTTTGTTATAAACAATACTACTCATGGCATCAATATGTGAAACAAAAATTCAGAAATAAGAGATGATGGGTTTGGATGCATTTCTGTCTCATGGGTGACTGCAAATACCAGTTGAAGACCTTGTTGCTGAGACTTTTCTAAGACAGCTCTTTCCCTGCAGAGTTTTTCTTTTCTGAAAGTCTTAGGCCTCATGCTACAGCTTCCATGTTCACCAGGAACTTCATAGGGTCTCCTGACTCCATGCAGTTGTCTGACTCCAAAAACAAAAGCCAAAAAATGTGATCGTTTCCTTTGTAGGGTTTTGACCCAAGCTAGGGTCCCTAGGTGAAATGAGATTTCTGAGGGGTAAAGAAACAGATTACAGACCCAAATGGTCAGCATTTCCCAGAAAGACTTAAACAATAGGAATGATTCAATTTGCTGTTTCATTGCCTTTATGACCCCTGCTACTTTCTGCCAACAAAGTCTGAACTGGGATTCTGGGAAACACAAGAAACTTTCAGCCCCTGATCACATGAAAGGAATAGAACAACAAAAAGAAAAGAAGTAGTAAGAGGGAAGCAGGATAGAACAAGACGATGAGGAAAAACAAAGAGAAGAGCTACGGAGCTGATAAGATTTCTAGATGGCCCAGCGAGTTCTGTGCAACCCCAAAGGTTCAGTGATGGAGGTTAAAAAAATTTAGCATTTATCTGAATAAGGGTCTTCCTGGTCTGTCATGGGAGCACAATATTCTTTCCTTTCTCTGGCTTCATTCACTCTTACTCCTTTTCCTTCCATTGTAATTCAACAACAGTGTCTAAAAACCGAAATCTCCTGCTTTCCAGAACAACTACTGAGTCATGCAGGCTACTGAGGTAAATGGGAGACGCAGTGGTTCTCAACCAACTTTGCCAAGCAGGCTTTGGATTGTGATTAATTTTTTCCCAAATACACTGCTCCTTCTGGCAACCCAGCCAGTCCCTGCCACATGCATCCTCTCTGCCTGGCACGGCCAGCCTGTTAACCATTCATATTTTGAAGGACATAAAAGTTGCCTCAATTTTTCACTTATATATTTTAAATAATTAACAGGAAAGCAGGGATGGGAGTTACAGTTTTCAGTTTTGTTTTTAGAACTGTCCCTCATCTCTATGGAATTTAGCAGAGTTCATTTCTTGATTGCTTTTTTGATTTCTTCTCTGATGTTTTGCTTTGTACCAGGGATGTGGCTTTGACCTCCAGCAGCAGAACTTTAGCTTTGCTCCCAGCACTGTCCCAAAGTGCTGTGCAACTCATTGAAAACCCATTAATTCTCTGTCTGCACCCTATCAGATTAAAACTTCTCTTCAAATAACATTTCAAATATCAGTTGCTTCGCCTTAATATCTTTCTTCCATAACATTTTGCACAGCTCCACACACACACTCTACTCCCCTGGGTAATTCCCTTTTCTATGCGTATTGTTGATTCTTCAAGAACACACAGGCTTTGCACCTTATTTTTGCTGATATTCTCTGCTGCATCCTGCTCTCTCCTACCTCATCCTCTCTTTCTTTCATCCTTATTCTCCTCTTTTAATATTTACCGGGGGCAGAGGTCTTTTCTGTGCTTCCCAGAGTCCCAGACTGCAGCCTCAGTAGAGACCTGTAGTGACCAGAGATTTCCTTCTTGGCCAGCCTGAAAAACTTACTCAGCTGCATGTATGTTTTTAAGTAACCCTGGAAGACCCACATCCGTGATTTACCTACCAACCAACCAAGACATTCCCCATTTCCACTGCACTGACTTCCAGTCCCTTATAGCTGGACTGTATCTCCAGGGAATGAGGAGGCTAGGAAGTGTTTCACAGCCCATCAGCCTCACAATCAGGCCTGGGCTGTGACTTCACAGCCTCCATCACAAGACTTTTGTGGGTGGTAGCTCATTTTTGAGCCCTAGAAGTTACGGATGCAGCACGGAGATCATGACTCAGTCCATCCTCCCCGTACTCAGCCAACACCTGCCAGATTTGGAACAGCAAAGCTTGGATGTAGGTTCAGTGTCAGCAGGCATGGGCTTGCGTAGGAGAGAGACAAAAAAGAGATGACAAACACTTGATGCTCTTAGAAAGTCTCCTGACGTCATTGAGGACCTTCCGGCCTCTGCCCAGAGGCAGAAATTATCCTGGGCCAAACGGAGTTTGTTATGGTTTCTCCTTTCTTTGTTATCACTTGTCAAAATGCTTATCTTAACTTCCCCACTCTCTTAATCCTCCTCTTCTCTCCTGCTGCTTGGCTGGCAGAGATCTGTATCTGCTTTGGTTGGGGTGGCAGGAGGCTGGGGCAGTGCTGATAGACAGCCAGGCTTCATCCCAGGGAAAAACAGTAAAGCAGAAGAACACAGCGAGAGGAAGCAGCGTAGGCAGCAAGTTTCTCTATGGGAGAAATGGTGATAAGCCATAATAATCAGCTCCCACACAGGCAATGATTGTGTTTATCCAGGAAAAGAGAGTGGAAATGGCAAGTATAGCTTAGAGAAACAAAGTTTCACAGGGTAGGTTGAATGAAAAGGCCAGATCGGGGTTAGACTGCCACTTTCTTGTAGTCCCATCCCCAGGGGTGGGCAGCACCCTTGGCAAAGGTTGGGTGGGACATGGCCATCTCAAGTGAGCCTTAGGAGCTGGTTTTGAGGGATCTAGGCAGTGTCAGACATGGGGGACACTAAAGCTACTGCTGAAATCATTCTCAGCATTCCTCCACCAGTCTTTGACTTCTGCTAAAGCAATGAACCATAACCCTAAAGCCAGACAACACACAAGACCTTCTGCTTAATTTATGGGCTCAAAACACTTTTATCCCCATGTGCACCGAGACTCAGCTAACCTCCATGCCGATTTCCAGCTGACATCTCTGCAATAAGCCAAAAACCCACAAGTTCCAATCCCTGCTGATTCTACAGTATTTCAGGATGTGGTGCGTCCAAGCATTAACAACACCAATTATTTTTTTCCTGGGTAACTAAGGCAAGGGAGTTTGTGGGGCAAAATTATCTTACGTGGTCTGAAATATGCAAGAGAAAGAGCCACAAATCCCTGCATATATTTCATTCAGTGTATTTGGGAAGAGGTTGCCCACAGAGAGAAGGAATACTCCATATGGATGTAAACCTAGGGAAGGTGGAATGGACTCAGTTGAGTGAATATTTTACAATACATTATTTATCAGAGGAGTTTATCTTCTATTTTCGCTTACGGTATTCCTCAGATCATGATTTTTTCTTACAGTCCTTCATTATTCAAGCATAGTTGGGGATTTGTGTGCACGTGTATATATATATATGTATGCATAGAATCTCCAAGGATTTATCAGAAGAGGTTTCAGTTAGTCTCAGTGTTTCAGTTGCAGTGTTCATAAACCCCTGGTCTTATTAATCATAATAGGAGGAGGTGGCAATCACTGCTGAATAGCCGCGCACATTAATTTTGAAATTCCTGCTCATCTGGAAAAATTCTGTGATGCAAATGTTTATTACTGCTGTTATTATTATTGTTTATATTGTAATAGCAGGAGGAGCTCCATTGTCCCTGGCCTCCTGGTGGACATAGAGGGGTGTGAGACAACCGAAGGAACGTCAATACATGTTTGGTGGATATATTAATACCGACATTACCATTATATTCTTTCTGCCTGATCATTTTTCCTGAACTGAATACTTAATTCTTCTTCAAGGACCAGCCTTAGCGTATACAGGGCCCTGTGTGAAATCAACAGTGTGCTTATAGGGAAAAATTATACAGAGTGATGCATGTGAGGCTAGAATAATGAAAGCTATATATATATATAAAAATCTGGACTCATGCTGACCTTTTTGTACTTCTAGGTATTTATCTAGACCTGGTCTGGTGGCACCAACACAGTGGGAATTAGTTGGATCTGCTCCATTACCAAGTAATCTTAAAAGAATTTATTTTGCAGTTTCCTAATTGTTCCATTATTAGTGCCTCAATCAATAGGCAGGCTGTGCAATCTGCTCTCATATGGTCTTGAAATTCAAAACAGGTAGCAGGATCTTTCACTAAAACTGCTCCTAAAGGCTGCTGATGCCCTAAAGTGAGGTTTTAGGGGGAAGAAAAGCACCCTCAAAGCCAGCTTGCCTTGTCCTTCACTATATAGAGAATCAGGACAGAGGGAAACATCTCTCAGTGTTTCTCCTAAAGCCGAGTCCCCTGTATTTTACCGCTTTTGGACCAGGGACTAAAAACCTGTCCCTGTTCAAAGCATTGACAAAACTCGGAGATGTCAATCCCCTAATGACGTCTAGAGTCTCAAAAGGAAAGAAAATGGAGGAAAAAAACAATGTGACTTCCTGTGATGACCAAGAATAAAGCAGCCACACGCTGGAAATCAAGACCTCTTTGAATGAAAGCTGGGATCCCCCAGAATCTCAGGCATACTTTTTAATTAGTCTCTTTGCAAAATATAGGCAACGAATGCTATCTTAAGGCAGCTCTTGGGGTTTATTTGCTTGTTTGTTTGCCTGTTTGTTTCTGAGCAGCCAAAGCAAACTTCTCCAGGGACCTGTTTGATTCCTCTCTGAAGTCTGGGCTGGAATATTGATCCTGGAGAAGAAATATGTGGTTTGTATATGTGTATATGTGAGTACACGCAAGCTCATAGGAATGCAGAAGAGAGAAGACAGGCCTGATATTCATCTAACAATTCCATTCCCTCCCCACAACACATCTCCTCTCCTCTCCGAGTTCAAGCTCAGAAAATCTCATATATTCCCATTGCTTCAAAACCCAGCTATAATTTTCTGGCTAATGGAAGACGTATTGACAAAAGTTGGCATTAAGTGGAACTAATTACACTGTAACTGCTAAATAACTAAGAAATAACTGCCCTGTAATTTATGGTGCAACACGGACTCTGCGCAGCAACTTTCAGAGCCCTTATAGCTGCGCAGAGCTCACTGATGCATGCGCTGCAGAACTTTTCCCCTGCCAGTAGGATCCAGTCGATGTGAAATTGCCAGCTCTGCAAACACACGTTGCTGTGATTAGAGCATAAAGCCAGCCAGGTTTCCCACAACCCACCGCAGCCCCGCTCCAGAGCGAGGGGATAAATGACTGCTTCCCAGACTGTTGATTTTATTTCAGGCTTTCATGTAGAGTCCTAATCCCATCTGGGATGTCTTCGATCCCTTCAATGTGTATGAAGGAGCCCATGTCACCTCCTGCATGCCTGACCTGATGGTTTTTCACTGTAGATACCAAAGATGGGGGACGTACAAAGGCTGGTGTCCGGTCAAGTTAGCTGCCCATCGTAATTGTGGCAACTAACATCTTTCCTCTACTGTAATAATGTGTTGAATGAAGCATCAAGCATATAGTTGGGACAGGGGAAGGCAGGATTCACATTTTCACAAGGACGGGGTGTGCCAAGGAACAGGGGGAATCTCTTCCATACATCACTGTCACACAGCGAAATAGAATCCAATTCAGAAGATACGTTCGAATGCGCCTTGTTCTATCTGATCTGATTCTTCTGTTCTATCTGATCTGATTCTTCTGTTCTATCTTAGGGCTCATCATTAAAGTTGATGAGAAAACAGGCGTTCCATCTCCAGAGAAATCTACTAAACATTAGTTTACGACTCAGATAGGACCAAATCAGAAAATACGCTTTTGAAATATTCCTCTTCAGAAGTTATGCCACCACCTACTAAAATGTTTCATTTCGATAGTATTGAAATGAAGTTTAGTACTGCAATTTTGGGTGGTATATAGATACTTAACAGACTAAAATTAAGATTCTAATATAGAAGTGAAAACAAGTGGGAAATGGAGCAGGAAAGAAGAGAAATAATAAAAAAAATTAAATTCCATTTTGATTTAAAATTGATTCAATATTTTTTGCCTTGGAAACATCATTGGAATTAAGAGTACTCCAATGAAGCATTCACATTTTACCTATTACCCAAAGAGCAACCTTTTCACGGGTGGGGAACATTCCCATACAGCAGTTTGCAGCCTAATGCAAACTACAGAATTTTTAGACTGGAAAGTCTTCACTGCAGAAGTCAGAGCTTTGGGCTTTGGATGTACAACACCGAGCACAGCAGGGCAGGTCTCCAGAGACCACCTCAACAGAAAGCACAAATAATAGAGCTGTTGGTCAGGGGTTTTGTTGATGAGTCCCAGAGGACGATATATTGTGTGCAAGAAAAATGGAGATTTTGAAGGTAATGAGAGAAGGAAGAGAGAAAAATCAGCCTGTGTTGGAGATGGGAAGAGAGACAGGGAAAAGAGAGTAAGATTGCAAAGATATACGACTGGGGAGAAAAGAGAGAAAGGTGCAATTCAACACCTGCTTCTGCCTGATTCGTTCCACCTCCATTATCATGCACAGGAACAACTCATTCTTCTTTTTTCCAGAAAGCGTAATAATGTTCCACAGGTGAAGGAGTTATCTCGGCTTTTCTCTTTTTCAGCAAAGCTAACACTCAGTACATGAAATAAAGGTTATCTTGAAAAATAGATGTTGCAACTCGCATACAAAGGAGCCCTTTCCTGTGACAGGGAGTCTTTTCTGAAGGGGTCTGTTAGATTTTGTGCTTGGAAGAAGGAGAAGGAAACAGAATTGACTGCTTAGTCCCCCTGCCAGGTTTCCAAATTGACTTTTGAACAGGACCTAGGAGACTCTTTTCTGCCCCAAAGAGCAGGTTACTCCTGGGAAGATGATGAGGATGGAGGTGGAGAGGAAAGCAACGTTGCTGGCTGTACTAGGGATTAGAATAAAATTCAGCTTTCAAATCTCTACCAAATCAGTGAAGTCAGGGATGGTCTAACAGACAAAGACCCTGTGCATTTGTAGAATCCCAAATGTACAATAAGGCGAAGGAAAAGACAACTCTCCTCTGTGCCCTCCTGTGTCAATATGACTATGTAACAACACCCAGGTGTCGATGCTGAGGGGAACAGGCACTCAGCACTGTCAGTCCTGCCGGTGTGTTCCCCTCCGTTGTGCTGCACATCAGCCCAGGGCAGCTGCCCAGGCAGGCAGAAAGGCGTGTTTTTATTCTTTTTGTTGCTCTGTGCTCATGGCATCCAGCGTGACAGGGCCATGACTGTGGTGGTAAGAGTCTTCTAGCTGTTACTCTCACAGAAATAAGGACATAATGCATGTTTTGATACATTTGCTTTACAGCTGAATCTGGGCATTTTTTTAAAACAAACCTCAAAAGGATCTCTGAAGAGAAGCAGCCCATTTAAATGACTACATAAAAGGTCTGGCTGTAGATTTTAATGAAAGACCTGCGTGAACTAATACACTTTGCGTTGTGCCCTGAAGCTCATTAAATAAAGTGCTAAGCCATGCAGGGGGATCTACACTGCACTGTGCTTTTCCTTTTTAAGTGCCACTGTGCCAATCAGGAGTAAGGAGGACAACTTCTGGGTGGCATCAGAAGAAAACTCAGGTGTTTACTTAGTGTTCAGCTAGAAAAAGTCTGGGCATGTTCATACCTAACTTCCTTGCAACAGCCTCCTGTCACTTTTCTGTTCTTAGATACGTACAAAATCCCTTACAGAGGGATGTATTTATTTTACTAGCAGTTCCTGTCATTGCAATCAGTGCTTGGCTGAACTATGGATTTTTATTTTCATTGAATTTTGTTTCATTTTTAAATAGCTGACAATAACTTCACAAAGCTCCAGAAGTTTGCCTGTCTTTATTTATGTCAAATCGTTCCTGAATAGCTCTAATGTTTACTGAAACTCAAAGTGTTGACATAGCACAGAGGGTTATCTCACACCTTGGGCTCAGTCATGCAGCTTTGCCAGTTAAATTCGAAGGCACTGAGCATCATTGTGGATGTTGGTGAAAAGCTGCCATTTCTGGACTAGAAAATGGGGCTCTTTCAAAATCCTTTTCGCCCCTCTAAGGATCCCTTCCCATTGTCTGCAGTGAGCTGCAGTTCAAAGACTGTCAGAGCATATAAACATGACACAGTAACTGAGAACATCAAAGAGCATTATGTTTTCCATACATAGAGAGTGGCAAGCTGCCTAACTCTTTATATTAAAAATTCAGACAAAAAACAATTCAAGAAAAATCAAAGCAAAGTCTCCAGGAAAGAGTCACATGTCAACCATTTCTGTTACACGCTCTAATCTGTTCTGCCTTGCAAAGTGGCCTTTAAATTCTGCTCCTAATATATATATATAAAACCTGATTTGCAGTAGTCATATTGCCATCTATAGAGGAAAGGAAAGGTATATAAGAGGTGTGTTAATTGGAGAGTCAGTTTCTGGAGTGGAAAACTCTGCCAGCCCAGTAGGTAAGTTGGAAGAAATCCTCAGAGACAGGGAAGTCCATAATGATACCCAATATCCATGATTGAGTCTCTTAAAGATGGATCTGTGGACCTAGTTCTGGTGCTATAAAGAGAAGATCCAGATACCACCGAAGACAGAAAGGAGGGGTGTAAGGACAGAAGACGCGAGAGACTCTTTTTGGCAAAATAACTGAATAGACGATCTGTAGAAACAGTGTGAAGCAAAGAAATAGATCTGTGGGCAGAAGGTAAATGCACATTAAAAGAGCAGAAGCAGAATATAGCTGATTCTGTGCCACAGACGCTGTTGGCATGGGCTGGGCACACTTTGAAAACTAATGGAAACTTAAATGGAAACATTTAATTCAAAGAATTGAAAATCATAGTGAATTGGGATCAAATTTAGTGAGACATTTTGGACCAAAATAAGAGAGCAGAAAGGATTTTGGAAAAGTTTAAACATTTAAAAACTTCATTACAAGCTTTTTTTTTAAAAAGTCTTTTATACTAAGCTTTTCTTTGTTTCACATCAGCATTTTCATTTTAACAATCAGCTTAAAGAAAAGAATAGGTGAAGAGGTTAAATAACTTTGAGAAGAGAACTTCATTTCTTAAGCAAATGTAGTGCTCCAGATTAAACATGGCTTGGGCTTTTCTTTAAATTGTTTCTTTTCCTTTCATTCCCTTTCAAATATATTTTCAAACTCTAAATTATTTGAAGTGGATTTTGCCCTTTAACACTTTTTTTTAGCTTCTTTTTCAAATATGTTTTTTTAAGAAAAAGTTCTTAACTTAGCTCTAATCGCTGATAAGTCCTGGAAAAATATATGGTACTAATCATTGTTTGCACAATACTTGAACAGGCTTCGATAAGACATGATTAACAAAACAGCCAAAGAAACTGGAAAAGGCTCAGGGACAAACTCTTACGTGAGCTTCCACTGGAGCATTGCAACTGGTTCTCTGTATACCTTAATCTTCTACCTTCTCTGCACATCCTCTCTCCCAATCTCCTAAATGCTAACATGGATTTAAATACCACCTACTACCTCTTTAGCAAAGAAATGAAGCCCTAGGTAACATTTCTGTGTGCAAAACGACTACCCGGCAATGGCCTCGAGTCTCGCTCTTTTGCAGCTTGTGCTCCTTCCTCCAAATCTAGGCACAACAGCTTTTCCAGAGATTATTGAGTTTGCCCCATCCTTCATGCCCTCTAAACTGTGCAGAGGAAATCAAAGCCTTTGGGGACTGGCACGGGAGCGACTACAGCTTGTGCACAGAACATATCCAGCTAATCCAAACCAGAGGCAACTGGCCTGTGATTTGACTTGATTCAATTCTTTTTTTGTTCTTCTGTGGGTGGTGTTCTTCTATCTGTTCCTATTTACAAGCTAGGGGTTATTTGAAGTGGGTTATTTATTTATTTATGCACTTCTGTTATCACAAGAATGAAACCGCAACCTTCAAGAAAACATGTTTGTGAAGGGTGGTTGGGGGGGATGGGTTGGGGAGCCAACAAATTGAAGTCAGAGGAAGGGGGCTACATCTTTATCAAAAGGCAACGTAAAATTAATTTCTCTCTGGTCTCAGGAACTCATGTAAAATTTATAGTCTGTTTGTTAATTTTCCTGTATTGCCAGCAGCACGGGTGTTTGTGATTCAGAGGGAAGGGATGGGAAGAAGAGAGAGAGGAGGGGAAGGAGGTAGCAGAGCAGAAGCACAGTCTGGGTTGACACAGGTCCATATGTGAAATGACCTTGCTCATGTGCCAAGCCTCACACGCAACATGACTGGGAACCCAGCAGGACGGATGGGTTTGGATGGGGGCCCGCTCCCCAGCACAGCCTGGCTACTTAAAATTCAAGTGTTGTCCCCAGCCTTCAGTACAAGGCTGCCTTTTCACCACCAACACAATGACTTCTCTTACATAACCCAACAGGCAATTCAGCAGGTTCACAACCTAACACAGAAGGAAGCTCAGTTTTGTATTAACACACCTTCTTTCCCTTCTCCCTACCCTACTCTGACATCTTCTTTCTTTAATTTTTGCTGGGGCCTGGAGAACCACATGGAAGCATCTGGTGGATTTGTGTCTGTTCATCCCCCTCGGCAAGACTACATTCAGGACAAGGGGTTAACCTCTAAGACAGTTGTTAAAAAACACAGAGGTATCCCCAGTGTCTTAATTGAGGTGAGAGAGCTCGGTCCCCTTCAATGCTTTACAAGAGCAGAGTAATTTCTGTTAATGTTCTCAAAAGTCTCTTCTGGAATTAAGCATTTGCAGCTTCTGGGGGCTTTTCTTGCTTTGATAAAACCCATGTTTCTACTGGAACCCCCAGGAGCAACAGGGAGAAAACCTGGAGGTGGGATTGCCAGCCAGGATGGTCTGATGTTTTCACCCTTCCTGCACCTTAGACTCTGGTAGAAGCTATTTCAGAAACACTGAGAGAATTTAAAGGCTCTCAGTATACTCAACATCTCCTAATCTAGCAAAGGTTTGTATTTTCCCCAGCAACGCTTACAAGCTGAAGTCTTGCTACATTAGCAACACAAACCAACCAAACAGAAAGAGCTACAGGAATCATGTGAATTTCGATTTCATCCCAAACTTTTGAGCTCCCACAGAAGCACAAAGCATCTGGTTCTTCATTTTAAAGACATGAGCTGGCAATACTGCAAAAATTCCCAGCTGAATGAGAACACATCTTTTAAAAAATAGCCTCTAGCCTTGATTTAAAGGCTTCAGCAGCCCACCACTTCCCTTGTTAGCTGTCCTAACATTTTAAGAGTCCTACTAAGCAAGCATATGACTTACTTTTTTTCCTTTTCCCCTTCTTTTATCTCTCCTTTTCAGTTTCAAAATGTGTAAATTCAGCTACCAGCCCAGGATGCTCAACCGGAGATGAATGCTCCCAGACTCATATTCTGATCCCCAGTCTCCCGTTTCCTTTCCATCTAGAAAATGGGTATGGAAACTCCATCCCAAAGACGTACTGGCAATGATCAAGCCAACAGAAGATTAGATTAGATTACTATAGAGAATAGGTTAGTAAAAGAATTTATCCATTGTTCCCTATTTGACTATTGATTTTACACCTACTTCTAATAAGCGACTTTATCCATAGACAGAAAGAAGAGCCATCCCTGCCTGGGATTTAGCACGTGAATCTCCCCACTCCTGCCTGTCAGGAGAGGTGTGTAGTCATCCTCACAGCAGCCTGTGGAGGGGAGGAAGAGGATGCCTGCCAGGCAGGGGCAATTTCTTTCCTCGGCAGCTACGGAGAGGAATGTTGTTCTTCATAAACACACTTCAAAGATGCCACACTATTAAAAATACATGGACATCATGTGGATCTAAGCTAAATACATATGGCCTTTGATTGCTTGGCATTTCCAATTCATACAGAAACATTACTGAGATGCATTATTGATGATCAGTAGCATTTCACTGTCTCAACTAAGGACATCTCTTCCCTTCTCCCTTCCTTGCATTCAGCACCCTCCACTCTACGACTGAAAGGTTTAATTAAGCCGTGATTAACTGTATGCACAATTCCGACTGTCACTGATTTAATTCTGGAAACGCTGTGAGCTGAGCACTGCACTGCACTGCCAGAAAAGTGACCTGCTCGCTGGGTTGCTCTCCCTGTGGTTGTCTCAGCTGCCCACCGCCAGGACACGTCTATCCACTCGGGTTGGGTTGGTGGGCGCTGTTGCACAGCCAGAGTTGCTCAGCAGATCAACACATGCAGATGATGCTCCATGGGGGAAGAGTGGTGATAAATCATGTATCAAATGGAGAGTGGGGAAGGTCAGACATTTGTTCAGCTTGAAAGGACTTGGGACTATGGAAATGGGCAGGGCCACTGTCTCCTGGCTCAGGCTAGGAGAGCAGTTATGGAAGAAAACCTCACTGGCTCAGCCCTGTGATGAGGATTCCTATTCACATCACTGTGAGCTTCCCAGCCTGCAACCCTGGGGAGGCTTTTCAATTCCTGGGCACTGCTTCGTGCTGCACTTTGGCTGGACTCTCCCACATCAGATACCTTGAGTTCTCTTGGACAAACTCACATTCGTCCTCTCTATTCTGCTTTGGAAAACTCCAACATCTTCCTCATTCTCTCTTTGGACATCTTAGCCGCTTGCTGCTTCCCTCCTTCCTGACCCTGTGTTGTGTGTCATGTGTACCTTGTGTGCCCAGGTGCCATCCCAACATGCATCCCTGGGTGCTCTGGGGAAATTCCACACAAAAATACTGGCACCCCTCCAGTTGCCATTCTATTAGCAGCTCCTCACTCTGACTCAGCCTCCCTCCCTCTTTTATTCTTTGAAAAAGGAATTCTCCAGAAGCAAGAATTTGGGAGGAGGAGAAGAAGATTTGGAAAGAAAAAAGCAGAATCATTACAGCTAAGAAACAGCTCTTGAAACTTATTAGCTCATGACTCATCTCTCTGAAAGGAACTAATACCTTAATTTCATATTTCTCTGCTCAAATGGAGACCAAAGCATAAACTGAAATGAAACTTTACACTAATGGCTTCTTAATTACACCCATCTAAAAGCAATTACCTGAGGTTTAACAGATACAAAGTTAGGGTTGAAGCGGCCACTAGAAGGGAATTCTGCAGCAAGGTTGTCTGGGAAGAGAGAGGCTGTGGGGAGGTGTGACAGCAAGGTACTCTGGCTGGGCTGCTTCTGCTTCTTCCTCACTACTTGCCCTAGTGCTGCTAAGCAGCTCAGCCGTGCTCCCTTGCAATCTCCCCATGAGCGCGTACATAGCACAAGCCAGAAATCCATGGAAAGGAATATTCCTTAGGAATCAACTTGCTTTTGCTATATTGGAAAATAATTTCATATCGTAAAGCGCCAGCATGGAGGACACAGCAAATGTGGTGCCAGCAGTACATGGGAAATAGGATAAGGGAAAGGACAAGTCTCTGTGAAGCCAGTTCTCCTTCATCCCAGCTCCCGCTTAATAACCCATCTTTCTGCCCCTTTTCCAACTGCTGGAGGAGAATCATTCCTGCCAGTCACACAGTGCATTTTAACAACTTCTTAATACTTATTGAAGGTTTTGAAATTCTCCACAAAAAACCCACTGCAGGAGATCAAGGTGGTGCCACTGCTGTTATTATTAGGACCATTATTACTATTACTGTGGGTAGATTTCTGCTGTGTTTTGTTCACAATTTAATGGTTTGGCACTAACAAAGGGATGTCAGCAAGACACTGCAGTCCAGGATGCTGCGGTACCCGAGTAGGTTTCCTATACAATGTCTGGGAGGAATTACCTGCCAGGAATGGGATTGAGGATGGGCAGTATGTGGTGCTAAGAGCCGTGCTAGCTGGGGAGTAATAACAATCTTGGAGGTGGATTTTAAATCCCAGCTCTCTCTAGACGTTTAGTCTGATCTGCAAGGAAACTGCTTCCCCCTACTTTCACAATTTAGAGCCCAGAAGCCTCAGCTGGATTTAGGTACCTTCCTTCCCTTGAAACAAAAAGCCTGGGGAGGAATTGTTCCTTCCTTTCAGAGCATTGGAATGGAGTGCTAGGTGGTGCCTCCCACCTCAAAGGTGGATTTGTGTTTTCTTATATTATTAAAAGGAAAAATATTCTTTGCAACAGGAACCGAAAGTTACATCTTTTTTCCCTACAGATGCTCTACTCACTATGAACATACAGCCTATATCTTTGTGCTTTTATTGTCATGCTCTTCCAGATCACAAGTCTCAGTGCGACCTGCAATAATGAGTGCTAAGGAGCTTTATGGCCAGCCATGCTTGTGAGCTGGAAATGTCTCTTTGCCAGGAGAAGCAAGCAAAATCTTCTACTCACTGTCAAGCCCTGGTAGGATGATATCCTAGGAGGCGAAGGAGACTTATTTGACTTTTCAGAAGAAAAAGTAATAACTGAACCCAGTCTTCTATGTATCAGGAAGATGCTGCAATTATTGAACTACTGGCTAAAGAAGAGGACATAAGGCTTTTTTCTTCCATGCTCACAATTTTTTTTTGGATCATACAAAGTATTTGGAGCAGGCCTGATGGCTTTGGCCTCTAGCAGCCTCAGAAGAGACCTGTCCACTTCACCTGATCTGAGACAGAAGAGAGGTTTTGAAGCTCACTATTTTTGTCTTGTAAACTCAGGGTGGGGCGAGACAGCAGCTCTTAAGTCATCTCCTGCTTCCATCACTATCCATGCTGAGGAATAACACCAAAGAATCAAACATTCAAGGCAAACACAGGGTTCAGGGGACAGTTTTACAATTCACGTGTAAGCAGTGATGACAGCCACAGACAAACCCTTCAGTCTCACAGAGGGAGGAATGAATTTTGTGAGGAATGGTCAATGCTTACGGTCATGTAGCCCCATTTGCGTAGTCCACATACCTGCCAAGCCCTGTTGGGTGACATAGAGACCCACCAACAGCTGTAATCCACAAGTTGCCTGCCAAAGACTCAGGGACCCACATAATTTTGCAGAGCCTTGCACCGTGTTGCACCACTGAATGAGATAATACAATTATTGGATAATTAGAGTCATCAGAAAGCATTCTGCAATGGCAGGCTTTTAATTGACTTCCCCATTAACAGATAATGATCAGGTTCTGCCTCCTGCCAGGGAGGACCCCCCCTACTTCTCTTCTCCCCCAGGGACAAGCAGTTGACCTGAAAGGGAAAAAGCACAGCTGTCCCGAGTTCGTTCATGGCAAACGTGTCCTTCCAGTTTGGTCACGGAAGCAGCAAACTGAGACTAATAGAAGAGAAAGAACATTTCTCAAATGGCTTCCAGAATGGGCAGAAAATGCATTCAGAGCAGGCTCTGATTTAGCAGAATTGTATGAGGACTGAAGCCCCCTCTGCATTAGGGCACCCCCTGTAACAGAGCTGGATCAGCAGTAGCTGCTGTTGCACAGCCCCATTCTTCTCCTACCAGCTCAAAGGTCTCCCCAACACTAGCACCAGATCCCGATGCTTTCCTCCCCTCCAGTCTGTTTAGTAAAGAAGTCCACAGAACACAAATTCAATTTCACAGCTTCTTTCAAGGTGCCAAACACCTGGTGTTTCCTTGCACTGGAACTAATGTTAAACATTTCCATCATATTTCACAAAATATAACTGGGTTGAAGGCTCTTGTTTTGCAAGAAAAAAGGTTGAATTCCCTTTCTGAGTTGTTTTTTTTCTCCAGTTAGAAGTGATTTGCTAGCCTTACAAAGACCATCAGACGTCCTTCTTTGGGAAAATTTCTCAAAACAACACACACTGGATGCCTTGGTGTAATAGGATCCTCTCATGAGAAATGTTTAAACCACGTACTAAGCTCTCATTTGGATATTCAGCAGCTGGGAAAAAAAGTCAGAAGCTACCGTATTGAAACACAAATCCTGGTTAGGAATTGTGATCTAACAAATAAGTAAGTTTTTCCAGCAGCAGTGGGAATAAAGCCAAGCTTCCTTTTCCTCCTCTAGCCCAGTAACATGTGTTCCCCCAGTGACTAAAAGACCCCAATTCCTCTTGACTTCAATGTACTGCTAGGGCAAAAGGCAGCAGGTTCATTAGCTAAATGACTTCAGGACAGAACTGGTAGCTGCTGAACTCCTACATCAGTCAAGAGCACCACTTTCAGGTTCTTCTCACTGCCAGCTTCACAAAACAGGTTGGAGTTTCATAACTGTTTTCTTTCCTACTGTGTAAAATGTGCTTGAAGCTGCCTAATATATACATATATATAAAAGTTACTTGGGAAGGACTGACAGACGAAGAGACAGAGAACATGACTGTGGAAACTTGGTTTCCTTAGGAACCAATTTAAAAATAAACCAACTTTCTGCCAGGGATGAGACGCCGTCCTCAAGAGTCCAGTGCTTTCTAAGTCTGTAATTGCAGCTTTTTCTTTGGTGCGGGGAATAAGTGGTGTCCTCTCATGGCTTAAAACCAGTAATAATCTGAAGGAGAGGATTTACTAATATGCAACTGTTGAGATGTTCTTTGATTGGATCAACTGATAAAAATCAGTGTTGAATCTGCAGAGCCTGATTTATACCAGCTGAAGACCTGGCTTTCTATGTTTCTGGAAAAACAGCAGGCAGCAAGCAAATTCCTTCTGATGCATTGATTCATTTTCATTTCAGAGCATTATCTGGTAAATGAAACTCAATTCAGATGGCTGTAAATGCAAATTTGAAACTTAAGCTAAAAAGCTTTCGGGGAATACGCTGGTTATTGTGAATTCCTGAAGTCAGCCCGTCCTTAGGAAAGGCCAGGAAGGAGGTGATGCAGGCGTGCAACCAGCTCTCCCAACTAGCAACAACAGGCATCTCAAGATATCTGCAGGTTGCATAATTAATCTGATCTGTAAATCAGGTATGCTGATGCTATGCTGGCCATAAGACATTAGGGGAGCACAAAAATCCTTGGCAAAGGATCTTAGAAGTACCTCATGAAAACTAGTGTATGTACTTCTACTCTATTCATCGCTTTTTTTTTTTTTTTTGGTTGACTGCTCAGTTACAACTCATCCAAGACATTCGGGTCTTGCACAAGCAACTGGTGTTGAGAAGTGAAAGAACTTGAACTGCCAGGAAGCTGAGGGGGGTGTGTTTTCTTTTTGTTAGTATATTTTAATTCCTTTTTTCTAAGCAGGTGGATAAAGATGGAAATAATGCCAAGCTCTGTCCTTCCTAAACACAGGTCAGCAGATAGAGTGAGTGACCAGTAAAAGGAAAAAAACTCCAGTTAAACACTAAAGAAAAAGGGAAGCTGTGACCAAACTGTGTTTCTCTAGTGCACTATTTTACTGTCTAGACTGGTTTTCAGATGCTGTTTTGTTGTTCAGTATGCCCGGAGGCTGTACCAAAGCTGGGATGCCCATGTACAGGCTGCTTTGTTTAATGAGAGACAATCCTTGCCCCCAGGGAACTGTAATCAGAGTAGGCAGGACAAACAAATGGAATAAATTTGCTGTCTTCGTCCGGCATGCACCAATGGAAGACCCCAAAGAGATTAAGTGGCCTGCCTGAGGCCACACGGAAAACCTGTGGCAATGCCAAGGAAAAAAACATGCACGTACACTCTCTGAATCTTAACACCCAGATTTGTCTCAAAGACTGAGATGTCTCCCTGTTTCCAGAAGAATCCAGGGAGGTCCCAGTTAAGACATCACTGCTGTTCTCCTACAGCTACTTTTCTTCATGGTGAAATCCAGTACATGAGATTTCTTCTTCTTTACAGAACCTACAGACAGTTTATTACCTCCCTGGAGTGGGTGAGAGATCCTTCCCTGAAGGCACTGGGGGGAGACGGTTGAAAGGGGTGGGGGAAAGAAAAGTCACCAGCCTTTCTGACGCTGGAATGTAAATAGTGTTTTGCAAAAGAGCCATTTATCAGTGAAATTACAGAATCTGTTTGAAGATTCCCCTGGAGAATGCACTAAAAAGATGGCTTGTATGGAACTTAACGAGAGGTTTCCTGCAACACGCTTGGGCTTCGTGTAGGCAGGAGCACTTTGCTGAGAATTAAATCCGCGTTGGAAATGTTAATAAATGCAGACACATGTTCTTGTTTGTAGGACGCGCTGTGCCTCTTTTATCTATTTCCTTCATTTTATTCTTCTGGATGTAGCTACAGTGCCAGCCCCTTTGCCTGACACATCCCTGGGGAAAAAGTTGCATCTTTCTTATTTCCATCCCTTGGGCTGTTCTGCACTCCTTTAAGCCTATTGTGCTGCTGCCAAGCCTCTAGCCAGGAAGCACAAAGGTAACCACAGGGGACTGGAAGATTCAGTTTCTGGGCAGATATCAGCTGTCATCAAGAACTGAACCAAAGAATTAGAGGTATAGACTCAAGACTAGCTGAGGCAAAACTTTTCTTCTATCAAGGCTGCAGAAATTGTTCCCCATCTGCTCTGCTAGCAAAGGGATGGAATGGAACAAGGACTGGTTTCCAAGCAGATATCCACCTGGACCGAATCTCCCTTTCCCATGGCTGAAGCTCCAGGTGCATCCCATGCAGAAAAGCTGATCAGGTGTTTCTGCTCTCTAGAACAAACACAGGCTGCTCTCCAGCACAGGAAAATTTGAAAAAATAAAGTAAATTTTCTTCCTCACTGGAAGAAAACCTACACAGAGTCATCAGTTTTTTCATAACCCTGAACTTTGCCATGACTCAAGAACAGCACCTTGACCCATTTGTACCTTTATGCAGACACTGTGAACTCTCTGAAACACTGAAACTACCACTAGAAGATGGCCTGACCCTTGTGCCTCTTTCTAGGAACTGAACACTTCCTAGTGAATGCATTCAAATATTATCCATTTATTTCCTCTTTTTTTATTCTGGCAGCTCCACTGGGAAATACTTTGGCCTGATTTCTAGAACATAGTAGGTGCTAAAAGCTCTGCAGATCTCTGCTGAGGTGCTCGGCTTCCTCAAAAATCAGATTTTTCTATTTATGATCCCAAATCAAGCATTCATAGGAGTCCCTTTGTTCTACAGGGAAATTCGAGTCCAACTGAATCAAACATGTATTCAAAAAAAAAAAAGACATATCTTTGCAGAATCCATAAAAATTATACCTTCATTTCTACCTGAATCAAACATGCATTCAAAAGAAATGAGATATAGCTTCTAAGAATCCATAAGAATTATATCTTCATTTCTGCTAGCAGTCTGCAGGGGCAGTCTCTTGCCCCTCCCCGCAAAGCAGTGGATGGAGTAAAAAAATACAAAAAGTTCACCTCAGCCTCTCTAGCATCTGCTGCCTAATCTGCCCCTTCTCTATAACTGCATTTGGGTAATCTTCCTCCACACAGACTATTAATTTGCTCTACCTTCCCCATCAATTCTGCATTAATCTGCATGGTTAATTTTCTCCCTTTCCTCCCACCTAGCAGTTATAACCCTTCAACATTCCCTTCCCCACAATTCAGCTTTTAAGGGTGTCTCTGGGCAAACCACCTCGCATCTCTCCTGCGAATGGTGTAATTGCTCTCATGCTCTTCTCTTGGGCTTTAATCTGAGGATTTCTCCCCTTCCTCTTGTTTTTCTGCTGTTCTTTATTGGTCCTGTTTATTATAGGAGAAGGAAGAAATTAATCAGCCAGCCCCCTCTGTCTGTCGGAGGGCAGTTCAGCCCAGCTTGTGGGTCTGGTGAAATCCAGGAGAGCCAGTGACTGAAACTCATCCTGGGAACTAATATTTTTTTTTCCAGTTCATATTATTCTCCATTTCTGTAATTTAATTTACAACATAATTTCATATTCCTGCTCCAAAGCCGGAGAACTTCTCTATTTATATGTACATATATTTTTTTATCCTGCCAGGTTGGATTTGTGTCTGATCTTATTTTATTTTGTTAAACAAGGAAGCTGAAATCATTTTGTTTTCTCGAATAGCGCAGGAGGGTAAATCATTGCTGGAGATGTGCTGAGGCTTCTTTCCAAACCGTGGATCTTAAGAGGGGATGGGTGATAGTGTTTTAATCAGGCATTTTGGCACCTGAGCCTGAATGAGGGATTGGCCATTGAATGTATGGAACATTTTATCCATTGAAGTATATTACACCACACATTAACAAGTATTGATTTTATTGCTCCTTCTGGAGCTGGGAGAAAAAATTTACAGGTGACTGAAACTGCTGAAGAGGTCAGAGACCTTTGTTACTTTATTAACTCATTCTTTTCTAATGAGATTCTGCTTTACAACTGGGAATCTGAGGCCGCAGCGCAGTACAAATAAGCAGTAACAACAATGACTGCGAACTAGTGGTGGGCACACAATGAACAAGGGGCCTTGTGGCCCTTCCCAAATGGCTTTTCATTGCGCTTTCCAAGTCTTTCGCAATCTGAGTAAATTTTGCAAGGAAAAGAGCTGTGAAATTAGCTGGTGTGCCATGGATGACTAGTGAAAGAAATGAGCCATCCTCCCCCCTCCTCTTTTTAACCCTCCTATCAACATGGTAGCAGAGAAACAAGCCTCCAACCAAATGAAAAATACACTTTCATTTTATAAGATATTCTGTCTTTGCCTAAAGCTTTGCGATATCTTTTTCCTGTTCAAAATTAAGTTTAATCCTCACGAAACAAACAAACAAAAAAGATAAACTATAAAAAAAGAACTATTTCCCCCCATTTAAAAATACTAGGGAAGAATATTGAGTCTTTCAAAACAATCCAGTGCATTCCCCCTTCTTCTAGCGGTCCTGGAACTGTCAGTCTAGCTTGAAAAAGTCTTTATTATGAAGAGATGATTCTTCTATCAGAGGTCAACTGTGACATCATGATGTGTGAGCAGCCTTAAGCACCAGTGGCACAAACCAAACCAAGTATTATGGCTAAGAAGTCAAAACTCTTTTTTTCCCTTTGACACCTGTGCTAACCATGCCTACCAGTGAAAGTGATTTGTAAATAGATTTATAGATACTCTTCTCAGCCAGCAATACTGCATCTTCCTTGTTTCAGAGGGTATCTCTAACATCTTTTCAAACAAGATGGTTGCAGCTACTACCAGCCTTAGGAAAAAGGAGTAAGATCACCTTTGTGTCAATGCTAAAATGTTCCACTGTAGGGTATGTTTTCATATCATTGAGGTTAATAGGGTTTTTTTCTTTTCCACTGCTCTAGAGACTTCTTTGATGAGAGGTCTTTCCTACAAACTGAAAGTTTCAAATATTGAAATTCTGTCCAGTTTTTCTTTATAAGCAAATTTATTTATCTCTTGCTCACTTGAATCCTAACAGCTAAAATTAATTCATGAAATATCAAGAGAAACGTGTTGCCATGACTGTCAAAGGGAGAAGGTGTTATATCTTTAAGGTCTGATCCATATCTCCATTTAGATTGTCTCTTGGACATCTTTTGGCCAGGCCACAAGAATACAGCTCCATTTCTGTGACCACGTCACTTCCAATAACTGTGCAAGAGGTCTGCAAGACCAACCTTCCCACCAGACTTTATCTGGTGGACCCTGCCTCATGTACTTGCATCAGACTCAAAAGGGGAGTTGATACTGTGCCAAGTGCCTTCCATCTCTATTCCACCATCTAGACAATTGATTCATCTCAGGCCAAGCTGGTGTGACAGGTATATCCATCCACACAAGGACATTGCCCAGGTAGGATGGGCTGCTAAATGAATGCACCAGATTGCAGCTGACACCCATAATGCTGATTTTCCCCTCTCCTTATAATCATAATGGGATCTCAGCAATAGAGATGGATTTGCTAATTTCCATCTCCTCTCACTTTCTTCTTTAATCACTGTCAAGCATAAATTAATTTCTGCTTAAAGAGCTTTCAGGTAGAGATCCTATCATTGCACAGAGCACTTAAAGGTTGTAAATCAGGGTAATCCCAGAACGTTTCCTTTCCAATCTGAGATTTCAGAGCATGTAAACATGACTCATCCAAGCAATGTCACAGGCCTTTTACTTGAGGTAGGGGAGAGAAGGAAGAAAGTTGAACTCTTAGAGTGGAATTCTCAAAGCAAGGTGAAAATAGTACCAAGTCATTTGAGTGCTACTTCTTAAATTTCTTTCTCAGGCCCATATTTATCCCACCTCTGTCAAACAACAAACCTAAGAGTTCAGTGTTGTACTTGTGTCGATTGAAAAAGGAGAGAGCAAACTGTTCAGAAGACAGTTCAGACCTTGTGAGACCTAAATCCCTGGAGGGGTTCAAGGCCAGGTTGGACGGGGCTTTGAGCAACCGCATCCAGTGGGAGATGTCCTTGCCCATGGCAAGAGGGCTGGAACTGGATGATATTTAAGGTCCCTTCCAACCCAAAATGTTTTATGATTCTATAAACAAACATGTAGAGGACCCTGTCTTTCTTCACCACATCTGGAGCCGACTATGCTTCTCAAACAAGGTAGTAAATGTACCTAAATGTAGGCAGCCTGTATCTGAATTCCAGAATGTGGCACTGAAAATATAGGCTGGAGGAAAGCAGTAAGCTCTTGTAA